>WWET01000756.1:520082-539382 GCA_011038615.1 Limnodynastes dumerilii | reverse complement strand
GGTATTTAAAGTGTACAGTATTGGTGTGCTAAGCTGCGTACGTTCACGTAGTCAGTACGTCCATTAGCGGACGTATGCTGTTACGTTAGAAAAAGTTAAGGTAGGGTTTGGGTAGCGTATTTTGACAAAATACGTCCGTGCAAGGGATGTGCCGAGGGGAGTGTACTTACGTGTACGAAAATACGCTCCGCGAATAAACGTACGCCACACGTAGTTCTGGATCTACCCCATTATTATTATTATTATTAGTTTTACACTCCGCTCCCAGCGCTAAACTAACGCCAGCTCAGACTTGTGTTAGGGGTATGTTTTTCTAATAGCTGTTATTAGGGGGAGGAAAAGAGGGGCAAAAAAATAATAATAATTCTATTTTATTAATTTCAAATAAATAAATACATTCAAAATATTGATTAAAAAAACGTACCTGTCCGGAGACCTGTCTGACCGCGCTTTTTCATAACGGGACTTGAAATTTTCTTGAAAGCCCTGCAATGGAGTCTCTGTGCATGAGCAGGACTTCATGTATACTTCGTATGAATGAAATGTCCTGCAATGAGATCTGAGATCATCGCAGGACCTCGCGGGAGGGGTAAGTATTAGTACATTTAATGAACGATGCTGCCAGGCTCGCTGCGAGGAGAAGCCAGCCTTGGATCAGCATCGCTCATTAAAAAACGTTGAAGTAAGTAAAAAGACCCCTTTATGTACTGAAAGTGGTTGGAGAAGGATTATTCAGCTGCCCTTTGGGGACATGTAAGTCTTGTCTTTAACAACAGGAGAACTTGTATATAGGAGCTAACTTGCTGAATCGCCCAACTTTACTGTCCCCAAACTGAAGGACTAAGCAACAGGTTCTTGGGAGGTTGATACCACTGTTGGGTGAATCAGTGCTCTGTGTGTTCACTAACTACCAAGAAGGAAGCAGAAAGCTGTTTTGTTTGTATTGTTGCTCTCTTGCCTTCATAAATAGACTTCTTAGTATGTACTGAATAAAACCTGCATAATAACACATAAAACAACATAACTAAACTTAAAAAATGTCTAAAAGAAAAATGATTCAACTAAAATAAAGGATAAGCCATAAACATTTTAGCATAGTGTTGTCTGGATACCTGCAAAACTTAGTGTGATAAATACAGAGTCGTCCTTGGTAGAATCCATGATTTGTAAGCCAGGGCTGTTGTCTCCTATTCTTATCTACTAATACACTTCTGCCAGGACTGTATGACAGCAGCCCAAGCACAAGACTAATGGCTGCTCTTTCTTGGGACACAATCGGCTAATTTTACTTTATCTCTTTTCCAATGAATTCTGGGTTGAATCGATCCTTTTTTTCCTATTAACCTATTAAGGAAAGGAGATTGAACATTAGAATTTCAATCTAGCTCAAAGCGTCCAGGCCTATTACAAAGATGTAATCACTTCTTGCACTGAGTCATGTTTACAAATTAATATAGGACGATTGTGAGCTGGTAATAGTCGGTGATAACGAGTGGAAACTGTATAGAACAAGTCTATAGCTGATTGGATCGTTTAGTATCAATAAAGGCAGTTGTTTAAATGTGTTGCACAATAAAATCATTTTATTTTATTATATTTAAAAGAAAAATAAAGAATTATGGGGGGGAATTAGGGTTCTGCTGTGAGGGGGACTTAGGAATAGGCTGCGGGTGGTTGATGGGGGAACATGAAAAATGAGGGTGTGTCACATTGGCGTATAACTGCAAACTTATCTCCTTCTTAACTGTGAATCAGGTAACATATTCCTCTTTAAAGTCAATATGTATCTTGTGGAATCTAATCATGATTTTTTTATAATTAATTATAAATTATAAATTATTGGTCTCTTGGGAATATGAGCAATGGTCTATCCCTTTATCTATTTGATGTAGAGAAAGACTGGTAGAAAGTCAATATATAGAAATTATCCTTTAAGGGGAGGCTGTTTTAGTGATTTCTGGTATTGACTCCTCCCACTATACACTTGCAATATCGCTAGCTCAGAAAGGAGTGGAGCAGGGGGTGGGGGGTTAGAGGAAGTCCAAAACTTGCTGTCATTTATGACAACATTGACTTACTAGGTAATGACATTGATGTAACCTTAGGTCATGTGATTATAGCACAACCTCTCTCCCTGCAGCTCCTGGTCCATGGGAAACAATGTGAGAGAGCTGCTTCACCCCAGGGTGCCTCAGTGCACACATTGGAACCTGCTGAAATAAACATTAGTTGTTTTTTTTAACCCACAAATAGACATAAAATGGGAAAGAATATTGCTTTACATTTAGCATTTAAATTGCTTTTAAAATTCAAATTCAAATGGACTGAAAACACATTGCATGTATTGCCTCATTTCCCCAATGAAAAAGAGGCTAAGTCAACAAATTGCCAATTAAAAGACATGCTCTACTTATAAACTAAGAACCCTGCAGTTGCCATTGCTATATAGTACAGTAGCTTATATTGTATATCTCTTTTTTGTTGTGGGGGGGAGTGTTTTTCAAAAGGCTTTGGGAATTGTTTTGGGGTTTTTTATATAACGACAATTGGGACAATAATCTGGTTTCTCTGTTAATTAGCTAATGATGTTGTTGCTCGTGGATAAATGAGAAGGGAAATTGCAATTCTGGTTAGAAAAAAGAGGTTGGAAAAAGTCTACACATGTTGAGTAATTTCTCTGTGGAGTAACAGTTAATGGTCTCTAAGAATGGTGCGTTTGCTGTAACTGCAATATAGAATGTATGGGGTAAGCTTGATTCTGTAAAGAGCTATTTGTTATGTACAACTATGGCTTTGGATTTTGGCATCGATGCAACTTTATACAGTCATTTTACTCAGATGAATGTCTTCTAGAGCACATAAGACCTGATTCACACTTAAGAGTCTTTGGCTTTTTAAGTGCAGGGAAATAAGAAATGAGCTACTATACTAGTAGCTCAATCTACGTACCATTTAGGTAGATTTGACTATGTGGGGTCTTTAAAGACCGCACGTAGAAGTTTAGTCAGGAGGAAGAGTGCCAAGGCAGCCTCGGGGAGGAGGTGGGTGGGGGAGGTATGTAGATTAGCCAGGGAGGGCAGGGGGGTTTTTGGGAGAGCCATTGTCCTTGCTTAAGAAGGAAACTAGGCATGGTAAGATAAGGTAGCCCTATGGCACTCTTTTTTTTTATTTTATTTTTTTAACCATTACATTTTTATTAAAATTTTTATAAAATAAGGGGTACAGAAGAAAAAAAAAATAGGGGGGTAAGAAAGTTCACATTAAACAGTTCACATTTTTCATTACATAATGTATCCATATACAATTACAATGATAGGTGTAAAAACCTAACCGAACAATGAAGATGGTTTATTGATCTGGACATCTATAAAATAGTATATACAGACATGAACTGGCTCACCGGGTAATATTCAAAACAGTAAGACTGAAACGACCTCGCAGAATAAAGGCCGAGGGAAAAGTATACAGGAAAAAACCGAGGCAAGCGAGGAATAAGGAAATTATTGGGGAGGAGTGAGAAAGACCATGGGGGAAACAGGGGGGGAGACAAGTCCTCACTGACAGTTTAAGGAGAACAAGATCTAGACGTTATGTATTAACTTCCCTACAAACAGCTGATTTGTGCTCTGAGCTCAAATAGCCCTATGGCACTAAGCGCCATTAGGTACCTAAAAACAAGAGGCGGGTTCGGGGGGGATTGTTGAGTGAGTTAGATGTGGATCTGTGAATCAGGATCATAGTTATGAACAAATGAACGGACCCAGAAATACATAATATGGCCATTTTCCGCACTCTGCATTTGGAAAACGGGTACATTGTGGTACTGGGCATGCGTGATCAAAAGGTTTCTCCTCATAATCCATGCTGGAAGCATAGTGGGTGAGAAGGGCGTGGTAATTGCACAGTAGGATATGATTAAGCCTTTATGTATGATTCACTGTTACACACCGACCTCCTTTTCCCTGGCGCTTTTCCCTCCTATGTTTAAGGAGACCTTCCCCCCTCACACATACAGAACTTAGGATCTGACTAGCGGAAAATAAAGATACAAGTTACAATCTGAGGTTATTTAACACTACTAACCAAATGCAGTTGCCTGTGTGGCCGGCCCTATTTCAAAAATTTTACAGCCACCAGCTGAATGGTGGCTGTAGCATTGTACGAAACCATCTGGTAATATAAAATTGCTATTGGGAACAGGAACCTATTTCTCTGTTCCCAATAGCTGCAGGCTGCAGCAGTGGCAGCGGTAATAAGTTAGGGTTAGCAGAGCCGCCATCATCAAATGTGGGGCCCGGGACCCAGCCACGGGGCTCCACCACCTATGTGATGTCATTGGTGACGTCACATAGGGGCTGGCCCGGCAGACACGCTTTAACAGAGGGCCAGCTACTAAATAGTGCTTAGAAGCAGGTGTTGGCGGTAGGATACCGCCGATACCTGCTGCTACAGAGCTAGGTAAGTATCTGCGGTCCCTTATCAGGTCCGGCTGTCTCCCCCTGGTGGTGGCCTTAAGGATTAGGCAGGGGCGGGCTGAGGCTGCGTTCATTTTTAATATTCTGCATATCTGTACATCACAATATAGCATATACGTACATATACATATACATATATGTAGAGAATGCGTTATGTGGTAACACCACTCAATGTTTGGTGGCATTTAAAGTGAGCAAATAAAGCCATTTGCAGTAGGCGGATTCCAGAACAGGGACTTTGAATAGTGAGATGTGGAATTCTCAGTACAAAGATTTATTTGCTCTGCAATTAAATGTAAAAGCTCAGCTGAGATAAACAGCTGCATAAAATCTAAAGGTGTGAAATTGCCTGTCTGTATAGCATTGTCTTGCTGTGCTGTGTATGGAGGAGGGAAGGAAGCTTTCATATTAGGAAAAATAAAGGAAGAAAAATTGCTTTTGGAACAGTATTTTATAATCTCTGGGGATTTGTATCCTTAGCCCTACAGGTCTCCTCTCTACAAACAATTGGTAGCAGGGTCGTACTAAGGGGTCAGTTTGCCCTTAGGCAATGCGTTAAAGAACCAAGGACCCCATAGGGCAGCAGGGATAATAAACGGCAGACAAGGACCCAATTTAGCACCAGGTAGTCAGGGGTTAAGAATTGCTAGGGTCTTTGGGCCTGATCCAGACCTTAACGTTTAATAAGATCTATAAAATAAACTCACCAGCTTCTCCGCTTCTGTGTTCATGTCCCGCAGCTGTTTGATATGGTCTTTCTTGATCATCAGGATCTTCGATAACCTGGTCTACAGTAATATAAGGAGTACATCATTTACACTTATAATGCGTTAGAAATCAGATAGAGATTTTCGTCGTCTAGAAATAATATCAAAGCTTTAAAATTATGAGGGTGTGGACCAGTCACCCTAAATACAATTATATGCAGCCTTATGTTTTACAGATTGTAACAGACTAGAATGGTGCTACTACCTAATATATTGGAGCAGTCATAGATAAAACAAGACCAGGGGTTGGTAACAGGATAGCCCCTACATTTTCAGTATAGTATAAGTCAATGCTTTATTACAGACTATTTAAAAATGATCATTTTTTGTGGTTTTTTTTTTTTTTAAGTCTTTCTTTGACGGTGAAAAAACATGTATAGCCCTATCTAATATAATTAAACAATATCCATATATAATAACCAAATCCTATATATATATCTTGGAATATTGTGATCAGTTAAGAATACTTTCCGCTCTATTTTCCTCTTGTCTTTAATACTTTGTTGTTAGAAGAAATAAAACTTTCTGAAATAAAAATTAAACTGTTTGTGATCGTGATAAAATATTGATTTTTAATAGAAAAATTAAATAAAATGATAGGAATGAGTTTTCCGACCTCATCTTTGTTTCATTCATGTTTCTTAACTTATACTTTAACTCGTAATATAGATGTATATAATAACCAGTATGTACAGAAAAGTGATTTACGCCAAGGATTCCTTCTCTCCTGCGATTGGTCTAGAACCGTGAAGTGGAATGGGATTGGTCAGTCTTACAATGAAAGCATTCGGGAAAGTAGTTCGCAGCCTTTGAATATTGCTCTAAGCCACAGAGGTTTTAAGAACTTCCAGAAACTTATTTTGGGATTTTGCACTTTTTAATGTAAGTCTCATTTGTTCTTGTCTTAGAAAAATAACAGCATAGAACTCATGTCATTGCATAGAACTAATGATTTTATCCAGTTAAAGCAATCTATGGTCACTCAGTGATGGGAAAATCATCTATGGCAGTGTTTCTCAACCTCGGTCCTCAGGAACCCCTAACAGTGCATGTTTTCCAGGTCTCCTTGCTGGAGCACAGGTGTGTTCATTACTAACTGACACATTTTAAAAGCTCCACAGGTGGTACTCATTATATCCATGGTGATTCTTTAAGGAAACCTAGAAAATATGGACTGTTAGGGTTCCCTGAGGACCGAGGTTGAGAAACACTGGTATAGTTAGTTACTGGTTAATGGCAGTGTTGCTGGGGCATTTTCTTTCCTTAGTTTCTTTTATAGGTAGGATTTAGTTATCCTCATTTTTCCTTACCTGTACTAAATTAATAGTCAACCTCTGCTAGCAACATGGAGAAGATCTGTGTCCTCATAACTTATACTTATTGCAGGAAGAAATTAACTATGGTAAAAGTCTGGATGGATGACCTAAACCCTTAATTTTTTTTGTTTAAAAGTGTTATCTTGTTCATAAGTCTCAGAGTGGTTTGACCGGTATATTTTAAATTATTCCCCAAGGGCAATGGGATATAGATACGATTAATGCATAGTGTTATTATTGCAATGGTCCTTGCACAAGAATCACTGATGCCTGTCCAGGAACTTTTAGAAATGTCACAGATATTTTTAAGTTTTTAAAATTTGTTCAGTAAGATTGTAGTTGAGTTAAAATAAGTTTTGCTGATGAATTTTGTAAGGATTTTTTTTTATATGGTCTCTTTTTTAATTTTATTATTTCTAACAAACTTTATTAAGCTAATTAGCTCTTGTCAGGTCTCTTGTAGCTAACCTGAGGAGATACAATTGCCAGAAAGTTATAGGATGTCACTCACCAGGCTCACCAACAACGGACCACACTGGTTCAGAGGTGCGGAGTCTAATCACGAGGCTGGTTTCCACCAGAGCCCCTGATGGGGGATGTTTGTGGCTGCAGGCAAGTGACACCAGCAGCCTCCCCCAGTACTCCCACAGATGCCAAGGTGGTGAAGCAGGATCCAAGGTGAACTGTGGTAGTGGGTACAGGTAGCAGTGGCACTGCTGCCTAGAGTGTTTTTAACAGGAACCTGAGGCACGGCAGTGCAGGAACCAGAGAGCAAGAATCACAGTAGCTACCAAATGATGACAGGAACCAGAAATATCAGGCAGTTGAATATTAAAAAAAAAAAGTTAAACCCAAAAAAGGGGCGTGGCTTTGCAGATGAACCAACGTTAGAGAGGGATCCTCTTCAATGGAATCCCACCATAGAGCTGAAAACTTTGATTAGTCAGGGTATGACACATACTATAATATAAATAGAATATAATAGGGATCTGGGAATGGTATACAATATACTGTATACTAGTGTGCCATTCCCAAAGCCTAATATAAACAACATATATTATAGTATGTGCCATAACTAGACACCAAATATATTACCACATGTACTTTATGTAGTGTGCCATGTCCAGACCCCTAATACACTCCACATGTACTACACGCATTGGAAACCCCACTTTCAAAATCCTACGTTTGCCACTGCCAGGGGAACGCAACTGGAACGATAGACACTGGAACCAAGGCATATGATGCTCAACTGTCGATATTTTTAACTGTCAACATTTTGACCTGTTGATATTTTACACCAGACCCAATTAAACCTACTATAGCCTATAACGCTAACATGCTTACATATACCTCATGGTATTTTAAATTCTGTAATTAACCATTGCATAAGAATGAGATATTTTTAAATATATTTTAAATTGAACAGCTTTTAGAGGTTCTTCGTAGTGAGTATGTCTTGTATATTTGGCATTTGTGCTTGATATTTATTTTTGCCTCTAGCTGTGTAAACACTGTGTAACAGTGACTAATTATGCTAGAAATATGCATGCAAGTAACATTACAATAGTCTTTCTCTAGATGGCATTTTCCAGCATTATTGAACTGACACTTGAGTCTGGTCAAAATACAAAACTTTATTCAGCCATTTGACCTCACATGACGAGAAATACCATCCTAGCTGTAAAACCTGACCCGCTGTCCCATTGTTTTTTTTTTATTAGTTTAATTAATTAGTTTTTTATTGAGAATTTTTACATGTTTTAATAACACATAAGAAAACAAACAGAACAAACAAAACAACATTTCAAACATCAAGGATCGCTGAATAAAGCCTTTATTGAAGCAAAGATATCAGGTACCAGCGCTATAGAGTCAGCAGATAAGGAGCGTTTTAGTACATCGGGACACAACAGATCAAGATCTGGGGCTGTATTCTCAGATCCGTTTTTTAAAAGTCCGCAATTATACGCACGCACGTAGCAAGGCCACACCCATTAACACCCATGACACGCCCCTCTCACGGCCGTGCTATCATACACTTACGCCTCCATAGACCACCTTTAACTTTACGAGTGTACTTATGTGCGTATATGTATGCCGTACGTGCGATTCTATGTAACCGCACCCTCAAAGACTCATTTAAATGCCTCCCCACCCTCTTTCACGTAACCTTTCAGGTACGTATTTTAACCCCGCCCCTCCGTACGTTTGTCCCCAAGTGCAATTCACATGTCCGTGCCTAATGCACATACGTGCGTATATTCTACGTAATTTGCGTAAATAAAGTTATTACGCAGCGCAGTTAAACTGTACCTAAAAATATGCACGCAACTCCACGTGAAAACGGATCTGTGAATACAGTCCGTGGAGCACAGTGTATGCAATACATTGTAGGATGTAACAAGCCACCAAACATAATTAAACATCTACTTACATTCCTACCATCCCGGTAATAGGTACAATGGGCTCTATTTACTATCATTAGCGCATGGAGTGCTAATGATAGCAGCCAGGCTCCCTGCACCTCGCAGCGAGCCTGGCAGGACCCTGGGTAGTATTAACGAATACTTACCCATCCGGCGAGGTCCCACTATGGTCAACGAGTCCTTCGCTGACATCGTTTAGCTATACTTGGAAACTAAGTCCTGGCGAGTGCGCAGTAGCTGCCTTTTGGGACTTGTAAAAGTTTGAGTAGAATGACTGCGCTGATTCACCGATTCAATGATTCTCTGATTCAATGATTCTCTGATTCAATGATTCTCTGATTCAATGATACACTGATTCAATGATACACTGATTCAATGATTCACTGATTCAATAATACACTGATTCAATGATTCACTGATTCAATGATACACTGATTCAATGATACACTGATTTTGAATTAAACACAATCATAGCAGCCGGGCAACATCCTCTACCTGCCTCCCAGCTGGTAACCAGACAGAAAATAGCTGTCAAAATGTTGATTGTTGGACAGGTGGCGCTACCCACCGACAGTCAATCAACGTATGAAAGCATATAGAAAAATTGAGGCCGCAGGATGGGTTAGATACCTCCAACCACATACAAGTCATCATTATTATTATTATTATTATTGGTATCATTGGACCTGATTCTGATTTGCGTGCAACTTACGTACGTATGCGTTCAAACCTGAAAGTATGCACGGAGGAGGAGAGAGCACACCCCTGTCACTCTCCTCCTTCTACTACAGTTCTGGACATTTAAGTGTCCAGAACCCTACCTTAAACTATACGCATGAATCTATCTCCTCAGCACTTAATTAGCATGCCTAATGCTGCCTGTACAGGGTTAAATGTTGGCCCCTTTTACATTATTGCTTCCCTACTTAATGAAGTTCTGTACAGATGCATTTCTGACACGTAACATCCGGTGCTCCCAAGCGCCAATAACACATGTAAAGGAGACTTACGCAAATGACTTGCATAAGTCCCCTTACGTACCTACTTGTGAATCAGGCCCATTATCATCAACAGGTGTTTATACCAGGTTTGTAGACTCTCCAGGAATATCCGTGAGACTCCCGAAATTTGGGCATTTCTCCCGGTATCCCAGGAGAGCCGGCAAAGCTCCCACAAGCCCCGACCAGCTACTAATATCTGTTGTAATCCCTAGTTACTAGGGATGGACGGGGCTTGATGATCTCCCTTTTATTGGGGTGATATTAGGGTGATTGCTTATCATTATGTTCGTGCGCAGTAATTTTTTCTCTTTTTTTGACATTATCTGTGTTTTTACTGACCTGTTACTATAAGAGTGGCTTTATGTTGACCAGATATAAGACATGTCTGTGATTTACATGGCTGATACTAGAAAAATACTTCCTATTATCCTAAAGGAGATTTATAACTTTACAGTATATGTAGTGCACTAACATTTATTTGTTATTAAATGCTTGATTCTTCTTTCACCAGTCTTCAGCTTAAGAAAAGATACAACCATTTCTGTCTGGAGTTGATATTGATGTGGGGGTGCATGCTGTACTCATAGTATGGGTGTGGCATAATGTAAAATAATGGTACAGCTTGTGTTGTGTATGCATTATTATTTTCCAATATTACTTTATATTAGTTATAGGAATAATATGGAAACTTTTCTTTTAAAATCCTGCATTTTCTCCTGGAATTAGTTTGTAGGTTATGTCAGAACTTTTCTCTATTTTACACGTGGATACAAGTTGCCATTTTGTAGTTAATTGTAGAATATTGTAGTTTTTTTTTAAAGTACAAGATTTTTTTTTATTGGGGTTTGTTTTCCTCTTTACAACTTTGTTAGCAAATGACAATTAAGGATCACAATTTAAAAAATGAATATTCATAGAAATGGGCTGAGTTGGGATCATGAGTGAAAGAGGATGAAATCTGCGCCTTTGTGAAACCATGATAAACTGCAGGGGTTGTCATATTGCAATGTAAAGATCATGCAGTTTAATATTTGTGCGCTATGAAATCAATCAGCCAGTAGTTTAACTTTGTGCTAGAAAATAATTCTCATCCATTCTGTCTGTAGATGATGGGTTGTGGGAATATGAGTGTCCAGATTGAATATAAACCGTGTTGGTGGAGATTTATGCCAAGAGGCAGTATGGACCAGGATATGAGCTGCTTCAGACTTCACCACCAACACCCATTATTTGGTAAGTAACAGTTACCTACTGTACTAAGAAATTGGGACAAGTACAGCTTTTCCATTTCATTGTATCACCATTTCCCTTTCCTCAACCAGCAGTTCACCCCCTTCCTGACCCTTGAAAACTTGACCCTCTCACCATCAGGTTCTAACATCATTTTTCAGATCCTTGCTCACTATTTATTTTCCTGTATTTGCAACATGATTCTGCACGTATATATATTCCCCTCCCCAATCTTTACTTTTTACATATTTCTTTAATGATCCCCCCCCCCAGAGGACATGCCACGAGCAACGGCTTTGTGTTCTAAGTGACTGGAAGATTAGATAGTGCTAAGTATTTAGTGCTGAGCACTGTTTATTAATAAAAATGCCAGTATCTAACAGCTTAGCCCTGTCCACTGCCAGCAAGGGGGTTTCAGACCCTTGCTTTAGGATGTGACACTTCACACACATTAGAAAGTGTCAGAAATTGCTGCCAATGTATTTTTCATGTGCAACTTCATAGCTGAAAAAATTAATGTTTACATTTTTCTTATGAATTAAAAAAAAAAATGTCCTTCGGTGCTCACACTATACAACACTTTTTCATGGTTTACAATACACTCTTCTACCTCACTCTTGCTCAACGTATTTGGGCACTTGGCTGCATCACACTTAGCTGCTGTGCGCCCGTAATTGCTTGCAATCCAAAGGACACCGCTGTGTGCGCTTGTGGATTGCCCGTAGCCCGTCCCAAATTTGTCAAACCCATCGACGTTTGCGTTCGCTTCTGAATTGGGTCCATATAGTGCTTTGTGCTTGGCCAGTCGTTGCCAGTTGTCCGTACACAGGGCCACATTAACAATGGTGCTAATGGGACTACAGCCCCAGGCCTCCATCTGAAAATAGGCCTCACACACTGCAGAACTCCAGGCGTCCCTTTGCATCCTCCTCCAAGGATCTAGTGTGGGCCCTTGATAGCCCCAGGCCCACATGGCTCTCAATCCGGCCCTGTCCATACATGTGCAGAGCTGCCTATGCCCACATTGTGATGGAGGGGGTTTATGTCCCATGCAGAAGTCTACCGGGCCCCTTGCTATGAGGCCAAGCTTTCTTTACTTTTGCCCCTGACTGGTACTTTTGCTGTATGTTAAAAAAAGTTTTACAAAAACCAGATCTAGGGATTTCATCTATTTAAAAAAAATGACATTGGGTTGTATTCACATATATGTTTTTGCGTCGGATTGTGTGCGTATTTTTAGGAGCGGATTAACTGCGCATGCGTGGTAACTTTTTCCATGCAAATTATGTAGCATTTACGCACGTAAGTACTTTAGGCATTGACTTGTGAATCGCATTTGGGGACATACGTATGAAGGGGCGTGGCTGTTTTCCGTACATTCGAAGTTACGTGAAAGTGGGCGGGGGGGCACTTAAATGGGCTTTTGAGGGTGCAGTTAGTTAAATACGCACGTATGGAAGTAACATACGCGCAGAAGTACACACGTAGAGTTAAGGGGTATATATATATATATATATAAGAGGTGCTTTAGATGGTAACAAGCCATCAGATTGTACCTGAAAAATGTGCTGATAGAGGACTGTAAATAGGAGTTTAGAAATATGAAGAAATAAGGAGGAAAGCTACACCTCAGGCAAAACCATGTTGAATTTTAGGGGGAGTCAAATTAAATGTATTCTTTGCATGCAGGGAGAAGTCTTTGCTTTAGCATATTAAACTCTGACACTGACCAACTTTACTTTTACATTGTTATTTAGACTTGAGCTAGGGATCATCACCTCTCAACTCTAATACTGTGAGGAACAGATGGAATTTACCTCCAGGGTTTTGTCCAGTTGAAAATTTCTACTTCAAACTCTGGATGCGGTCCGATTTGGCAAATTTGACTTCAGAGTTTTGCTAAACTTCCAAGCCTTTCAGTAGTATTGCAGACACACACACCTCTGGCTAAGCATTCAGAACGTTTTCCAACCTATCAGACTTAAGCAATGACACTTATGACGGATGGGTTTGACCCCACAAGTCTCCTCGTAGTCAATATACAATAGCTCCCTTTCCCAGTAGTCCCTGGTTGTGGGAAGTGACATATATGCATATGTCTGGACAGTGCAAACCAGAGTTTCCTAATCTATCAGAATATTTGCTTTGTAGATCAAAGAGCATACAAACTAGAAGTCTGGTTCCATAATTATAACCAGTGCTATTTTTGTCATAGAACGCACCGGAATGGAGTTCCGGCACCTTTTTTTCTACGGATTTTCCAAGTTTAAAAAATTTAGGACTTGATTCACACTTAAGAAGCTTCTTAAAATAAGAACTTAAAGTCACTCCTGGGCTAAACCATATTGATTGCAGGGGAGTCATATTTCATCTTTTGCAAACAGTACTAGTGTTGAGAGGTGATATTTCCAAGCCCAAGTCTTGAGAGGTGATATTTCCCAGCCCAAGTCTAAATAACAGTGTAATAGTAAAGCTGGTCAGTATCTGTTTTCAGTAAACAATTCAAAGATGTATTCCTGCATGCAAAGAATACAATATACTTGACTCCCCCTGAAAACAACATGGTTTTGCCCAGGAGTGATTTTAAGTTCTTATAAGAACTTTCTTAAGTCTGAATCAGGTCCTTAGACGGCAAAATCATTCAAACGGCGCATGAGTACTTCGATTGTGATGGCACTGCTCAGCTTGTGGCGCTGCTCGGCTTGTGATTGGTCGTGTGGTCGCGCGTAAGTTCCGGCACCTTTTTTCTTACAAAAAAAGCACTGCTTATAACAATAAACTGGATCCTAAGAAAAGGCCTTACTGTACGATATAAATACATCCCCATCCAGACATGCTGTGTACATGACGACTCGTCTCACCACGCCATCAGAATTTCTTCTAGCCCTAGAGCCTGGTTCCTGAGGATCCAGATCTATGATGGAAGCCTAATGTGGGCTGATACAGCACTTCTCCCGGGCTGCACCCACTCTCTGGAATAACCTTCCCCACCCATTAAGACTATCCTCCACTTCAAACTTTCAAGCTCTCCCTTTAAACTCACTTCTTCAGACAAGCTACCAAATTCCTCAACCTACTTGTCAACATTTGTCTCTCCTATTTACAACCACTTTGCTATCCAGATTTCCTCTCTGTTATATGATTAATAGTATGGAAACTTTTATTAGCTGTACCGACTTAAAGGGCTCCTGTACCGGATTCAGACCCAGCAGTTCCCTCCACTCTGTACTGCAGTCCTGCAGCATCTGATCACTACACCAGAGCTGCGGGGACAGATTTATACCGCTCTGCTAAAGTGACAAGACCCTCTCCTATGATACTATAGTGACAGGATCCTCTCCTGTGATACTATAGTGACAAGACCCTCTCCTGTGATACAACAGTAGACAAATCTGCACCAATAAGGAGGCAAAGTGAAAGACCCGGGTTGAAAACAACCCTGGTCCTTTCACATTACCTCCCTTCCCGGGTTGGACCCGGGAAAAACCCTTCTTTTTTCCCGGGTTGAAATCCCGGGTCTTTTGACCCGGGTTTACCGGAAGTGACCCTTTCACATCACCACCAAATACCCGGGATTTTTCTGAGACCCGGGTTTTTGACGAAAATCCCGGGTATTTGGTGGTGATGTGAAAGGGGTATTACACTGCTGTGTGACTGGATCATACAGAGCACTGACTATTTCTAGCAAATCATACCCTTCAACTGTACCTATTTGTATTATCTGTACCGACTTAAAGGGCTCCTGTACCGGATTCAGACCCAGCAGTTCCCTCCTCTCTGTACTCACCTTGCAGTCCTGCAGCATCTGATCACTACACCAGAGCTGCGGGGACAGATTCATACCGCTCTGCTAAAGTGAGAAGACTCTCTCCTGTGATACTATAGTGACGGGACCGTCTCCTGTGTTACTATAGTGACAGGACCCTCTCCTGTGATACTATAGTGACAGGACATTCTCCTGTGACACTATAGTGATAAGACCCTCTCCTGTGATACTATAGTGACAAGACCCTCTCCTGTGATACTATAGTGACAGGACCCTCCCCTGTGATACTATAGTGATAAGACCATCTCCTGTGAGATCTTAGCTCATATGATAAGAACAGCCACACCCTTTTTATGGACACGCCCCCCCCAGGTGTACCGATTTTCTATTAAAATTTTTTGGAGGGTATGCCATATAAGCAGGTCTGTTGTATGATATATAAGCCCTTGTCCTTATGTATCAATCCCCAATGTCCTATACATGACCCTCTCTCCTACCCAGTCTATCTGTTACCACCCAGTCTGGTTCTAATGATTGTTAAAACTGTAAAGCTCTATAAGCTCTCATAATATAATGGTGTTATATAAAGCTCTCATAATATAATGGTGTTATATAAAAACCTGCTAATAAATAAATGAAATGCCATGTTATGAAATGCGCTTGTATTCTGAGTGCAAATAATGCACACTTTACTTAAATCTGGTTCCAATCCTCAGTTACCAATGATCCTAATACAAATTCCAGTAATAGTACATCTGCTAACTAAATATAAGCACCCAATCAGCAATAAAAAAGCCATATGCAGCAGAAGAAGCCTATTTGTGCAGCCTGGACCTAGTGCAGAATAATGTCTTTTCTAATAGAATTTGCAGGGATGATCTCAGAACTAGGTCAATCCACGTTAAGTAGAGTGTCAGTGTGATCTGAAATTCCAATGGACTGTAACAAAGTAACAAAATTAATCAGGTGCAAAACAGATAAGCACTAGATTTACAAATGGATAAACACTGCTTACTATCAACCACTACACTATACATGAATACATACTGTACATGAAAGAAGACCCACTACAAAGGTGTTTAAAACTGTAAACTAAGGCATTTTTCCATTAGATGTATTCACATAACCAGGAAAAAGTACACAAATAGAAACATAGAAACACATGTTTACATTATTTTAATGTACATTTATGACCTCTGATACCCAGATAAAATGGGGATGGAGTATGTGAGTGCAGTGTTGTGAGCAGTCACAGCTAAGTGCTAACAGGGTTAGCTGATTGGCACTCGTCTAGAAGAGAGAGCAGGGACAGAGTGGAGGAGAAAGAGTGGACAGAGTGGAGGAGAGAGAGTGGACAGAGCGGAGGAGAGAGAATGGACAGAGCAGAGGAGAAAGCGTGAATAGAGGGGAGGAGAGAGCATAAACAGAATGGAGGACAGAGTGTGACTAGAGCAGAGAGAGAGTAAACAGAGTGGAGGAGAGAGTATGGATAGAGTGGAGGAGTGTACTTGGACAGAGTGGAGGAGAGAGTATAGATAGAGTGGAGGAGTGAGCTTGGACAGAGTGGTGGTGAGAGTATAGATAGAGTGGAGGAGTGAGCTTGGACAGAGTGGAGGAGAGAGTGTAGATAGAGTGGAGGAGTGAGCTTGGACAGAGTGGAGGAGAGAGTAGGGATAGAGTGGAGGATTGAGCTTGGACAGAGTGGAGGAGAGAGTATAGATAGAGTGGAGGAGTGAGCTTGGATAGAGTGGAGCAGAGAGTATAGATAGAGTGGAGGAGTGAGCTTGGACAGAGTGGAGGAGAGAGTAGGGATAGAGTGGAGGAGTGAGCTTGGACAGAGTGGAGGAGAGAGTAGGGATAGAGTGGAGGAATGTATTTGGACAGAGTGGAGGAGAGAGTATAGATAGAGTGGAGGAGTGAGCTTGGACAGAGTGGAGGAGAGAGTAGGGATAGAGTGGAGGAGTGAGCTTGGACAGAGTGGAGGAGAGAGTAGGGATAGAGTGAAGGAGTAAGCTTGGACAGAGTGGAGAAGAGAACATGGAAAAGGTAAGAAAATTTGTTTTTTTTTATTTTAATTATATTTAATTAACTGCATCATTAAATAATATTAACATTATTTTAAGTAGAGAAATTACATTAACTGCTACCATATAGCAAAAAAAATAAAAAATAAAAATATCTTAAGTGTAATATTTTTCATGAAGCTGACTGATTTGTAGACAATTGAGTGCTTGTAATCAGTGTTTGAATAGCATTTACACAGTGTCATCAGAACATTGTTCAGTTTTTTACAGTTTTCTTTAATCTTTCAGAATATTCAGGTGTTTTTTTCTAGTGTCAGATTGTAAACCCTAGAATATTATCTAGGCAATACATCAAATGCAAAATACAAATATTCTATTTACTGAGAGGGAAGCTGACAGTCAGTGGTGAATCTACTATGAAACTAATGAAGCCTAAGCTTTAGGACCTCTAATCCCAGAGAGGCCCTGAAGCAAATTTACTTTAGTTATTTTTTGAGTGAATTTTTCAACAAAATCGATGGCGATTTTTATGTGTGTTACTAAAATAGTGTTATTTTATGATAGAATTATAAGCCAATGGGTTGAAGAACTTAATAGTGAACTTAGAACATTTTCTCCGCAGGGGTGTGGTTGCCCACTAAGAACATCCCTATTTCGATAGGGCTGTTCTCTCCGAGACAGTTTTGATTGCTTATGCCTCGATGAGGCGGAACTACCATTGATGCAACAGGTGCACCTGCACCGGAGGCCATGCTGATACAAGGGCCCATAGCTTTTCCAAAGCTCCCCACTGGGCTACCTGGGATATCATGAGGTCCGAAGCAGATTTTTTACACCTGGATCCACAACTCATTCGTTCCCCCTCTGCTCGATGAGGCATAGCAATAGATCCCCGAAGCACCGAACATGGTGCTCTGAAAGGTAAGGCTAAAAACTTAACCCAACCCTTCCCCTAATTCCAACCCTAACCCTCCCCTTCCATTACCTTAACCCTCCCTTCCCCAGCAGCCTGACCCTAACCCTCCCCTTCTATGGGCCTATGGCCCTAACCCTCCCTCCTTCCTAAGAGTCTAACCCTAACCCCCACAACACTAAAAGTCCCCGGAGAGGTGAGTAACTGAGCTGTCAGCGGCGGATCCTGCAAGTCTGTGGCAGGTCCTGCGAAAATGAACGAGTATGAATATCGGCACACTCACCCATTCATAAAAAAAATTCTATAAAGGACGTCTTTTCGAAATAGAGACAACTGAAAAGGAACTTTCAGCTGTCTCTATTTCTAAAAGCAGCCAGCCGTAGCGGGGACTGCAACCGTCTATCCAGGGAGGTGGGTGGGAGTTCTGAGTACCCCGATCCCCTAGGCGGAGAATGCAACCGTATTAGCAGTGTGCCAGAAACCTGTATATGAAGCTGCCGGGATGTAGTAGTGGCCACTATCTGTTACTACTCCGCTACTACTCCCCGGCAGATTCATACACACAGGGCCGCCTTCAGAATTGCTGGGGCCCGGAACACACCTGTGGGCCCCGCCCCCTATGTGAAGTAATCAGTGATGTAACATGGGCGTGGCCCTGCGGACATACGCTACCATTGGCCCTGTAATGATGGAGGGCCCCCATCAGCTGCGGGCCCCTGATGGCAGCCCTGTACACACAGAGCCCCAGTACTCTAATAATACACTGTAGCAAACGGTCATTGCTCTGTGGACATAGCTGCCAGCTGTGGAGGAGAGGGGGCGGGGTCTGGACCATAGACCCGGGTTCAAACACCGTAGTGGTAGTACTGAGTGCCACAAATATGCATAGAAGGGTATCTTGGGGAAAAAAACATACACATACATTATACAACCAATTCAGTGTAAAAAAAACAAAAACAAATGAAAAAAAGATTTATACATCTATTTCTAGAGGATTATGGGGGATTATGGGCGATTATGGGGTCTTCAACAATATTACTTCTCTACAGTAATACAGCTAAATTAATCCCATCAATGACACTGACTAGAAGCAAAGCAATAAAACATTAGTATGAGTGAATTGCGTACAGTATTTTATTTACAATTTCAATTTACAATTTCTTAGAAAACTGGCCCCCTTCCTTCCCCCACATCAGTCTGCCGCACCTGCATTTTGACTTTTTTATTTTTGGGCTCTTCCTGCCCCCTTAGAAGCTCTATACATATATAAAAAGTGTCACTATAAAAAAAAATAAACAAAAATAAACAAAAATAAAAAAAATAAATGTAAGCCTTAGAACTGTAGTTTATCTCCTGTGCGGAAGGTTCATTATCAGCAG
>WWET01000756.1:503913-520045 GCA_011038615.1 Limnodynastes dumerilii | reverse complement strand
AGCCTCAGGGGTCACATTCTTTGGTCCACACTGCAGACAATTCTATTGTCCGTCACATAACTAACTCACAAAGGATGCTTGGAAAAATACCAGCCAGGGTAACATCTTCAATCCATCATGAAATTATGGTCTTTTGAATAGCACCGGTAATAAGCAACTTTCCTTTGGTTCGCTATCTCCTTTATCTCGGTTAGGTGGATGATTTACACAGTAATCTGCGGGGTTAGACTTTTCTGTGTGATAAATGGTTTTCTAATTGCAGGGCTGTATATTCTCAGCAACCAACTTCCTATAAAGAAGACGACCAGCAGAGCATATAAACATAATATACAGGAACCTGGTATTATACAGCATCAGGCCTATAGTTCTGGCATAGAGTCTGAGTAATTATGTTAATGTATTATATATATTTATCATAAATAGCATCAAAAGATATGGGAAAACCTCCATTAAAGATTCTACCTGTGATTCAGGGCCTGGTTGTAAGGGGGTAAATACCCCATGGACTAATCTCATATATACTGTCATATAAAGCAGTGCTCCTCAACCGGTGTGCCACAGGATATTGCTAGTTGAGCCGCGGGGCAATGCCTCCAACAGGAGAAAAAGCACTGGTAGATCTTGCCTTAAGGAAATAAGGGGATACTGGGGAGGCTGCAGATACATGAATGGGGAATACTGGAG
The DNA here is from genome assembly GCA_011038615.1 of Limnodynastes dumerilii. Lineage (NCBI taxonomy): Eukaryota > Metazoa > Chordata > Amphibia > Anura > Limnodynastidae > Limnodynastes > Limnodynastes dumerilii. Next base: position 519,361 of record WWET01000756.1, on the reverse strand, counting down.
AGCTGGAGATACATGATTGGTGATACTGGGGAGGCTGGAGACACATGATGGAGGCTACTTGGGAGGCTGCAGACACATGAATGGGGGCTACTGGGGAGGCTTAAGACACATGATGGGGAGTCTTTCTCTCTCCTTATTTTTGTTATGTATGTAATTTTTGCTTTATACATGTATTGTATTCCTTTATATTACTCTGTTAATTAATTATTGTATTGTATATGCAACTGTTGTTTTACTATTGCTTATGTACGGCGCTGCGGATACCGTGTGGCGCCTTATAAATAAACGTTAATAATAATAATAATAATAATTAACAAATAAAAAATAACAATTAAATGGAATTTTTGTGGTTTTAAAAGGAGATTAATTTTGGAGTTACAAAGGAGGAAAACAGAGGAAACAGAACGATACTCTGTCCAAAAACATCTTTAACGACAACAAAGATTGAGGTATTTTCACTCAGAAACACCTGCATTTCATGGGCACTCAATCTGGAAAACCACTCATGGACATTTCACAAAAAAAACACTTCAATGCTGCTTCTGGATACTGCTTGGATCATCCATTATCCTAGCACTAAATTTCTCTGCAACCATATGTTATTTTGATGGTCATAATTTCCGTTATTTAACACAGGTTTCACTTCTTGCAAAAATATCTCCTATTTTCCTAACCTTTACCAATACTTTCTGCCTCCTTCTAACTGTCATGGCCCTTGTCTCTCCATCCACCTCCCTCCTCTTTCACACCTTCTACCTCCCCACCCATCCTACTCACCCCCTCTCCCTCTTCTATTTCAGGGTCTCCTTCCCTTCCCATACTCACCCTTACCCCCCATTCCCCCCTCCCTCGTGCCTTACCTCATTCCTGAAACCCCTCCAATCTAATCCACATCACTCCTGTTCCTTCTCTCCTATTCTCCTGCGCTCTCTGGAATGCCAGATCCATCTGCAACAAGCTCCTGCCATCCATGACCTCTTCATCTCCAACTCCTACAACCTTCTCGCCATCACTGAAACCTGGCTCTCAACCTCTGATACTACTTCCCCTGCGGCCCTCTCCTATGGCGGCCTCTCGTTCTGCCACACTCCTAGACCTGGCGAACGCCCAGGCGGAATCTGGAATCTGCCCTTGATGCTACCTGCCCTCCTTCCTCTGTCTCCCTTCGCTGCGACAATCCACAACCCTGGCTCTCCCCTCTCCACCCTCTCTTCCTCTCCCTAGTCACCCACCAATGTCTACCTTCATCCCTACCTCAGGTGAAGAAAATCCACTCACTTCTTTTGTCATCCCCACCGTCAACGTGCCCACTTGATCCCACCCCCTCTAATCTTCTCCGTTCTCTGTCTCCACATGCTCTCATCTTGCCCACCTCTTCATCTTATCCCTCTCCTCTGGCTTCTTCCCCTCCTCCTTTAAACACGCTCTTGTCTCCCCAGTCATTAAAAAACCTAGCCCTGACCCCACTTCTCCCTCCAACTAGCGACCTATCTCCCTTCTGCCCTTCGCCTCCAAGCTGCTTGAACTGCTTGTTTACAAGTGTCTAATCGTCTACCTTGCTGACCACTCCATCCTGGACCCTCTCCAATCTGTGTTCCGCCCCCTGCACTCCACTGAAACTGCCCTGAATAAGGTCACAAATGATCTCCTTTCTGCCAAATCAAAGGGCCACTTCTCACTGCTCATTCTCCCTGATCTATCGGCAGCCTTTGATACCGTTGATCACCCTCTCCTGCTCCACACCCTTTGCTCCCTCGGCCTCTGTGGCACTGTCCACTCCTGGTTCTCCTCCTATCTCTCGGACCGCTACTCCTCTTCCTGTTGGCGTCCCCCAGGACTCAGGACTTCATCAGCTCCTTTGGCTTTCACTACCACCTCTATGCCGACGACACTCAAATCTATCTCTCCTCTCCTGACCTCCCCTCTGAACTTCTGTCTAAAGTGTCAGATTGCCTCTCAGCCACCTCCTCATGGATTTCTAAGCGTTTTCTGTAGCTTAATATGGACAAAACGGAAATCGCAGTCTTTCCTCCTACACGTGTCCCCTCTACCCCTACTATCTCTATTACTATTGGCAACTCCACCATCTCCTTCTCCACCCAAGCCCGCTGCCTGGGCGTCATCCTGGACTCCTCTCTCTCCTTCACCCCCCACATCTGCGCCCTCTCACTGTCCTGCTGCTTTCATCTCCGCAACATTGCTCGCATGAGACACTTCTTGACAACTGACGCCACTAAAACGCTCATTCACTCTCTTGTTATCTCCCATCTAGACTACTGTAACATTCTCCTCTCTGGTCTCCCTCTGGTCCATCTCACACCCCTACAATCTATACTAAATGCTTTAGCCAGACTCATCTTCCTCTCCCAACACACTGCCTCCACCTCCCCTCTCTGTCAATCTCTACACTGGCTTCCTGTCCCTTTCAGAATTCTCTTTAAGCGCCTTACCACAACTTACAAGTCTCTCTTCTCCACCGCTCCCTATCTCTCCTCCCTTATCTCCATCCACGCTCCCTTCCGTCCACGCCCCTCCGCTGGTGACCGCCACCTCAACTCCAACCTGATAACTCCCGCATCCAAGACTTCTCCAGGGCCACCCCTCTCCATTGGAACAACCTACCACATCCTATCAGGCAATCCAGCACACTACAATCTTTCAAACGCTCCCGTAAAACCTACTTCTTCAGGCTAGCCTACCCTTCCTCCCCCTAAGCTTACTTGTCCTCCCCATCTTCATCACTGTGTCTCCTGTTTGTTCACCCTCTCTCACTTAGCATGTTAGCTTTTATGAGAAGGGTCCTCCTTCCTCCTAACATCATCCCTCTACCCTGTCATCATCTCTTCCCACCTTTTTCTCTCTACTGTCTATCTCTATCCTTATTCATCTGCTTCTACACACTTACCCAGCATCTTTATTTTCCTCACATGTTGTTTTTATATTTTTGTATCGTATTTAATTTTTGCTTTATACATGTATTGTATTCCTTCATATTTTTTACCCTCTGTTAATTATTGTATTGTATATGCAACTATTGTCTTTGCTATTGCCTCTGTACGCTGCGGATACTGTGTGGTGCCTTATAAATAAACGTTAATAATAATAATAATAGTAATAACAGTATACTATAGTCTCAGTGTCAGTACTTATATACTTTCTTTATATACTAGATACCTTCCAAAAGTAAAACAGCAATAGCTGTAAATTTGACAAGAAATGAAATGACAAGAAATGGTAGCACCAGATCAGCAAGACACATAGTATTTGCACCCTAATCTAGCATTAATAGTGGATTATGTATGTTAGTCTCTGTTGTGAAAGCTAACATATGGAATTTGAGATCCATACTTCCGTATAGGCGAGGGGAATGCAAACCCCCTGCACTCCCCTTACACTTACTGCCATTCCCTATGCAGATCCCTACCTTAAATATTCTGCATGTGGAAAGTTGCATATGGAATGGCAGAACATACATAAGTACATTACCATTCCAGATTCTGTATGTTGCATACCCAAGTCAGCTCTCTTTATTAATTAGGATCAAGATTGCCATATGTTCCTCCATTGCAATTTAAGATGTCATTAGAAATTTCCCCCTAATCTGACTTAGGTTGAATACATGCCTTTGATATCATACAATCATGTGTACAACCTATACTAATCAACCTGCAAATCTGAGATCATCATCTCTCCTAATCATCTGCTGAAACCATCATGACTCTGTACACACTGTAATCTGTTCTATCACCACCCCAGATAACCCCCAGCCACCCTGACCCTGCTCACCCAGACTCGGGCCTGCATAATTGCTAAAGGGTGTTAGCCTGGCAAGTTCTGCCCCTGTGTACAAGCATATATAAAAGGTAGAGCTAGGTTCCAAACACTGTGCATATTTCACTTGTTGTTTTCTCAAGGCTAAGCTGGGCTGCAGCTCTGATAGGTCTTTTAAGGGCCCAAGAGTGGAGTGGCCAGTAAAAAGGCATATAACTGATATCAGTCAATGAGCAGGCAGAGATGTCCCATTCATATGTCTCCAGCTCCCAGTAATTCCCCATTCATATGTCTCCAGCTCCCAGTAATTCCCCAATCATATGTCTCCAGCTCCCAGTAATTCCCCATTCATATATTTCCAGCTCCCAGTAATTTCCCATTCATATGTCTCCAGCTCCCAGTAATTCCCCATTCATATGTCTTCAGCTCCCAGTAATTGCCCATTCATATGTCTCCAGCTCCCAGTAATTCCCCATTCATATGTCTCCAGCTCCCAGTAATTCCCCAATCATATGTCTCCAGCTCCCAGTAATTCCCCATTCATATATTTCCAGCTCCCAGTAATTTCCCATTCATATGTCTCCAGCTCCCAGTAATTCCCCATTCATATGTCTTCAGCTCCCAGTAATTGCCCATTCATATGTCTCCAGCTCCCAGTAATTCCCCATTCATATGTCTCCAGCTCCCAGTAATTCCCCAATCATATGTCTCCAGCTCCCAGTAATTCCCCATTCATATATTTCCAGCTCCCAGTAATTTCCCATTCATATGTCTCCAGCTCCCAGTAATTCCCCATTCATATGTCTTCAGCTCCCAGTAATTGCCCATTCATATGTCTCCAGCTCCCAGTAATTCCCCATTCATATGTCTCCAGCTCCCAGTAATTCTCCATTCACATGTTCGATTTAAATACTACGCCCAGAATGCTTGCATGGAGCACTTACATATTTGGAATGTGTCAATTGGCTGTTTCTGCGTTATTCGCAGAATGTTCAACTAACAGTGGCCATCATGTTCAACTAACAGAGAGAGAAATGGTAGAAGACAGAAATAATATCTTCATAAGCATTGACACGGGGGGGATGTGGGACACCACAAAATATGAAGGGGGCACAACAGTGGGGGGGAGTGCCGGCAGAGGATTGCAGAGAGCCTTCCATCTGAGTGACGATGATTTGACCCCAAGGTCACGTCAGACTCATTCAGTGAGCAGCGAGCGCGCCGCAGAGGTGAGAACAAGAAGCTTCATCAGTTTACAAATGGGAGGGGGGGGGCACACAGAGGAGAGGGGGGCACCAAACAGAGGGCTAAATTCTTGCCCCCAAACAAAAAAATGTTGTGACGCCCCTGAGTATCTGTATAGGTCACTGGCATGGCCTCACCTGGAATTGGGTTGTAATCTATGGTTCCTTTTCGAAAGTCCCTTTTTCGAATACTTACCTTTATCTACTTTTTTTTTTATGAATGGTTGAGTATGCTGGTCCGCATACTTCACCCATTCACTTTCTCAATCCGTAATATCCCTCCGCCGCACCTTGCCGGACCAGGGACAGGTAAGTAAATTATCTGTGCGGGGTAGAAAAGGTTAGGGTCAGGCTATATGGAAGGGAGGGATAGAGTCAGGCTGCGGGAGATGGAGGGTTAGGGTCAGGCTGCAAGTAAGAGAGGGTTAGGGTCAGGCTGCCAGGAAGGGAGGGTTATGGTTAGGGTAGTAAGAGGGGAGGGTTAGAGTAAGAATTAGGGAATGGACTGGGGGACTATTTTTTTATAACTTTTCAGAGCTCTGTGGATCGATTGCTATGCCTCATCAAAATCTGAATTTTCGGAATTCAGATTTTCTTTGCGGGAACCCACATCCCCTGGAATACTGTGTTCAGTTCTCCAAATGGACATAACATAAATTCATTAGAGCCTGTCTTCAATCCTTCTCTCCTATCCTCTTCCTCTCCTCTGCTCTTCCTCCACTCTTTGTTCTTTCCTTCTCTCCCTTTCTGTCTTCCTCCACTTCACTGCTTTCTGTTCTGCCGACTGTGGTCAGAGCTGAATTATTCTCTGGGAAGTAATTAGCTGTTCATGGTTAGCGGTAGGATCAGGGTTAGGATTATTGTAATGTTAAACACAGTAAGTGTCAGCAATACAATAGTCTATATTACAGGTGTCAAGTTGATGAAACTGTTTCACAGAGAAAAGTTGATAAGTTAGAACTGTCAGCATTTTGGTGCATTTTGTGGGAGGTTAAATGTCAGTTTTCGGACCAATGGAATGCTTTACTACACCCCCACACCCTACTGAAATAGAACATGGCATGCGTCACAAAACATACCCAGACCAGAGGAACTAAACGTATAGCTTGGAGCAGAGAAGGGACAGGGGGGGATATGATAGCAGTTTTGACATATGTTAATGGGTGTATTCTGGTGCAGGATGAGGGCATTCTTCAGAGAAATGAGAACATGAGAGCATGCATATAAACTACATTTTCTTATCATTTATTGTAGGTGATGTATAATTATATTAGAAAAACACATGCATATGAAAGAATGGTGGCTCAATGAGTAGCATTTGTGACTCACAGCACTGAGGTCATGAGTTTGTAACCCAGGCTAGGCCTTATATGTGTGGAGTTTGTATGTTCTCCCCGTGTCTGCGTGCGTATCCTCCGGGTGCTTTGGTTTCCTCTCACACTCTAAATATGCTGGTAGGTTAATTGGTTGCATCATATACCACCCCATAAAGTATGGCATACCCCCCATATGCCGCCCCTCACTCCACGTAGTATGCAGGCTGTCATTCAGTGTATGGAAGTATATGGGGCAACATGGTGGCTCAGTGAGCAGCACTTGGGCTCCACAGTACTGAGGACATGAGTTGGAATCCTGGACTAGGCCTCGATTTGTGTAGAGTTTGTATGTTCTCCCCGTGTCTGCATGGGTTTCCTCCAGGTTCCTCCCACATGCCAAAAACATACTGGCAGGTTATTTCTCTACTGACTAAAATAACCCTAGTGTATGTATACTTTAGGGATGTTAGTATGTAGCTCCACTTGGGCAGGGACTGATGTGAATGACTAATGTTCTCTGTAAAGTGGACAATTTGTGGCGCTATATAAATATAATATATATTATATTAATAATATAATTATTAGAATTAATATGTATAGATGGTGGAGGAACAAGTTATGTTATTTTTAATTGATTGGAGGACATGTTTTTTTAATTGAGGGGGAGGGCAGGGAAAGCGTATCCAAGTCCGCTTGCTTGTAATTCCCTCCCCCCCAGGCTGAAAGCTGTCGGCCAGCTCCCGTTTTCAATCCTGTGACTCATTCCCTCTCCATATTCTGCCATTAAGAGCCTCCTAGCTCTACAAGTGGAAGTCATTTGCAATGTCCCTCCCCATATATACACCCCAAAATAAAATGCCTTGTCTGACACCAGTGCTTACATACAGAGGGAAGCCATAATGGCCACAAGGGGGCGGGGCTTAATGACGCGATTTATGCAAATTGATTCATTAAGTCCTGCCCTCTGTCAATCATTCATGGTGACATCATCAAACCCCGCCCATCCCTAGTAACTCTAGGGATTACAACAGGGCTTGCGGGAGCTTTGCCGGCTCTCCCGGGAAACCGGGAGAATCACCCAAATTTCGTGAGTCTCCCGGATATTCCAGGAGAGTCGGCAACCCTGCAATACTTTCAAGTTCAATTTCCTCCAATAAAATACCAAATAAAAAAAAACAAAAACATGTTGTCTCCTTCTTCGCAAGTTCCCTTGCTTTAGTGTTGTTTATGACTTAATCATGATAGAGGGCACATCAGTACAGTCTTTATTACATCACAGTACACTGGGAAAACGACATGGAGATCTGAAACAGGTCACGTAAAATATGTATGGCATTGTAACTGTAAGTGTAGAAATAAATGAATAATAATGACACCAGGGCTGTAAACACACAGTGGGGAGAGGCTCTGCATATCCAAACACAGTAGTCTTAAGTTCCATCCTGCAAAAGCTCATGCGGTTACGTTACTGACAATCCAGCATCCGTAACAATAAAAAGAAACCAGTCAGGAAAACGCGATGCATAAATAATGTAGAAATAATAATAAGTAACGGGTCACCCCTTGATGTATTATTCTATTAGCTGCGTCCCTCCATGGGTGCATCTTTCCTTAGTGGCTCCCCGGAAGATAAGAGACCGAGTGCACGCCCCATGCATACTGAGCAGGGGCTCTGAGCGAGCGTGCATACAATATGAATGGAAGCTGGCACTTGATGTGTTCATGCGATACATAAGTAAGTCTGAAAGGGAAAAGTTACAGATCAGTGTGGCTGCAATAAATCATATTTTAGAATTTCGGGAACCAAACTGATTTTTTTTCAGTGTGATAACGATATCGGTCCGGATTCACAGTTACGTAGTTTTCGTCTTACGTATGTTGTTTTAAGAATTGAGCTATTTACGCTATCTACGTACCATTTCTGTACGTAGATTGCATGGTACGGTCTTTATGGTACGTAGATAGTGTAAATAAGCTACTATGCATGCGTAGTAACTCAGTTCTTAATACAACGTACGTAAGATGAAAACTACGTATTTGTGAATTCGGACCTTTATGTTGGGACATATCATTCCTTGTTCAGTGCTACAGAACATTTTCACAGTGTAACGAGATCATAAGATGCATTTGGAAGCATAAGAGCTGTCGTCACTTATGGGACACTTGTCACTGTCTACTGACAGACCCTGAATTTAATCATTTATACCATAGAAACATTAAAAGTGACAGCCTGATAACTTCCTCTCACTTCTGCATCCAATACTTCTCCCTTGCCGCCCCTCCACATTGGAACAACCTACCACAACCTATCAGGCAATCCAACACCCTCCAATCATTCAAACACTCCATCAAATTCCACTTCTTCAGGCTTCCCTACCCTTCCGCCACCTACTGTAAGCTAACCTGCCCTCCTTATCTCCATCCCTGTGTCTCCTGTTTGTTCACCCTCTCCCATATAGCATGTTAGCTCTTATGAGCAGGATCCTTCTCCCTCCTGTCATCATCTCTCTACCTTGTCCTCTTTAACTCCCACTTTTTCTCTCTACTGTCTATCTCTCTCCTTATTCATCTGCTCCTACACACATATCCAGCATCTTTATTTTCCATACATATTGTTCTGCTATTTTTGTACTGCATATTATTTTTGCATTGCATTTGTATTGTATTCCTTATTCTCTGATTTTATACCCTCAATTGTATTGTATATGTAACTATTGGATTTCCTATTACATCTGTATGGCGCTGTAGATACCATGCGGCACATTATAAATAAAAGTTAATAATAATAATAATAATAATAATAATAATAAAAGATACGAAACACATAGACCACCCAGTCAACTATACTGACCCTAGACCAGGGCTTGAAGTGAGAGGTATACGAAGTTATGTCATACTACTCCCACTGATTTCATTGAAAAGCTATAAATCTCCATTCACTTCTATTATTTCTATATTTTCATACCGCCACTTCTGAATTTCCACTTCAACAGCTGCCCTACACCCTATTGGACCCTCAACTATCCAATCAGTGAAGTCTTTTTTTTTTTTTTTGGCACAGTTCCTCTAATCCCACTTGTTTGGTTACCAATTACTGGTGGGAATAACACTAACAAAATGAGTTATAATAATTGTAGCAATGTTATGAAATGCTGCCATCTTGTGGTGATTCTAGTAACTGAGTACACTTAATTACACTGGTGTGGACTATCATCTATATAATGGTTACAACATTCACAGTATGATAAGTTACCCTGCAGTAATACCTTGATAACTGTACCAGTCTTGGCACTAGAGGTCCCAGTGTCTCATTGTTCAATGCCCTCAGAGCAGTCACAAGTTTGTGGAAACGATTTGCCCGTTGCTGATTCTGTCCTGTTGTTGACAGTTTCTGCAGCTCCATCAGATTTTCCAACACAACGTCTTCATTGTTGGAAAGGTACTCTGTCGTCTCTAAGGCCAGGCTTGTCACCAGTGATGAGTCTAAAGGAAATCACGAACATGCGTCACATCTATGTGTTCTTGTAAAGGAATGAACCCCTATGTAGGACTAATCAAGATGTGACACTAGAATTCCCCTCATACTCTGCCAAATGTATGCTTTGCTTGTGCTGGGATTTGGTTGCCAAAGTCTGAGTCTTATAATAAGAATCCCAACAGTTAGACCATATCCTCCAACATGACCCCATCCATTAGGTACAAAACACTCTGCTCCTGAGTTTCCAGCTGTCACTCATCTGAATTTAATGAACTAACTAATGTTGAAAAAAACTTTTCTCTTCAACAAAGGTGGTTACCATAGTAACTGACAGGTGAAAGATCAGGAGCGGAGCATTTTCTACCTTATAAAAAAATATAAGGTATTAAAAAAAAAATCACCCAGACATGACTACTTATATGGATGAACTATCATCTAGTTGTGTGTAAGGTCCTGCCCTGTTAAGGAATGCTAGTAGTCTACTAGTGTGCTCTCTTGATTCATCTACGTCTATTCTTAATGGCTCCACAAGCAACAATCAATTGAATTATTTGATAGAATCGAGGACAAAATCATAATGAACAAAAACTTCCCATGTCTATCCAAGCTCACACCCTGCCCCCATTTGTCAAAGATGTGCCATGACAAAAAAAATGGGAACAAACTGGCAAATATGTCTAACACATAGCACAAGCAGAAGCACACCTGTGAATTCTCTGTTGTTGGTTTTGGAGACAGATTCCAGTTTCAGTGTCTGGGTCACCTTAGCCATCATACCGTACTGATTCCTGTAATAACAGCATATAAAGTCAGCTCTTTATTTATTAACATGTTTATATATAGAGCTATGAGATTACACAGCGCTTTACAGATAATATTTCACATCAGTCCCTGCCCCAATGGAGCTACATACTAAGTTCCCTAACACACACACACACACACACACACACACACTAAGGTTAAATTAGTCAGCAGCCAATTAACCTACCAGCATGTTTTTGGAGTGTGGGAAAAACCGGAGCACCTGGAGGAAACCCACATAGACATAGGAAGCGTCTTGTTGATAACTCAGGTTTGTCTGTTAAGTTCCTGGGGTGACACCCACCTGCTATTTGCCACCGTGTCTCAACCCTAAATTATATAGTCCATTATAATTCGGAAATTCATTCATAACTTCATCATCATCATTTATCAATAAACCCATTTCCCCTTTTTTAAAAACCAATAAAGTTGTCAGTGTCTTTATTTCTGGGGTTTTGGAAATTACTTTGGAATGGGGATATCAGTTGTTGATCGTTTAAAGACTTGGGGCCAGATTTACTAAGCTGCGTGCGGTTTTGGAAAAGTGGAGATGCTGCCCATAGCAACCAATCAGATTCTAGCTCTCACTTTCCTATTACATACTAGGGAATGTCAGCTAGAACCTGATTGGTTGCTTTGGGGAACATCTCCACTTTTCCAAACCCGCAGCTTAGTAAATCTGGCCCTGGATCATTTTGCAGATAATATAATAAGGATAAGGATCGGCCTCTGTAAGTCGTTCACCTAAAATCTTCAGAGGGGAAGCTTTAGACCTAAGAAAGAACGATTGCACAGAGGTCTACTTCCAGCGTCCAAGATATTCATCCCTCAAAAGAATGATGGAGGCGTAATTGGAGGCAAAGATGGAGGTCTCACCTACCCATCATTTATGAAACACCGTGGAAGAAAGAACTGGACGAAAACTATGCTCCAAATATAAACACAATGTAAAACACACAACAATATCCATGATTTGGGCAAAAACAAGAATTTTAGGAGCAGAAATCCGTAAAAATATATATAAACATTTTAGTTTTTATATTTAATAGAATAATATTGGTTTTATTTTTTATTTTCTTTTATACAAAACTGTTTCTTGTATTAGTTACTGAGACAGAGGTCCTGCAATACACTGAGGAATTTCTATTTTATCAATGGGAAAACAAATCAGCAACTTTCACTTCCGATTTCAGGTGCGTATCTTTAAGAACGGATGCAAAGCGCATGCGTAGTAACTTTTATACGCTATTTGCGTTGGACTTATTCCGTGCTTATACACTACGAACTTAAAATCTGTAGGTTCGTAGTAACATACGCAGAAATGGGCGTTCTATAAATAAGTAAATTGGACGATACGCAGAAATGGGTGGAGTGAGGCGCGTCCGTAGTAGCAGCATAGTAATGGCTGAGGTGGCGTTCCTCACCGTTACTACGCAAAGGTTACTCTAGGTAGGCGGAGGGAAATAGGTTAATGAGGGAGGGAGGGGTTTTACTAAATACGCTCCTGTCCCAGCGTATTTGCCCTCGCTTACACTGGCTGAAGTTAGAGTAGCCTTCAGCCGGCGTAAGCGAGGGTAAATATTCTATTATATATATTGCATGCCGATACAGCGCATCGGCGTAGGTCTGGATCAGGCTCACACTGAGGAGTAAGGTTTCTATATAAAAAGGTGCTGGATGGGGGCAATGCTCAGGGAGCCAAATAGTTAATGGGGTGGAGAAAAGGGAAAAAATAAAAGATTGCAAAAAGAAAAAAGGAAAAGAAAAAAATAGTATACACCATCATAATTCCAACCCCGTGTTATTGCTGGGGTGGGGGAGGGGCTCTCATGCTGTGGGGGAGGAGCTCTCATGCTGTTACCTCTCTGTGCAGGTTTTATGCTTTCTGAAGATGTATATCAGAGGAATATGCCAGTGAGGCAGACTAGATGGTCCATGTGGCTCTTATCTGCCGTCACTTTCTATATTTTTATGTTTCTTTAAAGCCAGTCAGGAGTAGGGGTGAAATGTGGTATGGAGAAGTCTTATTTTATATAATACATATAAATATATAATAAAACATATAATATTAATGTAGTAAAATATAATTTTTTTTCTTATTTGTATTTTCTCCAGTGGCCTACAGGTCACCTAAATGTATCATGATAGACGGCACATCAGTACAGCCTTTATTACATTACACTGGGAAAACAATGTGGAGCTCTCAAACAGGTCAGGTAAAATATGTATGGCATTGTAACGGTAAGTGTAGAAATAAATGAATAACAATGAAATATTATAGGGCTGTAAACACACAGTGGGGAGAGGCTCTGCATATCCAAACACAGTAGTCTAATGTTCCATCCTGCAAACGCTCATGTGGTTATGTTACTGACAATCCAGCATCCGTAACAATAAAAATACGCAACAGAGTCCTGTCAGGAAAACACAATGCATAAATATTACAGAGAGATAAATAAATAACGGGTCACCCCTTGATGTATTATTCTATTAGCTGCGTCCCTCCATGGGTGCATCTTTCCTTAGTGGCTCCCCAGAAGATAAGAGGCTGAGCACAGGCCCCATGCATACTGAGCAGGTGTACATACAATATGAATGGAAGCTGGCACTTGATGTGTTCATGCGATACATACATAGGTTTGAAAGCACAAAGTAAAAGAACGTTGTTATAGGTCAGCAAAGCTCCAATAATTCATATTTCGTATTACAGGAACTGAGCTGAATTTTATCCATAGTTTCGGAATGGTCGGGAGACTCACGAAATTCGGGCAGTTCTCCCGGTATCCCGGGAGAGCCGGCAAATCTCCCGCAAGGGACTTGAGGCTCGTGGTTTCCATAAAACTACGGCTTCAAGACCTGTCCCCCTGCCTGGCAACACTAGTTTACTAGTGTTGCTAGGGACAGGGAGGGCCTTGATGACGCAAACTGCGTCATCATAAACGATAATAATAATAATAATAATCATGCCCCACCCCCATCCCTTTGAAACCCCTGAAAAAGGTTATTTGATAGTCAGGGGCAGGGCTTAATGACGCAATTTGCATAAATCGCGCTGTTAAGCCTTGCCTCCTGCATGCATCTATGGCTTCCCTCCGGGATCTCCCTTTAAAAGTCGGCAACTCTGATTTTATCAGTGTGATAATGGACTGGATCCAGACTTATCACAAGGGAACGCTTTCCGACCACTACTTGTGACGTCACATCGGGTAGAGTTCCACGGCGCCCTCGGCCTCACAATATCTGACGGCAGCCCTGGTGGATGCTATGGGTCAAGGGGGAGAGGGAGGCCCATGACAGCAGAAAACCACCCACACAGGTAAGCCGTCAGCGTCTAGCAGCTAAGACAGTTGGCAGATCTCTATGAGCACTGCTTAGAAATACATTGCCAGCAGATGCCAGCTTAGCACTGTTGATTGCCAGCAGGGGGATGAAGTGAGGCACCAATGCATTAAAGGCACAACTGAGATATTATCTGTACAAACCAAAGGAATGGACCAGGGCTGCCTACTCTCCCGGATATCCAGGAGACTCCTGAAAATTCAGGCAGTTTTCCAAGAATCCCGGGAGAGCCTGTAAATCGCAGAGGGCTTGAGGCCATGGTTGTAAATCACAACTTCAAGTCCCTCCCCCTGCCTAGCAACACTACTTTTCCTAGTGTTGCTAGGGGCTGGCTGTGACTTGATGACACAAAAATACATTAATCGCAGTTACCGACTGAATTTCGGGCATTGCTCCTGGAATACCGGGTGTGCTATCAAAACTCCCACATCTAGGTTAGAGGCAGAGCCTGATTTAAAACTCATAGGGTCCTAGGCAAGATGCTGGTTTGGGCCCCTCAAGAGGGTGCTGATAGTCAGTGGGAGGAGCAGTGAGAGGAGAAGCAGCTGACTACAGTGATTTGGCTGCTTGAGCTACGACATTTAACATTTGGCATGTCGGAAAGCTCTCATCTGATAAGGCCCCAAGGATAATTAACAGTGTTGGATCCCTGGCAGCCACGGGTCCCTGGGGCTTGCCAGGCCCTAGGCAGGTGTCTAGGTTGCCTTGTTGGTAATCCAGCTCTGGTAGGAGGCAAGTGATTTAATGTAAATCCCAGCCTCAAGCACCAAGCGTTACTAAGGATGGGCCATCTTAAGTAAACCCATGAATGACAGCTTTGACCAGACAGAAAGTGGGGCTTCAGGTGTGCTGCATAGTCGGCCATTAATGGACATGGTTTGCTGATATGATAGTCTGTAGGCATTAGACCAACGTACATCAGCTGAATGGCGACTGCCGGCAATTGTCGGTGTTGCTACTACCAAAGTCGTGAAGTTGTGATTTCTGTACCGACAGATAAGTGTTTTTACCCAACCCAAACCCTCTCCTAACCCTAACCCTTCGTTTCCTGCAGCCTGACCCTAACCTTTCCCTTCTTGAGCCCAAACCTCCCATGTCTCGCAGCCTAACACTAACGTTCACCTTAAGCCCTAAACCCTAGATCCCAAGATTTCCATCTTGTCTGTACTCCATAACAAGGACATCTGTTAATGGGCTGATTCTCTGTGCTTTCTTCATAAGAGAAACCCTCAGTTGTATACATATTTCCCATTTTCCCTCATGAATATTGTCTTCTCTATCATGGCCGTCGTATAACTCGCATCTTGTTCATTCAGCTGTCATCCCTGGGCGCCCCATTGTGGATGTCAGACACGCAAACTTTTCTCATTTGCAGGGGCTACCAAAAAGCACAGCTGTGATTGTAATACTGTGATGCTTGGGATGCCAGCTATGAATGTAAAATCAGCTGTTCTGCTATTATGTAGTCAATCATGACGGCAATATTTCCAGCATTCCTG
>WWET01000756.1:414912-434574 GCA_011038615.1 Limnodynastes dumerilii | reverse complement strand
TGTGTGTGTGATTGCCCTGGTTAGTTTAGTCTGTCTTGTCAGTCCCGTCTGTTCCTTCCTAGTCTGCCGTGTCTGTTCAGTGTTTTGTGTAGGTTGTTACAGGTCAGACTCTGCTGGCTGTCTCCTCCCACTCCTCTGTCTAGCACTCATCTGTCTGACTCCCTCTGTGCTTTTTCTGCCCTTCCTGGTGTAGCATGCATCTGAGTTGTACCTTGTCTGTCTGGTCGGTATTGGGTTCAGTGCTCGTGTCATCTGCCTGTCCCTCTGAATTTTACCACTGTTGCAGATTGTATCACCTACTCTCCAGTGTGTCAGGTCTCTGCACCTACTACCGCCATTTACCACTGTACCTGTCTCGAGCTAGTTGTTGGTTCTCCTAGTACAGTGTAGGGACTTATACGCGCCCAGGAGTGGGTGAAGCCCACCCGTGAGTGTGGTAGTTTTTGTGCAGGGTCAGCCGCCGGATATCAGGTTAGGTGTTTTGCTCTCCATATCTTTCAGCCTGCAGCACATTGTACTTACTTGTAATACTTTCCAGTATTCATAACTAAACCAAATCAAACCAATGTCATGGTTTCCAGTTCTGACTTAGCGTTGGGGTTTAATTGTTACAAACCCTTGTGTAATTGTAGGCAGTATGTAGCATTGCAATTGTTAATAAACAAGTCAGTGAAAGGAAGTATCATTGTGAGATTCTCCGCATTGCCTTTTCCACAAGATTCCAATACTGAGCAGCTCTATAAATGCCGTCACCAAAGCGTTTCTTATTTTTCTTTTTCTTCCGAGTGGGGAGTACGTGCGATGAGAGCTTTCAATCTATTCTCCCATAGAACAGCAGGAGAAATGCCTTAGTTACCAGCCCTGTAATTTCATTTCTGCAATTATACTTGTCACCACTTCCAACGTGCCTGCATATAAATAGCCAATGCTATACACTTCTTTCCTTTATCTTTTCTTTCTGCATTTCGTTTTTTTTTCCCTTCAATCTCCTGCTTTTCTTTTGTAAAAATAAATACAGCCCAGGGCCTAGAGCACTTAGGCCATTACTGGCTTTCGTGCAAAGTTTTTCTTAACAGCTGAAAGTTGACTTTTTTTGTAGTCAAGACGAATTTTCTTTTTATTTTGCTATTCCTGCTAGATGTGCAAGCAGGACAAAAATCCTAAACGCTCCTTTACTGGGATCAAAACACTGTTTATTACACTATTTATCGCTGAGGAAGGAAAGACAAGAAGACACATGGGATAAGAACTAAATAGGACATTAAGAATAACTGCACACAGTAGAAAACTACAATAAGTACAGTAATTGTACAGTACAATAAGTACAGTAGTCTGCTTGATATACAAAAAGCAACTCATAACAACGCTTTGTCAAGGTCATTCAAGGATGGTAGAGCAAGGGATGCAATAAGGGTTTTATGCTGCAATAAGATATTGTATTATAGATTGTAATAGTATTACTTGGATTAGTTGGAATGATATTCCTGTGCATCAGCCCACTGTGAATCAGAATTGTGGGTCAGTTGTGCTTCATCCCCTATGTGACTTTGCCCATGACCCTTGCCCCAAAACTCCAGGTTGTGGCCCTGCTTCTCCCATCTGGAAGAAACAAGAGATTGCAGCATGGGGGAGGGGCTGGAGTGATTAAAATCATGTCCCTGTCTAATAAAAGCTACCGTTCATAGGGTTACTAAGGATGGGGTGTGATTTGATGTCATCCAGCCAGTAACCAAGATCTCTGATAACTGTGAGACACAGACAGGAACCTAATATACAGCAGTAAAGGAACCGAATTACAGGGGCTGAGGACTAGCGACAGGACATGGAACTAGAGAGTCAGAACACATGAGTAAACATGAGAAAACTAGTCAGCAGGCGATGGAACCCTGTTGCCCTGACAAGAGCACGCAGTCAGTGAGGGGTTTAAATGAAACAGCTGATGAGGGAGTTAATGAACTGCACCTGTGGATAATGCCTGCTGCAGAAAGAGAACACCAGGAAGTGCAGAGAGCTAAAAGAAGTCATGTGATCAGCAAAGGTAAACAAAGAAATAACGTGATCCTGACAACTGGTTCAGCAAAAAATAGTCCATTAAATTCCCTCCTATATTTATTTATATATATTATATTTATTTATTAATTGATAAACAGGTTTTTATATAGCATCATCTCATTACATAGCGCTTTACAATTTACAAACTTTGTAACAAGACTGGGTGGTAACAAACAGACTGGGTAGGTAAGAGGGCCCAGCTTACAGACTTACAATCTATAGGCCATTGGGGGTTGATACATAAGGGCAAGTGCTCTATATACTGTATGTTACAAATGGGCAAGCCAGGTTGTATGGTAACAGTGTTCAGTGCTCTGTATGATCAGTCACACAGCAGTGTTACTACCAGGACTGAGGGGATATTACTATAGAGAGAGACAGGGTGTATGGTAACAGTGCTCAGTGCTCTGTATGATCAGTCACACAGCATTGGCTAGATACAGACCTACGTTCATGTTACTTTTGTTAGCGTAGCATATTTACACTAGCGTATATTCCATGCACTCTCCTAGGGACCTCCCTTGCTCATATGTACTTTGGCCATCTTACGCTTGCCAAACCCTACCTTTCGAAGCGTAACTACTGACGTACGTATAGGCTTCACGTACGTACGTGCTTAAGTACACACATACTGCACGATTTAAATGCCTCACCCCGCCTCTGAAGCGTAATTACAGGTGTCGTATGTAAGTCACACCCCTTCGTTCCTAGTTACGCTGTTGATACGTGGCTGATACGTACGTTCAGAGTTAATAGATGACCATACCTTAAAACAAAGAAGACAACTTTATTGAACATGGCATCAGCCCCTATCACGTTGTTTTCTGGTTTTAGTTTGTATCTTTGTATCTTTTAGTCTCAGTAACTGCCGTCTCCCAATATTATTTCTCCTACAGAAAATCTGTCAGGCAGGAAGGATGAGACACATCTGAGAAGATGGAAACGTACAGTCCTACAGCCTTAATATTATTATTATTGATAATTTATGAGGCACCAAAAGATTCTGCAATGTGTAAAGCTTAGTATATAATACACAAAGCAATATGAAAAGCAAACAAATGCAAATACCGTACATTAAGTATAATACATAATTCATAATGGGCAAGGTTTAGAACAAACATACTGTATAATAGAAAATGCATAAAATAATAATAATAATAATAATAATTATTATTATTATTATAAAATAACAATATAAAAATGATGTAGGGGACACGGTTGCCAGACTGAGTGGTCATATTTCAAACATGATACAGCCACCAGCTGAATGGTTGAAAATAGAAATGTGCTATTTTCTCAATTGTGAGAAGCTGCAGCGGTTGCAGTGGGTAGATTAGGGTTAGGCTGCAGTAGGGAAAAGGTTAGGGTTAGATCTTAAGTGAAAGTTTAAGGTTACTCTGCTTGTCCATGGAGTATTAGGGTTAGGCTGTGGGGCATTGAGCGTTAGGGCTGAAGAAGGGGAAGGTTAGGGTTAGGCTGTGGGAAAGGAAGGGTTATGATTAGGAAAGGATTAAGGGTAGGGGTTAGGTTAAACACTTACCTTTTGGTGGATGACTCTTCATGACTCCAGGAGTCGCATCACGGCCGCTTTATAATGCAGACTGGCAATTGCTGGCAGTCCCTTTCAGCTGTAGTATGATGGCCTTTTAAAATAAGGACCAACATGTCGGTAAACCACACTCATGTGTAGACATAGGTGCTTGGGGGACCACACTTTTCTCCTTCCCTAGATTCCAAGTTGTATATACTTAATAGCTTAGTACTGTCACTCCTCCTCCCAGGTTCATCACTGCCAGACAGGATGACCCACAATGCTATGATGTATTTTATGCACATGCGCTAAACAGCCTCCTGCACTGTACATAACCAAAGTGGGGTTGGCTGCCACCACTATCCGTAGATCTGTGAGTTTTGAAGTTCTGTTACTGAGGGCCTCATTTACTAAGGTCGATTTTGCTAAAATCAACCAAAGTCCCGGGACTTTAGCCTTGTTGATTGAAGTCCTGGGAATTTTGATTGTAGAGCGCATTCCTCTTCTGTGCTGCTCTGGTCCCCTCTGGTCTCCATTCTGGGCCTCTTCTTCATGTTGACACGCAGTCTTCATACAGGTCCGCCGCCGTTGCCGCCGCCTGTTGCCCCGTCGTCCTCCTGCATGCTGTTCCTTCAGTGGTGCTGATGCTAATGAGCATCTGGCCACTAGAGGACCCCTTTTATAGTGTTTATGACATCATAGACACTATAAAAGGTGTCCCCTAGTGGCCAGATGCTCATTAGCATCAGCACCACTGAAGGAACAGCATGCAGGAGGACGACGGGGCAACAGGAGGCGGCAACGGCGGCGGACATGTATGAAGACTGCGTGTCAACATGAAGAATCAATATTCCCAGGACTTGAATCAACACTTCCAGAACACCTAGCAAGACATCACAAGATAGATGACTGCTGAACGGTGAGTCACAAATATTTTGATTTTATTTTTTGAACACAAAGCACTCTACACATAGGTTTTTAATATACATAAATAATGTAAGGTTAATGTTATTATGTAATGTATTGTAATGTAAATATTTGTGTGTTGTGTTTTGCATTTTCACTGTGTTTTTTTTTATTAAATATTTTTTTTTTAGGTATTAGCCTTTTTTTTTTTTGTCAACAACAAGCGCGGTGATTTTTACAGGGATAATCGAAATGCTTTTCAATAGAAAAGCACGGCGATTTCACCATGTAAAAATCGATCAACATCGATGGGGATTTTTGAAGCGCCACTCAAAAGCGCACTTTAGTAAATACGGCGCTTTTTGAAAAAAATCGAAACAAAAGCGATGTCCGTCGATGCAAAATCGCTCCATAAAATCGACTTTAGTAAATGAGGCCCTGAGAGCTTACAGTTTAATGATTCTATCAGAACAAATGCCTAAAAGGTGTGTAGATGGCATCAGAAGCTTTCCATTACACATTGGAAAAATACAGGAGGGTAGGCCACTCATTCGGGAGTTTGACGTAGTTGCATTTTGACAAATGTTCTTGATGGACTCTAATGCAGCTCTTTCAGCATGATTCAGCAGACCATCGAAGCTTCCAATGAGCATCAGTTCTCACCAATACTCCAATACTCACTGATATTTTCTACTTGAGAGCTGTAACAGGCTGCACAACAGCGGGCCGATACGCAATGAAGAACGTCCCTGCATAATGGTCGGTTGTGAATCCTAACTGCAAGCACAAAGCATATGTTACATCATGGGTGATGTCACATAGGGGTTGCAGCTCTGCAGCCCATGTCCCCCAAAAACTCCTGCGGCCTTGAGTGATATTTACTATCTCTTGATCAACAAGAGGTGTACTGACAATATTCTTCTTTCCTGGGGTTAGTAGTTATGATTGTAATCCCAGCAAAAAAAAAAAAAAGACTTAAGTCACCACAAACATGCCATTTGTGTTCTGCATACTTCATATAATTTCATGCTCCCAAATGTTTCTTTCATAGCAGCTGCATGAGCTAGTGGTATTAAGGGTAAACTATTGCTATTGTTGAGTAGTACAGCATTAAAGCTAACTTTAGAAGACTCAATAAATAGACACAACTTCTCTGTTTTATACATGTGACCAAGTGCTTCCAAAACAGAATTACCATTATTGCAAAAAACGAGTCCATCTTCAAAAGATTCTTAAAGCCACTGGACCAGATTCAAATCTTCGCTGCTGCTGTTATCACTGTCGGCACATTACTGATAAGTCTGTATGACCAATTCAGTCATAGAGACTTGCAGTGTGTAGACCTGTCCATATGCTCCCCTCCTTCTCTATCCTTACACATCCACTGAAGACTGAAGCTCATGTAACCTAAAATCATGTCTGCATAATCTTTACCAGAGAGAAAACAACCATTGTACGCAATGGAAGATCAAAGGAGCATAGAAAAAATGTATAGTTTGGATTATTTCAGGAGTCTTAAAATATACTGTAGATCTATATATTGCCTTATATAAATTAATAAATATACATAAAGCTTACAAACAACTGGGGGGGGGCAAAACAGAACAATGACTTGCCCCTCACCTAAAAATGTTCTGACACCCCTGTCTGGCATTGCATTCAGTACCGGGCTCCAGCCATTGCTGGCTCCAGCCTTTCAGTGCAAGAGAGTTCCAAGGACGGGAACCAACCTTAAGATTTTCGATTCTTCCTCACTAAAACTGGGGACGGATCTAAGTCTGGATAGGGCAGCAAGGCCTTCCCCTAGCTCTGGCTAAAGCTGGACATACACTAGAGCAAGTATTTGTCCATTAAATTGTCAGGTGATTGGACCAATTATGACTCTAGTGTTTGGTGAAGATGGATTTTTAAAACGTCCCTGAAGCTTGAGTTCGATTAATTTATCATTTAAATCATTATCGGACCCAGGATTACAATGTTTTTCAGTGCATGGGCTAAAAGGCTTCCCACTTCCCATTCACTGGCTTGTCATGCAGCCTGCACATGTCTGAGGTAATGCAGCACTGGCTCAGCCTCCCTATATTTTAATAGCACTTTTTTTTGCAGTGGCCAGTAGGATGGCTACATTGGTCTTCTGCCGTGATTGACAGAAGGCCTAGCCAATCAGTGCAGAGACTGCAGTCAGCCAATAGGCTAGCTGCATGTGTCTCCTGCCAGGATTAGCAGTCTCAGCAGGAGAAGTGTATGGTCCTGAGATCGGGTCCTTTCCTTAGCGGGAAATCATCCCGTTTATAGGGCTACCTCCTGCTGGGATCGATAATTGCTCCAATGTATGACCAGCTTAAATAATCTTGCAGATTCAGATCCGTACTGCAATCTCCACACATGTGCAGTAGATAGTGGCCATTTTTCGTCCTTTTTTGGATGTATTAATCTGGTCCGGTGTGGGGCTCCTGTCTGAATGGCCGATTTTCAAACTGGCTGGGATTTCGATTGTATATACCTCGAGGAGGCATTGCAATCGATCCACGGAGCACCGAGCTTTAAAAAAACAGTTCCCCCTACTTCTCCTAATTCTTACCCTAACCCTCCCCTCTTACTACCATGACCGTAACCCTCCCTGACTTGCAGCCTGACCCTAACCCACCATCTCCGGCAGCCTGACCCTAACCCTCCCTCCCCTACAGCCTGACCTTAACCCCGCAGAAAGGCTTTACTCACCTGTCCCTTCGGTCCGGAGAGCAGTGGCGAAGTATCAGAAAAAGGGACATTCGAAAAGTAACTTTTGAATATCCCTTTTTCGGAAGCCACACTTTCTAAACGGAGATTGCAACCGAATCTGGTCCAACATTACTAAACTGCTTGTATATCATTTCTGAGCAGAGTAGAGATGGTTAATGTTAAGATCATTATTGTAAGCAATGGTATTATGTTAGGTAGATAAGAGCCCCATTGTTGAAGACAGTTATCATATTCCTCTGTTTAGTGGAGAGCTGACAGGAATGTAATAGCTGGTGTCACTTGCCAGCAGAGATTCCCTTATTTCCTGCTCTCTGAGCAGAGGACATCCCCAACGCTCAGCAATCTGCTTGTGTTTTTCACAAAGGCAAATCCCTGCTTCTCTGTCCCTGGAGAGACATTGAGTTGTATGGAATTCTCATAGATAGAGATGAATAAACCTCAGAGAGTGTGTGCACGCTGATCGCTGGTGTAAATCAATGAGCCAGCTGTTTCCTCACTCTGGGGCTGATTCTCAGTTGTGAATGTGGCATTCATTTTTTTTTATGTATTTTGCATTGTTTAGCATCATTACTGAGAGAACAGACACACGCAGGTAAATGAGTGACATTCTGAACACAATACAGGCATACAGTGATATCACCATGACAGTCGTTACATCCTATGGCCAGGAAAAAAGTGCTTGCACCATCGATTTGCATCATTCAAACCCCTGGTGTAAATATAATTTACCTTGAAATGCTAAAGAAGATGGCTGAGCAGTTCATAAAGATGTGAATAACTGAGAGGCATTTGCCTGGTTTAAACAGCAAATAATCACTCTCAAATACCCTCTCTCTCTCTTTCTCCTTACCAAAAGGCGATTTTACGTCTCCGCCACGCGTAAATTCGCTCACAAGCGTTGTTCTGGATCTGGCCCATTGTAATTTGCTGAAAAAAGCATGTTTTCCTATTCTGTTAAAATTATGCGATTTGTGCATTTTATGAGAGACATTTTATTATGTGATTTTAGCATTTTGTATCAAATTATGAAAAAAAGAAAGATCCAAAAGCAAAAAACTAAATAAAAAGTTAATACAGATCCAAAACCAAAACATGGGCGTCAGTGAACATCCCTAGTTTTCAGAGACTGGTTTAATGTATATTCTATATACAGATCATTCAGTTCAAAAAATAAAATGGTCAAAGGACAAAGTCATCCTCACTGCGAAGAACTAAATCAAATAGACATATTTTTCCAGTCCTGTACTCTCGGATGTGAAGCAGTAATTATAATTTGTTATGAATAGGTCTTTGATACTTATCCAGGCGTGAAATCTCTTCTGTTACTGGGTTACTCAATGGAGATTTATTTTCAAGCTGAATGATGTTTTTACTGTTAACAATAGTTTAAAACAGTTTTCTCATGCAGGGAATAATTTTCAGTGCATTGAGTTACTTGCAAGTAAAAAAGAAATATGGCTGGATCCAGACTTAAGAAGGAGCTTGAAATTAAGAGAGAAAAGTTATTTCTGGATAAACCATGATGATTGCATATTTCAAGATGCTTCTTAAGTCTATGTTGATTGCAGGGGGAGTCAAATTTCATCTGTTGCAAACAGTATTAGAGTTGATAAGTGTGAATCAGGTCCTTAATTTCAAGCTCCTTCTTAAGTCTGGATCCAGCCCTCTGTCCTTTGAGACATATGTATATTATATAGATCATAGATGCACTATTTTATTTGTTTCATTTTTGTGTCAAAATAATGATAATTAATGATAATTACACTATTTAAATTTCAACGGTATGACAAATGTAAACAAATACAATTTCTTGTAATTTAATTTTTATTTGAAGATTCTCTTGTAGATTTTTGTAAACCCAAAATGCATCATGTTTCGTTACAAATTTAGCAGTTTCATAAAAAGGGGGTTGAGTACAATATATATGGTATACACATATGCGATGAGTCTTTTAGAGAGCTCATTTTCGGCTGTCTCTATTTCAAAATGGCTGCCATTTCCCAAAAATGTTTAGAATGGGTAAGTATGCTGTTTGACATACTTACCCATTCTTTTTTCAGAAATGCCGCTGCAGACCCGACGCACCCATTGCACCGACCAGAGAGGTGAGTAAAAATCTCCAAGGAGTTTTAGGGTTAGGCAGTGGTGAATGCAGGGTTAGGGTTAGAATTAGGAAATGGTTTGTGTAAGGAAAGGGGAGGGTTAGGGTTAGGCAGCAGGGAGGAGAGTCTTAGGGTCAGACTGCAGGGAAGGGAGGGTTAGGGTAATGGAAGGGTAGGGTTAGGGTAACGGAAGGGGAAGGTTAGAATAAGAATTAGGGTTGAGTTGGGGTTAAATGTATACTTACCATTCGGCGCAGCCTCTTCCACCTTCACTGTATCGATTGCTTTGCAAACGCTTTTCCAGCAAGTTCAGGAATGGCTGGGAGAGAACGGCCCCTTCCAAAAATACATATATATGTGTGTGTCTCATATCTCGTTGGAGGTGTGGCCATGGCATAAAGGATGTGGCTAAGCATGATCACCGCCCCTTTGGACACACCCAGGACCTCCGCTGCTGGCTCCATTCTAAGGACATTCTGCTCTTAGAACCTGATCTTAACATCTCCACGAAAAATGGGGCCGTGCACAAATGCGGATTGCATGTTTCCTCCTCCTCCCACAGACTGGAAGCGCTTTTACTTCCAGCTCTGTGCCGCACCGCCAGAGTATTCCCTACCGGAGCTGCCATCTGTTGTCCCAGGCCCAGATACTTACCTTAGCTCTGCAGCAGCAGGTATCTGTGCTATCCTACCACTTGCTCATGAGAGCTGCCCATTAGCGGCCAAATGCCTTCCAGTTCTGTTGTTACATACATGTAGCAAGAAAAATGGCTGCGCTTCTATCCAACAAATTAAATATGTGCAAGTGTACATACTGTACTTCACAATACAGCTTTTTATCTTGTTGGTAGCGGTTAGGGTTAGGGTTGGTGTTAGTGTTGGGATTAGAATTGGGTTTATGGTTATGTTTAGGAATGGGGTTAGGTTTGGGACTAGGGTTGGGTTAGAGTTAGACTTAGTGCACTATGAACCCTATTGCAATATTCTATCAGACACTGTTAGGATACACGGATAGTATAAGGTCAACATGCTAAATGTCTTGGCTGTAAGTCGTCGACTGGATAATTGTTGACCTGTTCATAACACACACATCCATCCAACATTTGGGGTGCTCATTTCTACCCACATATGTCATGCATAGACATGATTGGCACTAAGACATTTTATAAGGTGCTCAGACATTCATAGCACCATTAGAATCCTATGATTCTGTTGTCCTGAACAACTTGAATAATTCTAAACATAGTTCCTGTGACCATCTCCTTCACATATAAAAAAAATATGTGAAACAAATCAAAACTATTTTATTTTTTATTTTTTTTATATTCTGTTAATTCAATAAAAAGGAGTTATCTGGCAATGAAATGGTTGATGTCATGGATATACCTATTGGTTCAGTGCAGTTGCTTTGTACTACAAGAACGGTTATGTGTGACGGTAAATACATACTTGAAAGGTGCAGAATCAAAGAGAAAATGCCAGAAGTTCAAAGTTTATAGGTCTATTATATATCATGGTCTTGTCTTTCAGTGTTCACTTTGATGCAGAAGTCTCCTTGGTCTCAGAGAGTAATAAAGATTTCCATTGATTATATATGTTTTCAGTCATTAGTGCAGGGCTGTATTCACAGATCCGTATTTATGCGGAGTTCCGTGCGTATTTTTAGGATCGGATTAACCGCGCATGTGTAGTAACTTTACGCTATTTACATTTAATTTACGCGCTGAAGTCCATTAGGCACGTACGTGTGAATCGCGCTGGGGGACATACGTCCGGAGGGGCGTGGTTGAAATCCGTACGGACAAAGTTACGCAAAAGTGGGTGGGGGGAGGCATTTAAATGACTATTTGAGGGCGTGGTTAGTTAGATAAGCACGTACGTAAGTATTATACGCACGTAAATGCACACGTAGAGATAGAGGGTGCCCTATGGAGACGTAAGTCACCGAAAACCCGTTCTTGTGAGGGGAGTGTCATGGGTGTTGCCTTGCAACGGACGTGTGTATAATTGCGTACTTTTAACTAACGGATCTGTGAACCTTATCCTTATTACAGGACTTTATATTCTCATATTTACAATACCGGTTACACTCTCCGCTAAGAAAATCTCATTTCCGAAAAAGGGATATCCGAAAATTCCTTTTCGGATGTCCCTTTTTCGAATACTTATCTATTCAGACTTTTTTTTAATGAATGGGTGAGTATGCCGTTCAGCATACTTCTCCCATTCACTTTCGCAATTTGAGATATTCCTCCGCCGCTAGCGATATCCCTCCGCCGTGGAACTGGAACAGGTGATTAAACTCTCTGTGCAGTGTAGGGAGGGTTAGGGTCAGGCTGCAGGGGAGGGTATGTAACTGAGATAATGATATGTGACAGAAAACTCTCTATTGGGTGCTTATTCTAAATAAAGGGTTACATTTTAACTTTCTAATCTAATTTTGCTGAGCAGGACTACAGGCAGCTTTTGTCTATCAGCTGTCCTGAAAATCATTCATATGTTCTGTAGAGTTCAAGTATACAGCTGAAATGTGTGTCAAAGGTTATCGCTATTTTCAACTGCACTTGTAAATCAATTTCTAACTACAAATAGTACAATAGAACATTACTCATAACATTCTGGTAATAAGCTCTTCTAAGTGGATTCTTTAATATAATATTAAACAACTAAATGCAAGCAATACTCTATACCAGGGCTGAGGGTGAGGGGGTATATAAACCATCACTTCTCCCACTGATTTAATTGAAAAGCACTAAGGACCGGATTCACAGATACGTTTTTGCGCACAGTTCCGTGCGTATTTTTAGGATCGAAGTAACTGCGCATGCGTAGTAACTCTATTTATGATATTTATGTTGAATTTACGCACGTACTTGTGAATTGCACTTGGGGACATACGTGTGGAGGGGCGTGGTTGAAATCCGTACAGAAAAAAGTTACGCGAAAGGGGGTGGGTGGGGGGGCATTTAAATGACTATTTGAGGGCGCGGTTAGTTAGATAAGCACATACGTAAGTATTATGCGCACATAAATGCACACGTAGAGATAAGGGTGCCCTATGGAGGCGTAAGTCACCAAAAACCCGTTCTTGTGAGGGGAGTGTCATGGGTGTTAACTTGCAACGGACGTGTGTATAATTGCGTACTTTTAACTAACGGATCTGTGAACCTTATCCTTATTACAGGACTTTATATTCTCATATTTACAATACCGGTTACACTCTCCACTAAGAAAATCTAATTTCCGAAAAAGGGATATCCGAAAGTTCCTTTTCGGATGTCCCTTTTTCGAATACTTATCTATTCAGACTTTTTTTTAATGAATGGGTGAGTATGCCGTTCAGCATACTTCACCCATTCACTTTCGCAATTTGAGATATTCCTCCGCCGCTAGCGATATCCCTCCGCCATGGAACTGGAACAGGTGATTAAACTCTCTGTGCAGTGTAGGGAGGGTTAGGGTCAGGCTGCAGGGGAGGGAGAGTTAGGGTCAGACTGTGGGAGATGGAGGGTTATGGTCAAGCTGCGGGAGATGGAGGGTTAGGGTCAGGCTGCGGGAGATGGAGGGTTAGGGTCAGGCTGCAAGTAAGGGAGGGTTAGGGTCAGGCTGCCAGGAAGGGAGGGTCAGGGTTAGGGTAGTGAGAGAGGAGGGTTAGGGTTAGAATTAGGGAAAGGAGTGGGTGTGGATAAAACACTCTTAGAAACATAAGCTTTCAGTGGCTGGGGAGGAAACGGCTGATTCAAAAATCGTCCATTCAGACCGGAGCTCACACCATTACAATATATACCAACATTATCCCTCACAAACCAACTTGTAGTTATCTGTACTGCAATATATATAGTGGTGGATCTAAAATTTAGCCTACAGAATTCTCTGTTTGCTTGATACTTTTATACACTACAGAAGCCATTGATCCATATCTTGCCCTGATGCAGTCTAATGAGTTTTTAACAGGCTGTCTGCAGGTTGTATTGATGGCTTTGCATCTCTAGCTGAATGTATACAATGGTTCTATATGACTGGCCATCAGGAGCAGGACATGATCAGCTGGCAACCCCCCTTTACCCCAGACACACACGCACACACGCTACCATATTATGCTGCCTTGGGCCAATCAATGAAACATCTGCTTAATTTTCATCTCACCCAAAACAAAAAGGAGAATCTCAAAGTATAGATGTGTAAAATTGCTGTGATAAGTTTGTGAAAGATTTTTCCTATGGAAATCAAGCCCATGATATTGGTAGGATCAAAACCTTACGTACTAGACTGGGGAATCCACTACCCTTGCTCTTTCGAACATATGATCCATTGTCCCTTCCTCCAGGAGATGTTGGATAGAAGAAATAAATGCCATTAAGGAGCGGGGCTTAATGATGTGATTCATGAAAATCACGTCCTGAAGCGCTGCCCCCTGTCCTTCAAAACTGTAGCTCATAGTGTTCAAGGGGTTGGTGTGTCTGATGATGAAAATTACATCATCTTGTTTCGCCCAATCCTTATTAGTGTTCCTGGTGTGGGTGTGGCTGATGATGAAAATGACATCATTGTGTTCTGCCCAATCCTTATTAGTGTTCCTGGTGTGGGCGTGGCTGATGATGAAAATGACATCATCATGTTCCGCCCAATCCTTAGTTACACTATGAATTGCTGTAATGATAGGCAGGGGCAGGACTTGTGGGAGATTTGCTGACTCTCTTGCCATTCTGGTAGAAATACCTGAACTTCAGGAGTCTCCAGAATATTCCGGGAGAGCTGGCAACCCTACTTAAAAAACTGGCTATTGACTAACAGGCCTGAGAAGGTTATATGGGCAGCAGAGGGTAGAGATTGCTCCAGAACCCTAAGGGATTAACCCTTTCTGGCCATGTGGCTCTCTCTCTCTCACTCATAAATACTAGCTGTGGTATTTCTTTTTCCCACACACAAGACAGAAGTCAAGAAATATTGTGTAAATAAAAAAAATATGCAGAACTTTCCATTTTCTTCCATTAAACATCTAGGGTCTACTGACGTCATTTTCCACTTATGCATCCCATCTGATCCATTTTTTCCATTTTATAGTAGTCAAGTTCTTTCAGAATAAATGGAAAAGTTTTCATTTTGGATTTTATATCTCAGGGCAAATCTCTTCAACCTGCTGCAACTTCTCTTAATGATTTTATCCATGTGTCATCTTAAATGGCTTTAATCCTCTTCAGTACACTTTCTCATGCTTTTAATCCTCTTCAATACCCTTTTCCAGCTCTAACTTGCAAAGCTCTATTATTGATTATAATGGTATAGCTCACACATTGCATGCAGGTAAAATTACTGTATAAGAGATTACATTCCCATCTATGGAATGATAAAGGTCTGTACTCTACTTCATGGAAGACATGAACACAGATGAAACTTTATCCTAGGTATATAGTCCAGTGTTAGAAAGCAGAGGTACTCTGTCAACAGACTGATAAGGCTGTAGCCTAAGGCGCCAGACTCAGTTTTACTAAGTTGCGGGTTTGGAAAAGTGGAGATGTTGCCCATGAGCGACCAATCAGGTTCTAGCTCTGACTTTCCTAATACATACTAAAGAATGTAAGCTAAAATGTGATTGGTTGCTATGGGCAACATCTCCAGTTTTCCAAAACCGCAGCTTAGTAAATCTGCCACTGCCAATCTCCCCTCCCCATGTGTTGGTAAAAAAAAATGTTTTCAATGTTTTTCGGTCAGAGAGAGCTGCAGCTTCTCAAAGGCGGATCTATATTATAGTTAGAAATTCTAACTATGGATGTTGCTCCATCTAAGAGGAGCTGCAACAGCAGCAGCAGCATAGTGTCTCACTATGTCAGACTGTCAGTGAGGATTGCCTTTCAGCATCGCTGCAGGTACAGTTATGTCCGAGGGACTTTTTTTCTCAGCAACCAGTGGGGAAGAAGGTCGGGGGTGCTATAAACGCTTTAGCCTGGGGTGACTGAGACTCATAATCAGGCTCTTGTAGTAACTCGCTGAATATCAGCTTACTATGAACACTGTTATAGCCAACAGGCAAATGTGGATAAAACACTCTTAGAAACATAAGCAAATAAATAACACAAGGTTGACGACTCTCCTGAAATATCCAGAAGACTCCCCCAAATTTGGCCGATTCTCCCGCAAGTCCTGACCCCCTAAATAACTCTATTGTAATCCCTAGAGTTACTAGGGATGGGCGGGACTTGATGATGTAATCAAGCCCCACCCATCCCCTAGAACACTAGAGATCACAATAGCGATTAACAGGGGGGCGGGGCTTAATGATGCAATTTGCCTATATCGCGTCATTAAGCCCCACCCTTTACAGGCATCAATGTCTTCCCTCCGGGATCTCCTGGAGGGAAACCTTAAAAAGTTGGCAACACCTGACTGGATGCAGTAAAAAAAATATAGCTCTGATGGAGTGTGGGTCCCCAAAGCGAACGGTCCTATTTAGAAAGGGCTGCTCGCTCCCAGCCAGTTCCGAACTGGCTGGTGTATCGATTGCTTAGGCCTCAATGAGGCATAGCAATCGATCACCGGAGCACCGAACACAGTGCTACGAGAGGTGAGTTTAAACCAACCCGCTCCTTAACCCAAACCCTACATATCCCCCCCACAGCCTAACCCAAAGTCCCCCACCCCCCACAGCATGACCCTAAGTTCCCGGCGGCGGTGCTTTTGAAAATGAATTGTGGTGCCCCTGGTTAGGATGCCCACTAATGTATATAGGAAATTGCAAAATGTCTATTGCTGTGCATATAAAGTTGGAGAGTATTGGATGGCTTGTGGGAGGTTTTGATTGCTGGGTTGTTTGAACTGTTTCTAGGCAGCAGTCAGCTGGTAGTGGCATGCGGTCAATCGTGAGGGATTCTTCTAGAAAGTTCAGTTGGAAGGGACAGTTGCTGTGAGGTGATCTGAGGGGAAGCAGTAGTGAAGTGAAGGAGAAAGTGGCATAGGAGCGAAGCTGTTTTGGAGTGAATACTTAAGCCGGGGGTGCTTAGAAAGTGCGGTGAATAACCAGTCTGACAGAAAACAGTGTTAGAAAGAAAAGTGGAGACTGAAAGAAAGAAGCTAAAGGGACATCAGAGAAACAGAAGGTGACAGCTGTACAGAGAGACTTACCTGCAAGTAATTCGGATGGTACTGACGTATATAGTGAGGTACTGAGAGCCACAGTGGTCGGAGCCAGATGCAGTTTGGGGAAGAGATGAAAGCTGAAGCTTCATAGACCTGCTGGCGTAATGATAGAGTGGTCGGTAAAGTCAGAGGCAGTGTGCTAAATTAGCTGTGCAGCAAGTGAAGGAGAAAACTGTGTTAATAAAATAAGGGAAAAGTGTGCAGAGTATAGCAAGAGTTTAGTGAAAAGTAATCATTATAAGGGAATTGCAATATATGTACTTATTTATTTGGAATTTCCTATTTAGCAGTTTAAATAAGGTATAATATAGTTGAACTGCATATTGTTATTTGTAAAATTGGGGATAAATGTTGCCATAATTTATGTGTAACTGTTCTATGGTTATAATTACTTAGAAAATTGTGAGAAGGAGACAGAGAGAGAGAGAGAGAGAGAGAGAGAGAGAGAGAGAGAGAGAGACTGAAAGATAGAAGCTAAAGGGACGGCAGAGAAACAGAAGGTGACAGCTGTACAGAGACTTACCTGCAAGTAATTCGGATTGTACTGACGTATATAGTGAGGTACTGAGAGCCACAGTGGTCGGAGCCAGATGCAGTTTGGGGAAGAGATGAAAGCTGAAGCTTCATAGACCTGCTGGCGTAATGATAGAGTGGTCGGTAAAGTCAGAGGCAATGTGCTAAATTAGCTGTGCAGCAAGTGAAGGAGAAAACTGTGTTAATAAAATAAGGGAAAAGTGTGCAGAGTATAGCAAGAGTTTAGTGAAAAGTAATAATTATAAGGGAATTGCAATATATGTACTTATTTATTTGGGATTTCCTATTTAGCAGTTTAAAAAGGTATAAGGTTTAAAGTATAATATAGTTGAACTGCATATTGTTATTTGTAAAATTGGGGATAAATGTTGCCATAATTTATGTGTAACTGTTCCATGGTTATAATTACTTAGAAAATTGTTATTTTAACTTGAATCTGACATTTGTTACATTGAAGAAGAAAGGTTGAATCAAACCATTAGTTAGTAAAAATTTCTATTTAGTAGTTTGTATGGTGAATTTCAAGATATTGAATTTATTGTAAGAGAAATATGACTGTATTACCAAATATTGTTATCCGCATTTCTGTAATAACAGCGTTAAAGCAAGTTTTATGCAAATTCATAATACGTAAATTTGAGTAAACCAAATTCTTTAAACTCAAAACAGTTGTCCTGAAGTCGAATTATTTCCACACTCTGCTTCACTGAACCACAAATCACTGTAAAATGATATTTACCTATATTATCTTACAAGAACCAGTTACCACCACCTGTTCGGCGGGTATTACAGTATAGGTGAGAATGCGAATCGCACACTCACCCATTCATAAAAAAAAATTCTAAGAGGGCTCACATTCGAAATAGGGACATCCGAAAAACAGCTTTCGGCTGTCCCTAATTCTCAATGCGAACCTTCGCAGCGGGGACTCATAACGCTCTGATGCGGATAACATTTATATATTGCAATGATCACAACTTGCATTGTTTCTAGTTTTATTAGTTGCTTTTCTATATGTAATAATTTATTTTTTACTGGCTTCCCTTCACCCACAGAATCCAGATCTTACATGCGGACAATATAAGGTAGGGTACATGAGTGGGGGCGTGTCCTTTCCTCTCACATACGAAACTTAGTAGTGGATGAACGTATGGAACCCCTCTGTTTGTTTGTGCTCCAAAACTAAAGTCCGGATAAGGCCCCTACGGAGGAACATCTTCTTGGTTTTATGTAGATATCAGGGGCCAGATTTACCAAGCTGCCCATAGCAACCAATACCAATCAGATTCTAGCTCTCACATGCTAGAAAATGTCAGTTAGAATCTGATTGGTTGCTATGGGCAACATCTCCACCTTTCCAAACCCCCCGCTTAGTAAATCTGGCTCCAGATTGTGATTGGTGAGTTATTTGGAAATACTCACCACTTGTTTGTTTGGTCAGCTTCTGTTTGACCAGGCTAACCAATCAGAGGTCGCAATGCATGTACTGTGCCAAACCTTGGGTTATAAAGTCAAATGACAGTATATAAAAAAGAGATAAAGGATAAAAGACAAAATAAAATAAAACACAGACTAGGAAAGGGGCCTGGAAGAATTAAAGAAAGGAAGATTGATTTCCCTCCATTATGTTCCAGTGGTGTCAGTTCCTTTTGACCATGTGTACACATTGGCCCTGAGCTAGTGTCATTATTGCCATCTGATTTACGGTAATGTGGTTAAACTCAATAGAAAGAAATGTCTCCTGAATGGCGTTTCCAAAGTCAGGAATTTATAGGCTGGATTCTCAAAACGATGGCTCTAGGTCATAAAATGCCTCCACTGTGTCAGCAACAAAGTGTTTAATTGAACATGAAATAGGCTCACATTGACCCTCTATACTCCCCACAATTAAACCACATAACCACCATGTTATTTTATTCATGACAAATGCAAATTTATAAATCTTTTGTAGCCCCAAGTGATGCTTATGAAAGGCATCATGACTGATTATTGATCAAACAATATATTTTGAACAAAGTGATTAATTTTGTAGTGCAATAATGTTAATTTAAATCATGTTGTACACTTCTAATGGACAGCTGTTGCCATGAGTCTACTACATACTGTAATGCTGGGTACACACTGAATGATTTTTGGTGTGATGACATATCTTTCACAATAATTTACTCATGATTAAAGTCCTGATCTGTATATACTGAAATGATACAGCACTAGATTTTTCACTGTTCTTTCCCATAATCCACGCTGCTGTGAATTAAAGTGGAATTAAAGACTATCCCTTCCCCCAGAGAGGTGCCGTCCAGTGCAATTCTTTAGGGCGGCAGTGGGTTGTTTAGAGCGAGAGTAAGGAAAGGGGGTAAGGATAAAACAGGAAAAGGGAATGTGGAGAAGAGAGAGCTGTAGTAAGTTTTAAAAGAAGGTGGTGGGGGTCAACAGAATAAGGGTGTTGTCAGTATCCGGTCCGAAACTCTGACTTCCGAAATAAGATATCCAAAAGTTCCTTTTCGAATGTCCCTATTTTGAATACTGTGCAGTTTAGAATTTTTTTTGGAATGGGTGAGTATGCCGATCAGCATACTTACCCATTCTTATTCCGAAACACCACTGCTGATATCCCGCCGCTGCGCCACTACCGCTGTACCACCCGAAGTCAGGGGAAGGT
>WWET01000756.1:396739-414440 GCA_011038615.1 Limnodynastes dumerilii | reverse complement strand
GATCGATTGCTATGCTTCATCGAGGCATATGCAATCGAAATCCCAGCCAGTTCACAACTGGCTGGGAGAAAATGGCCCTATCGAAATAGGGCCATTCTAAGCGGGGAACCATACCCAAGTAAGGGGGAGGGGTCAATAACAAAATG
The DNA here is from genome assembly GCA_011038615.1 of Limnodynastes dumerilii. NCBI lineage: Eukaryota > Metazoa > Chordata > Amphibia > Anura > Limnodynastidae > Limnodynastes > Limnodynastes dumerilii. The sequence goes on along the minus strand of WWET01000756.1, from coordinate 414,294 downwards.
GGAGGGGTCAATAAAAGGGGAGTGGTTCAAATTGATCATTAAGCCACACCCCCTAAAACAAAATTCTAGATCCACCACTGATATACTCAGTGACCTGGTAATGATACTAAAGAGATAAAGGAGAATAAAATACTGTTCAAGCAAAGTGTAATTATATCTACATCTATGCATTCAACAAGAAAATGTATTAGAATTCTATAATGCATATAAAACGGCATGTTCCATAAAGAAGTTATGTACCATTCATACAAACTCAATTCCTTATATACATAGTACACATTGTTACAGTGCAGTCTGGGAATATATAATGCATTCAAAAGCTAAAACAAGGATTTTGTAGTTCTTTGATAACAATGCTCAGAAAATGTTTTATAAAAATGTTACAATAAGAATTTATAGGAAGAGACTAATGGGAGTTTGATTGATTTGTGTTTTTTTTTCATAGGGAATAGAAGTATTATTTTAGAATTTTCATGTACTTATAGATATATTTCATATATTTATTGATATTTCATGTACCCTTGTGCACACTGAATTTATTAAAATAAATGTTATTTTTATGTGCAATGTATACACAAACAGTAACCCCTTTATTAGATACTGTATTAGATACACCTTTCCGGCACCATATGATTAATTCAGTTACCATTGCTTTGCTGTCAGTATACACTATGGACTGATGCAGAGCTACGCTGGCCCGTAAATAGCTCTGGTGCACTCTCCCTTGTCACCCCCCCTTTGTGAGCGTAGTTACACACAGTTACGCTTGCTGAAGGCTACCCGCCGGCGTAACTATGCTCACAGGAGAGTAATCTGTCTCCCTTCATAATTACCCTCCCTTCCCCCGTCTAGCTTGCCCCTACGTCTGTAATTACGCTGTAGTTACGGACACCAGATCCACAGCACCCAGAGCCATGGTTTACGCCGGGCAACATCTGCCCGGCGCATGTGCATACGGCCACCGTAAAAATTACAGTGGCCCTATGGGCCAGATTTACTAAGCTGTGAATTTTGAAACAGTGGAGAGTTTGCCCATAGCAACCGGTAAGATTCTACATCTTATTTAACTATTGCATTCTAGAGAATGTCAACTATAATCTGATTGGTTACTATGGGCAAACTCTCCACTGTTTCAAAACTCACAGCTTAGTAAATCTGGCCCTATGTATCATTTTGGTACCATATGGTCTGAACAACAACAAAACCTCAAAACCTCTTGACCATGCCAACAGGCATTAATGCATTCTGTCACATAAAGATACATTTTCATGATTAAGTAAATATACAGTTCCAACCCCTTTTACGTGTAAGAAGTATGACACTTATGACTGAGGGGGTGGGGTTTAGTTCTCTTGTGGGCGTTCCCTGTGCGACATGTACGTAATTCCTCTGTCGGCTGTAGCCCAGGATCTGGGCCCAAGTGCATTAGGTTTTGCATTGTGTATAACAAAACCTATTCTGAATTGTAGATCAACTGAATGCATTAGTAACACTTTTTTTTTGTTTATTATCGCTGACAGGGGCATTGTATTTTATTGCACAATAAACTTAATTATGTTGGTTTGTCTGACCACTGACTTGGTAGTAATCCTGAGCATTTTCTCCACTGCTGTTACTTGGCATACTGTAGTGTCATAATTCAATGCGATACATTGACTATTGCACCTCTATTGTTTCAGTAAACTCTGCGATAAAAAAAATAGCAGATCAAACAGAACATAACAAAGTGATAGTTAATTAAGCTTATTTTTTATTTGAACAATGCCTTTTTTTTAATAGTGTAGAAGTGTTTTAAAAAAATACAGATCTCCGTAAGAATTTTCAACATTGTTTTACAAGAAATTTGCATTTTATATGGAACTAATTGGAACTTAAGCCAATTTCTCAATTTGATCAAAGGGTATGAAAAGATAGAAGACATGCATTGTAGATCAGACCAATATATGGCAACATGTTTGATGCGATGTACAGATAACATATGATTTATGCCTATTTGTCATACTGGGCTGTCATATAAGCTTCTTTCATAAGATTTATTAACCTGTATGTATAGGACTTGGCCATACACCGGGACGATCACCAATCCCAGCCAGGAGGTAGCCGGATAAACAGGCCGATATCCCACCAGGGAAAGCTCCCATTATCAGAGCCATACACCTCTCCTGATGGGGCCGAAAATCCTAGCGGGAGAGGGAGGAAATGGAAGAAGAGGGAGCCGTTCAGTTAGCTGATTGGCTCAGCTTTAAATATCAGGAGTTAGCGCTCGATATAGATTAAGCATGGCAAAAGCGTAAAAGGAAAGGGAGAGGAATTAGTAGCAGAAATAGGGAAGTAGTGATGCCCCTTTATAGAATCAACCTCACCTAGAATACTGTGTTCAGTTCTGGAGGCCATATGAGATTCAGAGTAAATGTGGCGGAATTATTACTTCACTGAAAGGGTGATAGATAAGTGGAATATTCTCCCATCTGAGGTGGCTGAGGCTAATACAGTAGAACAGTTAAAACATGCTTGGGATAAATATAAGGATATCCTAAATGGAGGGTAAATAGGGTCTAAGGTCAGTATAGTTTTAAATAAACAACTGGGCAGACTGGATGGGCCATGTGGCTCTTATCTGCCGTCACTTTCTATGTTTCTATGTAAAAGACCAAATAATCATACCAGAGAGTTTGAAAAGTGTATCCTTCCCACTGACCGCAGTGATAATTCATCTAATCACCTGATAACAATCACTCTAGTGTATGCTTAGCTAAAGCCCTAACCAGTTAATGCTTGGGTATATCCTGTCACACGGCATCTCAGTGATCATTTACACAGGGATTGGGGAGATAGATTGAAGAGATCAGGGATTAGCCCAATAATTAGACAATGGTAAATAAAAGCCCCATTATTTTCAAAGTAACAAAAAAAGATTTACAGGGTCCACCCATGCATAATCTAAAGGCCCCATAAACCCAAGCGCCATCTGTTCTTTTGGCGCGTATTCACAGATCCGTTAGTTCTAGGTGCACAATTATATGCAGGTACGTTGCAAGCCAACACCCATGACACTCACACGGACGGGTTTTTGTTGACTTTTATATAGCTGATCCTTACCTCAATGTATTGTGTGTAGAATCAGGTGTTGTATTATACACCATGCACTGGATTTTATACCTATATAGGTCACGTCACCTGAGAGATCTGAGAGGTAATTTTCTGTAGTGGAGGTGTTTTGATGAATATTCCCACTGAGATCAAATTGCAATATATTGTCTAAACTTAGATATCTCAAGACGCTAATGACCATAAATATTATGATTTGCAGGGTTCAGTGTGTTTAGATTAATACATTGCTTGGTATTGCAGTGTGTTACTCCAAAGCTATGTATCAGACGGGTGTGGGTCTCTGCTGAGAATGGCCCTATTTTGAAGTGTACTAATAAAAAATATCCACGCTATAGGGTCCCAAAGGACCTAAGGAAAGGTTATATGAAATAATTATATTTTTTATTAAGAAATACACTTATAAACATGGGTGATTGTGTTTGCCATATAGCACATATGCCGACCAGCTCAAAAATTCAAATAGGATTCTGTTAATAGCAATAAGGACATAAAAACCTTTCTACTATTAGATGCTTATATTGGTAACTTTTCTTTGCTCAAAAACATTAAGTTATAGAGTAAACCTTGTCTTTTAGCAACTGCTCCTCTGCCCATGGTGCATATTTTACGTATGCTTTGAATATTTGTACTATTTGTACAAACACAATCACCCATGTTTAGAAGTGTATTTCTTAATAAAAGATATAAATTATTTTTTAAAACCTTTCCTTAGGTCCTTTGGGACACTATAGCGCAGATATTTTTATTAGTACTTTTGGTTTTCTTTAGGGTGCAACCCCTTGATTTATCCTGCTGCTGGTTTTATCCTGCTTCTGGTTTTTGGTCCGTATAAAGGGAAACCCTTAGTTATATAATTAGTTTATTTATTTCGAAAGGGCCGTTCTCTCCCAGCCAGCTCCGAACTGGACGGTAAATCGATTGCATCTGCCTTGAAGAGGCAAAGCAATTGATCCCTGGAGCACCAAAGATGGAGCTACAAATGGTAAGTATAAATCTAACCCCAACCCTTTCCCTATTTCTAACCCTTCCCCACAGCCTGACCCATTCCTCCCCTTCCCCGCAGCCTGAAGCTGCGGGGAAGGGGAGGGTTACCCCAAGACTCCCTTCCCCGCAGACTAACCCTAAGACTCCCTTGCCCGTTGCCTAACCTTAAGACTCCCCTCCCCACAGCCTGACTCTGTCTTTCATCCCCACAGCCTATATTTACACTCCCCTACCCGCGGCCTGATCCTAACCCTCCCCTTCCATGACCCTAATCCTAACCAGAGCCTAACCCTCCTTCCCCAGAGCATAATCCACCCTTCCCCAGAGCCTAACCCTAAAAGTTCCCGGAGATGTTACTCATCTCTCTGGTGGGGACTGCGGCGGGTGCGATGGAACCGGCGGATGGCGGCTTCTGAAAAGAAATGGGTAAGTATGCCGATAGGCATATTTACCCATTAAAAAAAAAAAATGCACAAAAATGGCTATTATTTGAAATAGAGACAGCTGAAAATGAGCTTTCAGCTGTCTCTATTCTAAACAGCTATTTTCGGGCCAGAGACTGACAACGGTATCAAACCCTGGGTGAATATTGAGTTAAAGCAATCATGGTTAGTAATAGAATGGTATGTGGGTGCCGGTTCGACAGACCAAATTCTAACAATGATACAGCCTCCAGCGGCTGTATCATTGCCAAAATGCTATGGAAAATAGAAAATTGCTAGTGGGAACGTGTAACTATTTCTACCCATTCCCAATAGCGACAGGCTACGGCAGCTGCATTGGGCCCAGGCTAGGGTTAGGGCTCCAGAATGGACAGTTAAGGTTAGGCTTTAAGAAGAGAGGGTTAGGACTTAAAGAAAAGTTAGTGTTAGAACATGGAGGGTTAGGGTTAAGGATAGACTCTTGCCCCATAGCAAGGAGGCGGGGCCAGAGTCTGAATAAGTGGGACTAGGTGGAGCCAGAGTGAATTAGGGGCAGGGCTTGGTGGGGCTGATGTCAGACGTAGACAGCTTAAAACAGGTCTCAGCACTGCATGTGCTACACCTCATCACTCATACATGAAGTATATGCTTGTGTCGCCACCCGTCCTTACTGTACACTCTATATATATCCCCCCTCCCACTTAGTGTAATCGATCTTCGCCTCCTTTTCTGCCCTCCGTTGAAAATGCACTCAGCAAAGAACTCTGAATGTAGATCCGTACAGAGAATGCCTGCATCTATAATTGGAAAAAAAACCTTAATGCGGGAGCCTGGATCTGGTTTAATAATAATAATAATAATAATAATAATATAAAAAAAAGAAATAATAATAGTAATAATAATAAAACATCTCTTTTAAGTAGAGATTAAATTCTTTTTTAATGTTCCTAGTTTGTACTTGGGAGATATTCATCAAAGTGACTACATTTCTTTCTAAATATTATAAATGTCAATATGTTATCTTTGTCTGCTGCACAGACACATACAAATATTTTATCTATAGCCGGAAATCCATCTTTAGTCGTGGAGCCGCTTTGAAAACACATACCAGTGTTCTGTTGCATTTTTAATGTCTGTGCTGCAAGTGTCATTTTTTTTACCATCAAACATTGTTGTACTTAGCAGAAAGCTTGGTAAATAGGCAATTATTCAAGAAAGAGCTGCCTAAGCAGAGCACGAGTTATCAATTAAAAAGCTTTTGTTGCTTACTTTTTCAGGGCTGGCCTCGCTCCCCTGTCCCATTGCGGCTTTCTAGCATTGCTGATTTTGAGAAACATATCACCCCCAAGGCTTCAGCGATGCTATTCTCTATTCCTCACTCTTCCTGGTAACCTTCGGAGTAATTTGCCTCTTTGGGGACCATTGAATGAAAATTTGCCCTATCTTAATGCAAACACATTGTTTTCTTAAGAAACGGTTTAATTTTCCTCTCTAGGCTTCAGAGAAACATAGAATCTGATGGCAGATAAGAGACGCTGGGCCCATGCATTTTGCTCTTTTTGTATTTCTTTAAATCTATGATGACCATATTGCTTTTTATTTTAGCGTTGCGAGTCCTCGCTGCAATGTTTCACATTGCAAAATAGGGACAGACGAAAGTCTATATTTCTTATGTGATACATTGCAGATTTTTTTGGGTATGAATGGGTGAGTATGCGGGTGGTGGGATTTAGGCTGCGGGGGTGGATTTAGGGTTAGGCTGAAAGTGGGGGGGTGATTTAGGGTTAGGGAGTGCGGTTGCTTACCTTTTGGAGCACAGTGTTCGGTGCTCCTGGGATCTATCGCTTATACCTCATCAAGGCATAAGCAATAGATATCCAAGCCAGAACTGGCTGGGAACGAACGGCCCTATCAAAATAGGGCCGTTCGCAACAGGGACCCAACCCTTTTGTAGGCTAGCCCAGGGGTGAAAAGTGTCAGACTAGGGCTTCATTGCAAGGAGGCGGGACCTGAGTATAGATGGGTGTGACTAGATGGGGCCAGGTGGAACTGGGGGCGGAGCTATGAGGGGCGACAGATTAAAACAGCCCTCGGTACTCCATGTATGATTGCTGAGCACTATAGCACTCAGTACTCATATATGGAGAGCAGGGGCGTTTCTAGAAATGAAGGGGCCCGTGTGCAGACCCCCACACCAGCTCTCTACTGTCATGTTGCATGAGGCAAAAATGACCCCTAGCCTGTGAGTGTGTGTGTGCATGTTAGGGAATTAGACTGCAATGTAACAGAAGTTGAAGGACTGTAAAGAGCCATCATTGGCTTTTGTCAATTTCCACTTTAAATGTCACAACCTGGTAGTGGTCACTTTTAGGACATGTGTTCTGTTTTAAAGAAGTGTTTTTTTTATATATATTTAATAGTATTTATTTATTTACTAATTATTAATTCGTAGGGTAATATTTGCCTCCAGCTCAATTTTTGACAATTTTTGATTGTTTGATGAATATATTATATTCAATTGGTAGATGTTCTTATATGTTTCTTGTGAACCTCTTAATTCACACTATATTTGTAATCAAACCAGCTCTAAAGGGTTAAGCCCGTTTGTCATAAATACCCCCTGATTTTGTCCCACTCTATCCCCCTTACGAAGTCCGAACCGGATGAAACGCGTAGGGTTGGGGCTAATTGCAATTCCTCACAGCCATCAGTGTTTCTCCCGGGTGCCGCTTGATTAGACGGATCTTTTTGGCATTGCCCGACAATACCTCAGGCGGCGAGTATCCTGTGTTTGCCACGTGATTGTTAGTAAAGGCACTTACCCTGTAGCAGTGGAGAATGTCACACTTTCCCGTAAGGTTTGCTGGACTTGGTGCGTTAAAGATGGTTTTCAGCAGCCGCTGTATACCAGGGTATTGTTACAGTGGCTGTGTGTGTGTGTGTGTGTGTGTGTAAAATGAGAATACTGATAATATAGTCATGCTATCTGACTGCCAAGACATGTAAGATATACACGTTCTCTGTGAAAGCAGGACATTTATAATGTAGATTTGAAGTAAGATTTGATAAGTCCTGTTTTTGATATTTTTTAGGTAATTTATAAATTTCTTCTTTCACACAGTAAAATAGTAGTTTTATATTGAAGGAACAGATGTAATAGTAATAGCAGTATACAAGGCATTAGTAGAGCACATTACACAATGGAACAGAGCTTGTGTCACTGCATAAGCACTGTTGAATTGGTTGTGACCCATTCATTATTCCCCACCTGCTTTCCTGTTGCAGCATAGGCCAGGACCATCATCCTCCATGACAGTCTGCCTCATATATTGCTAAGCCATGCCCCTTTCACGGCACCTGCGAAGCCACGCCCCTGTTTTGAAATGTCACTTTTTGCAATTTTTTTTATTTTATTTACATTTTTAATCTGGGGGGGTTTCTGGGCAACCAGAAACCTCCCCTGGGTGCGCCACTGGTCTGCATGATATGGATATGGAGCGTTAGGGGTAGGGCTGAAGAAGGGGAAGGTTAGGGTTAGGCTATGGGAAAGGGTTAGGAAAGGGTTAAGGGTAGGGTTAGCTAAAAACACTTATCTTTCGGTGGATGACTCTAATACCGTGTTCACACTGCTGCCCTGGCAATATCCCGGGTCTGTGAATCCGGGATATTGCTGGGTCACCAGGAGATCCCAGGGTCACAGACCCTGTTTGCATTGCAGGGCAGACACGGGAAATTCTGGGACCCGGGTCTGCCCTGTCAGTAGTGTGAGTCATCACACTGCGTCATTTGTTTACTGTCGCCCTGGAAACAAGTGTTGCCAGGGCAATAGTAAATAAATGACACCAATTCTGAAGTGTCTGTGTGACCCGGTTGAAAAACCCGGGTCGCACCGTTCACGCTGACGGCTACCCAGGTCGGACCCGGGAATAACTCTGCAAATGTCCCGAGTCTTATTCACGGATCAGCGGACCCAGGTAGCAGTCGGCGCACTCGTTTACACTGAGCCCCAACCCGGGTCGTCTGGGCTTGCCCCGGTGTGAACGGGGTATTAGAGACTCCAGCAGTTGCATCACTGCAATTGGCAAAAATCTCCATTCAGAGGTAATATGATGATCATTCACAAAAAAGACCATCGGACCGGCAGCCCCCATTCCTGGCTACAGTGCAGGGGGAGCGGCTGATACAGGGCCCCACTCTCTTCCTGCAGCAGTTATGCACTATTCCCTTATTAAGTACACTTTCAGAGAAATAATGTTTCATCTAAACCTGCTTCCCTCCGGTGTAAGTGCAGGACATATGTTCTAATACTTCTCTCCCTCTGAAGAATTATTTCCTCCTGTGTCTGGTTAAAGCCCTTGATATTTTTGAAAGCATCTATCATGCAATATCTCCCCTCGCACTTCTCTGCTCCAAGCTATACATGTTTACACAAGGCCATTTCTTTAATCTGGGCATGTTGTGCGACACAGGTCACACACTGTTTTAGTTGCTTTTCCTTGCAAGGTCCCGGAGGTATTTGTGCCCTTCTGGAGATACAGTATGGGGCCTGAAAACAAGAATGCATCTTATGTTTAGGAAAATGCAAAGCAAATAATAGGAGATTTAAGATCCAGACACAAATACAAGATCTCTACACAAGTAAGAAAGTTTGTGGATGTCCATGTGACAGTCAAGCACAATGCAGACATTACGGCATTTTGAATACAGGCACACAGCAGCTACGGACCCAAAAACACTGCATCAGAGTAAGGTTGCACAGTGGAATGTGGTACCAAGGCTGCAATTACAGTCTTACAATAGGGGTGGCCGCCCTGAGCGCAATGCTTAAGGGGGTGCCAGTAAGTTAATATCTCAGGTTAAACTGGTTTGGAAATGTGGGTCAGGGGGGTGCCATTTTCCCTTTCCGCTCCAGGCGCTAAAATTTCTAGCTACGACTGTGGTCGGCACAATGTTCTGCGAAATAACCATTGTACAAAAGATGAATGGAGACTAACGGCAACTGATGCCACATCCTAACCTTCCCCTTCTTCAGCCCTAACCCTTTATGCCCTGCAGCCTAACCCTTATCCTCTATGCCCACAGCCTAACCCTTATCCTCCATGCCCCGCAGTCTTACCCTAACCTTCCCCTTCTTCGGCCGTAACCCTCCATGCCCCGCAGCCTAACCCTTAACCTCCATGCCGTGCAGTCTTTACCCTAACCTTCCCCTTAAGCCCTAACCCTCCATGCCCCACAGTCTAACCCTAGCCTTCCCCTTGAGCCCTAACCTTATACACACCACAGCTGCCGCTGCCTAACCTTATACACGCCGCAGCCTAACCTTAATATACCTGTAGCTATCTGGAACAATTTTCTATTTCCAGATTGTTTCCTACAACGATACAGCTGCTGTTCAGCTGGAAGAGCTCTAATCCTAATTCAGGATCAGGCCCAATATGTAAGATTTTTAATAATGAACATTAACATGAAAAAAAGATTCTTACTGTATGTAGAAATGATTTGACACATGCACAATACTTGTTTGTTGTATGTCTGTAAACTCTGTTAACATTCAGGTCTAGATTGGGTGGAAACACGCCCTTTCTGTACATTCTGTCCTCCCCTTCCCTTACTGTAATTCAAGTGTGAATCACCTCATTTACATACTTCTGCTCTGGGCATGTGCAGTGTGATAGTCAGGGTTGCCTACTTTTTAATGCTTTCTTCTGGGAGATCCCGGAGATCCCAGAGGGAAGCTATAGATGCTTCAATAGGGATGGGGCTTTATGATGCGATTTATGCAATTCGCATCCTGAAGCCCCACCCATTGACCATCAATAATCTCAGACCCTCCAACATGATCCATTCCATTAGGTACAATATACTCCGCATCTTAGTTTCCAACTGTCACTCACCTGATTAACTGATATTTAAAAAAAACTGTCTCTTCAACAAAGAAGGTTACCATAGTAAATGACAGTTGGAAATTAAGAAGTAGAGCATTTTGTACCTAATGGAATGGGTCATGGTGGGGGGTATGTCATCTTTTATGGTATTTCTAGGGGTGTGGGCGGGGATTGATGACTCAAAGTCCTGCGTCTTTGAGTCCTGGCCAGTCCCTAGCAAAAGCATGGGGGCGGGACTTGAGGCAGTGGTTTGCATGAATCGTATCCTCAAACCCAGTGCGGAAGATTTTCAGGCTCTCCCGGGATACCAGGGGAATTTCGGAAGTCTCCCGGATATTCTGGGAGAGTTTATAACCCTGGTGAAAGTACACAGAGATACAATACAACATCGTGTGGACATCCCAATCCATACCTCCCAATGGTCCCGATTTCAGCGGGACAGTCGCGCTTTTGGGAGACTGTCTCACTGTCCCGCCTGCTTGACACATTAACCCGAGAGAAGAGACTCTCGGGACAAAGGTTTTTTTTTTGTGATTTGAGCCTGCGCGGTGCCGCTGTATACGCGGCTGGGCTTTTTTTTTCTTTACCACACACGCTGAGCTGGTTACACATTGCTGCTATGGGAGCACTGTATGACCAAATCAGTCTCTATGAATGACAGTGATGGTCAGTGATGGTCACTGTCATTCATAGAGACTGATTTGGTCATACAGGGCTCCCGTAGCAGCCCTGTTTAACCAGCTCTGCTTATGTGGACACGTGACCGCCGGGAGAAGGACAGACAGCGTGAGAGCGCCGCGGAGGAAGGAAGCAGAGAGACAAGGTAAGAAACACAATAAGAGGGGCAGAACTATGGAGACTGAACAAGAGGGACAGAACTATGGAGGCTGAACAAGAGGGACAGAACTATGGAGGCTGAAGAAGAGGGACAGAACTATGGAGGCTGAACCAGAGGGGCTGAACTATGGAGGCTGAAGAAGAGGGGCTGAACTATGGAGGCTGAACAAGAGGGGCTGAACTATGGAGGCTGAACAAGAGGGGCTGAACTATGGAGGATGAACAAGAGGGGCTGAACTATGGAGGATGAACAAGAGGGGCTGAACTATGGAGGATGAACAAGAGGGGCTGAACTATGGAGGATGAACAAGAGGGGCTGAACTATGGAGGATGAACAAGAGGGGCTGAAAAGTGGGGGCATAAATATGGAGGCTGGACAAGAGGGGCATAAATATGAAGGCTGGATAAGAGGGGCACAAATATGTAGGCTGGATAAGTGGAGGCATAAATATGGAGGCTGGACAAGAGGGGCATAAATATGGAGGCTGGACAATAAAACAGGAGCAGAAATATGGAGACAGGACATAGAAACGGGAAGAAATATGGAGGCTGGACATAGAAACGGGCAGATAATATGGAGACTGGATATAGAAACAGGGACAGACAATGTGGAGGCTGGACATAGAAACAGGGGCAGATATATGTAGGCTGGACAAGTAGTAAGGGTCAGACAATATGGAGGCTGGACATATAATAAGGGACAGACAATATGGAGACTGGACATACAATAAGAATCTGACAAAATGGAGACTGGACATATAAACAGGGGCATACATACGGAGACTGGACATATAAAAAGGGCCAGACACTAGGTGGAACAAGACACACCCCCTCTACCATGCCGTGAAAATTTTGTCCCTCTTTCCAATTTTCAAATGTTGGGAGGTATGCCAATCTGGATCATTGCCTCTAGAACTGCATATGCTTTTTTCATTTCTTGGTTATGTTACATTGCACACTGACCTTTAAGTCACTTTCAATAGTGACTCGTCTAAATCCATTTCCTCCTCAGTAGTTTCCAGTTTTTAGTGCCGGTAATTCTAGATTCAAACTCTGGATTCTTGAAGTTCAATTGCACACCTCAATATACACTGCTCTATTCACATTAAAAATAAGTGTACGGAAGTCATATAGCTCATGTTAGTACAAGTGAATATTTGTTATATCAAGTACTATTTTTTATAATATACAGGGTCTATTGATTCCCATTTAATGCCCTGGCTTGGAATATCTCCTTTCAGAAATGTGTTTACGTCTAGCCAGCAAACACCAGTAAGGAGAAAAAGACCTCCTAGGGCCGGACCTCCACAGTTGATACCGTGAGCCCACTTACACCAGCAATGTGTGTTAGTGGACTCTATGGACTGGAGAGCTCAAGCACCCTCCAGATGTTACGTTAAATTTACTATTGTAACTTCCATCATACGAAACTAAGGGCCGTATCCAGACCTACGACCGCTTGCGTTTTTACACTGCGGGGAGGGGAGTCTTAGGGTCAGGCTGCGGGGAGGGGACACTTGGGCCAGGCTGTGGGGAGGGGACACTTGGGTCAGGCTGTGGTGAAGGGAGTCTATAGGGATTAGTAGTCTATGGGAAGTCTTAAGGTTAAGCTGCAGGAAGGGGTGTCTTAGGGTTAAGCTGCTGGAAGGGGTGTCTTAGGGTCAAGCTGCGGGTAGGGGAGTCTTAGGGTTAGAATGTGGGGGAGGGAGTGTTAGGGTAATGGAAGGATAGGGTAATGGAAGGGTAGGGTTAGGATAAGCATTAGGATAAGGGTTGGGGTTACATTAATACTTACCATTCACCGCTGCATCTTCATTCTTCGGTGGATAGATTGCTTCTCCTCTGCGAACTGGCTGGGAGTAAACGTCTCTTTCGAAAAAGGGCCGTTCTCAGAGGTGACACCCGAATACATTGGTATTCAATAGTATGACTTGACTGTGCAAGTACATATCTGCATTTTACATAATATTAGGCACATTTATATAAAAAAAAATGGTAGAGTGGAATTTCCACTGTGAAACGCATCAGAAAGTATTTTAGATATAAGTTGACAAAATACTTCAAACTGTTTTCTAATTTATGCAAAATACATTCAGATTCCTCTACATGGATGTCAGACAGCACGGGAATAAATGCGTGTGCTGTAACTAGGATTACTGAAAGCTCTGATGGTTTCCTTTACTGTTACATGAGCATAAATTTTGAATGTAAGCAAATTTAAACATTCTTGGCCAAACAATCTGGACACACACGGCTGCACTGCAATTAGTTGTGACACTTGCTGCATGTTATATACATGGAATCCGTGTATTTAATTCATAGGGGTCTAGATTTACATGGCCAATTTGTTAGTCCTAATGGATTGTACTCATTATTTATACTGATGTACATCATAGTAGCCAGTTCTATATCATTGAGGCAACTCTTCAATGTGTCTCAGCCTCTCTCCAAGAATTTTGTGTATATTAATGTCTATGATTTAAAAAGGAGGCTTCTATTGTGTGTCCTGTATAATAGCAATGGACTGTGGAGCGGATCCAGATTACCGCTGCAACCTAACTACCACATGGGCAAAGGGAGGCCACTCCTCTTTCTCATATGATAGTTACTCAGCCCTGTAATTCTATGTGGACTATGGGGAATACTGGGGAGGCTGGAGACACACGATGGGGAATACTGAGGAGGCTGGAGACACATGATGGGGAATACTGGGGAGGCTGGAGTCACATGATGGGGAATACTGGGGATGCTGGAGACACATGATGGGGAATACTGGGAGCTGGAGACACATGAATGGGGAATACTGGGGAGGCTGGAGACACATAATGGGGAATACTGGGGAGTCTGGAGACACATGAATGGTGAATACTGTGGAGGCTGGAGACTCATGATGGGGAATACTGGGGAAGCTGGGGACACATGATGGGGAATACTGGGGAGGCTGGAGACACATGATGGGGAATACTGGGAGCTGAAGACACATGATGGGGAATACTAGGGAGGCTGGAGACACATGATGGGGAATACTAGGAGCTGTAGACACATGATGGGGAATACTGTGGAGGCTGGAGACACATGATGGGGAATATTGGGGAGGCTGGCGACATGATGGGGAATTACTGGGGAAGCTGGAGACACATGATGGGGAATACTGGGAGCTGTAGACACATGACGGTGAATACTGGGGAGGCTGGAGACACATGATGGGGAAAACTGGGGAAGCTGGAGACACATGATGGTTTATACTGGGAGCTGTAGACACATGATGGGGAATACTGGGGAGGCTGGAAAAACATGATGGGGAATATTGGGGAGGCTGAAGACACATGATGGGGAATACTTGTACCTGCGCACAGTGGGAATAACTGTTAGAGCTGGGGTGGATAAATAGCTAGTTTGTGCTTAGTGGCTTGTGACCAGAGAGGAAACTGTGGGCCAGATTTACTAAGCTGCAGGTAAGGAAAAGTGGAGATGTTGCCCATAGCAACCAATCTGATTGTAGCTGACATTTTCTAGTATGTAATAGGAAAGAGAGAGCTAGAATCTGATTGGTTGCTATGGGTAACATCTCCATTTTTCCTCTCCCGCAGCTTAGTAAATTTAACCCATTGTGTACCGTTAGCTGCAGGGACTTGGGACTGTATATATTGCTGTTTCTGCTTAAATGCTTAATTTTACCAATTATTGCATGCATCATCCTAACCAGCCTGACAATAAAGAAAATCAATGTGTTTCAGCAACCCTGTGTGTGAAGGGGTGTGGGTCCCCGCAACGAAAGTCTGATTTGCGAAAAATTAGATGAGAACTGGCTGGGATTTCGATTGCATATGCCTCGAGCAGGCATTGCAATCGATCCATGTTGCACCGAAAGTGCTGTTCACCGAAATGGTAAGTAAAAAGTAATTCTGACCCTAACCCTCCCCTCTCACTACCCTAACCCTCCTTTCCTGGCATCCTGACCCTAACCCTCCCTACCCTGCAGCCTGACCCTAACCCTCCCTTCCTCCCCTGCAGCCTGACCCTATCCCTCCATCTACCGCAGCCTGACCCTAACCCTCCCTCCGCTGCAGCCTAACCCTCCCTCCCCTGCAGCCTGACCCTAACCCTCTATCCCCTGCTGCCTGACCATAACCCTCCATCTACCGCAGCCTGTCCCTAACCCTCCCTCCCCTGCAGCCTGACCCTATCCCTCCATCTACCGCAGCCTGACCGTAACCCTCCATTTTTCGGAAATGAGAGTTTCGTACCGGAGATTGTAAGCGGAGTGAAGGTCTGTTTTGCAGTGCTTATCACAGAAGCAGACCCTCCAACATGACCCATTCCATTAGGTACAATATACTCCACACCTGAGCTTCCAACTGTCACTCACCAGGGGAAAAATCGGAACACTGGATTGCATACCCTTGAACAACTAAAAAAATGATCCTTTTCCATGTGAGCCATTGGAAAGGGCCCAATTTGCGTTAATCTGAATCTGGTTCATTACCTTACTATCAGTGAGAAGGTCATAACTCTCAAGGTGAAGGGGTTAATCATTTGCAGAATCCCCTGCACCCAAACACCTGCTAAACTCTGTGTGACTGTTTACAATAATTAGAGTCATTTAGAGCTGTTGATTGCTCCCATTCCTGAACAATCAAAGCTAACGAGAGGAAGCTGCAGGCTGTATGCGCAGTGGAGGACAATATACTGCTATTTGGCAGATCTCATTCTATCCGCAGTGAATGTACCGATAGGAAAAAGAAACTCAGACACAAGTTATGGGTTTCTGACTTAGTCATAACATCTGTGGCATTTCACAAGCTGAGCCAGAATTCAACAGGATGAGACCTCATTCAGCCTGAGCCTCCTGGCAGGGAGCAGATCACGGCTTCCTAGGTAGATGAGTTGTGTTGGGAGACATGGACTAGTGTTGGCATATGGAAAGAATGATCCATCAGTACCTGCTGTCACCATGGCACACCATGTTTACTGTAGTGACTGAAAGTGGAAAAATGCAGATCCTCCAACATGACCCATTCCATTAGGTACAATTGATTCCGCTCCCGAGCTTACAACTATCACTCACCTGGTTTAAATAAATTAACTGATATTTAAAAAACTATTTGCCTCTTCTACACAGGTGGTTACCATAGTAACTGACAGTTGGAAACTGAGGAGCAGGTTTTTTGTACCTAATGGAATGGGTCATGTTAAGGGTATGAAAATGACACATCTTCAAGTGACATAGACCAGGCATAGGAAACTACACGATCCATCATTAACAAGTATCAACTATGCCTATGATATTAGAGCATGCTGGGTGACAATGCTGTGACCAGGGTTGTGTGCCATTGATGCGTTTGTAAATGTGGGCTGCATGTGATTCAAAAATGCACGCAATGATGTCTCTGGATTGCAAGCAGTTACGGCATGTACCCTACAGACCCACAGCAGCTAAGTGCAATGTAGCTTCGCAGACCCTCCAACATGACCCATTCCATTAGGTACAGTTTAATCCACTCCTGATCTTAAAACTGTCACTCAATTGATTTAAATGAATACACAGCAAAGGGCACAGTGCCCACTCACGCACTGCACACCCAGGCATACCTTAACAAAATAACGAGACAGACACAATAGTTGGATTTTAAATGAGAGCATGGTATTTATTGAATTGGGCCAAATTATGAATTGGTTACTAAAGCTGTGATGACTATAATTAAGTCATCTGGAAGAGAGCTAGGTGGCCCTATAGCAGGGATCAGCAAATACCTTCTAACTAAAAAGGTCATCCACCTTGACCTCGGCACCCCGTCCGATCCTCCAGCAGGACACTCGATCCATTTTACACCACCCAAGCACCTGGAAGGTGACCGACTAATAGGACACAACCGCTAGGGGTGTGATGTCCTCGCTTCCTGGGTTGTGCCACTATCAGACTGGAGCTACCTTCACTCCCCCCATAAATTCCCCCATGCACCATACATCTCATTTTGCTGACCCCCACTGCTACCACCTTACTTATACCCCCTTAAGCACTATATATATGGTGATGGGTATAACCCTACATTCCTTTGCACTAAATATATATAGTGATGGGTATAACCCTACATTCCTTTGCACTATATATATATAGTGATGGATATAACCCTACATTCCTTTGCACTATATATATAGTGATGGGTATAACCCTGCATTCCTTTGCACTATATATATATATATATATGGGGATGGGTGTAAACCTACATTCATTTGCACTATATATATGGTGATTGGTATAACACTACATTCCTTTGCACTAAATATATATGGGGATGGGTGGAAACCTACATTT
>WWET01000756.1:369118-380190 GCA_011038615.1 Limnodynastes dumerilii | reverse complement strand
GTTATTTTATATTATAATATAAATATAATAATATATTTATAAGACAAAATGGGTTTTTACAGGGTATTTTAATTCAGATTATACAAACATATGGGATAATTAACAACAACTTTCAATGTATCATGACAAAATAAACATAATATAAAATATAATATATAAGTATATAGGACTGTATTCAAACCTAAGAAGTTCCCGCTTTTTAGGTGCAGAGTTTAAAGAATGAACTTAGTACGCATGTGTAGTAGTTCATCTACGAAATCTATGTGCCAGTAAGTTATGTAGATTGACTGCGTGTGGTCTTTAAAGACCAGTAGTTGGTTAGGAAGGAAGAGGCGTGACAAGGCAGCCTCTGGGAGTTCTTAAGAAGAGTGGGTGGGGGGAGGTATGTAAAGGAGCCGGTGAGGAAGGGGTAAGGAGAAGTCCATGTGTATTATCCTTTATATGAAGGAAAATACTCACAGGAAGTTAGGGAAGCCATAAGGTGTCACACTACATGGGACTTACCATGTGAGATCTTATCTGTCAGTGGTGCTCTCCAGCCGTGTCTGCTCTGTGTCTTCTAGAAGGTGCCACTCTCAGTAGTAGCAGCCTCCTGCCTCAGCCTCCTGTCTTCTGGCGCCAAACTCCAGTGCATGGGGGCTGCCATGATGGATTCTGTCACCTAATGCATCCCAGCCAACCGGAGCCCAGCTCTAGGAATCATATGACCAGGCTATTCAATCCTGGTCATGGGCGATCTATTTAAGTCTGCAGCACAGTGTAACCTGTTCTAGAACAAATTGTTCATCCGAGTGCCTTGTTGCTTTCTGAGTAGCGCTGCAGTAATACTAAGTCAAGTCTATCAAGTCAGTCAAGCCTGTCAAGTCCAGTTCCAGTCCTGGTCAAGTCCAGTCTAGATCAAGCCTGTCAAGTCCAGATTCAGTCCTGTTAATTCCAGTCCAGGTCATGCCTGTCAAGTCCAGATCCAGTCCTTTTAATTCCAGTCCAAGTCAAGCCTGTCAAGTCCAAGTCAAGCCTGTCAAGTCCAGATCCAGTCCTGGTCATCCAGGTCAAGTCCAGATCCCAGTCCTGGTCCAGTCTAGGTTAAGTCAAGTCCAGTTCCAGTCCTGGTCCAGTCCAGGTCAAGTAAAGCTTGCCAAGTTCATTCCAGTTCTGGTCCAGTCCAGGTTAAGTCAAGTCCAATGGCAGTCCTGGTCCAGTACAGGTTAAGTCAAGTCCAGTTCCAGTCCTGGTCTGGTCCAGGTCAAGTCAAGCTTGCCAAGTTCATTCCATTTCTGGCCCAGAACAGATCAAATCTGTCCAGGTCCAGTCCTGGCCCAGAACAGATAAAATCTGTCCAGTCCTGGTTCAGTCCATGTCAAGTCGAGCCTATTCAAGTCCTGTGTAGTCCAGTCCAGTACTTGTATCATCTTACCCATTGCATTACCGCTAATAGCTCATGAGCAAGTCATATATTAAGCCATCCAGCTTTCGTCCTCGGGAACACAGAGCGGATACCCTAAACCGTCAGTCCGTTATATAAAGCACTCTTAAGTGCCCTAGGTTCGTAAAAAGGGGGGAGGTGGCATGGGAGGGAGCTTTAGGTTAGGTGCAGATAAATGCATATCCGCACTTTCTTAAAGCTTTCTTATCTGTGAATACGGTCCATATTTACTAATAGCTAACGTCAGTGGCAACTGCAGGACAGGGATTGTAGCACCTCAGGCTATTTCACTACTCAACTATCATGTCAGTGAAGTCCTTTTTCCCCACATTGGGTCTGATCCAGATTTAATAAGAAATTTTGTGCGTAGCTTCCACAGCGGAGGAATTCTGGTTCTCAATACTGCGCACAGGAGAACAGGGCGTAGCGTAGTTTCTATGCAGTGCTGACTTACATATGCCGCCTACGTAAGGGTGTGCGTCGCCGCTGCATACGGCCCTATTCCGAACTGGCTGAGATATGTATTGCTTCTGCCTTTCAGAGGAGAAGTAATCAATCGACAGAAAAAAAGAAGACACGGCGACGAAGGGTGAGTTTCAATGTAACCCTAACCCTTACCCTAAACTTTAATCCTAACCCTCCCCTTCCATTATCATAACCTTCCACTTCCATTACCCTGACCCTAACCCTCCCTTCCCCACCACCTGACCCTAAGACTATCCTCCCTGCAACTTAACCCTAAAATTCCCCTTCCCACAGCCTAACCCTAAGACACCCCTCCCCACAGCCTAACCCTAAAACTTCCCATAGAGTCCTACTCACCTGTTCCGGTCAGTGTGGTAGGTTTGCGGTGGGGTGACAGGTCTGCGGCAGTGTTACCGAATCAGCCAATCAGCATACTTACCCATTTATACAAAAAAAAATCTTTCACAAAGGCGAAGTTTTCAAAATAGAAACAAAAATTCTCTATTGTCTCTATTCCGGAATAGAGACACCCTTCTATACTTGGTTAGACCGCTCGATATATATGAAAGCTGTTAAACAAAACTCCCCCTTTCCCTTCTCTGCTCCAAGCTATACATGTTTAGTTCCTCTAGCCCCCTTCTTCTTGGTATGCTGTGTGACACAGGCCATGCACCATTTTAGTTGCTCTTCTTTGCACGGTCTCTAATGTATTTATGTCTTTCTGGAGATATGGCCTCCAGAACTGAATATAGTATTCTAGGCAAGGTCAGACCAATGACCTATAAAGTGGCATCACTACTTTTCTCTTTCTACTATTAATTGCTCTCCTCATGCAAACAAGCATCTTACTTGCTTTTCTTATTGCTTGAGTACATTGCTTGGCTATCACATGAAAGAGAGACTTCTAAATCCCTTTGCTCTTAAGTTGTTTTTTTATGTAGTGCCATTAATGCTATATTGAGCTTTTGATTTTTTGAGACACAAGTGCATAATTTTGCATTTATTTGCATTAAACTGTAGTTGTACGCCCTTGAGCATTCCTCCAATCAACCTAGGTCATCGAAAATTATGTGTCCCCCTCCTAGTGTGTCTTGCCTGTTACATATATTTGTGTCATCTAAATAAACTAATAATGGCTGACTATGGCATTCACGTCATGCATACAAGAAATAATCACACGGACAACAATATGGCTTTATTAATTGATCAATTTGCGGACTATGAATTTTAGACTGAAAAGGTGGCGCTGATAGCTGGTGGGAGTCAGCTAAGAGTAAATCATAACGGAGGACAGGAACCCCTTGTCCTCAGCGCTCCGGAGTTAATAGTCAACGCAAGAGCACAACCCGTCATATTGCACACCCTGGGAAAAACCGGGGAGGCCACCGGGAACCAACCAGCCGGCGTAGCTTACTGCTTAGTTTTGAAGGGGTGTGTCTTCCCTGTACCATACCTTGGTCTTAGCCTAGTGCCAGATTTTGCTGACAACCCCACCGCTACCGCCAACCTATGCCCCATCTGCAAATAAAAACAACTTAAGGAGGGAAGAAAATTCCTGAAGAGGCTTCTATACCCCTACTATAAAGCCCACCCCTGGCCCACCCCCTAACCACCTTAACACCCCTGATTGGTTTAGCTAAACCCCACTATGCCTGGTGTTCCTGCCTAGAAGCTGGGTGTTTATACTCTTTCATGCCACGTTTGGGCATTCTCTCATTTAAAATGCACACTTTACTCTTGATACAATGTGTAATGTCATCATTAAAAAACAATGGATGTTAAATCTATCAGCTCAGATAGATTTATGGATCCAAGTTTAAATAGCGATCACATAGAGGATTTCATCATTCAATACGGTACCGGAGAACAAGATGACAGACACGGGCACGCTCAGTCAAAAACATTATTCTACTTTATTACAGTTATGATTACATTTTTATAGCACTCTGGTCACTAAACTTTTAGGAGGAAAACTAATCTAAATAGTGTTCTATGATTCGCTGAATTATCTATCTTGATTACACGTCACTACTGCAGCTAATAAATATGAAAACACAAAACGTATAAGGCCCATATAGGGTAGGCCGGATATCCCGTTATTATAAAAAATATATATCAAACTGTTGTCATAATATAGGTTAATTGAAAACAGAGTCTTATCATCTAGTTCCCAAAGACCTTGACTTTCAGAGATATCTTAGACGCCACTGGGCAATCATATTTTAATGAACCCAGCTGCACATCACCCTCCACATCATGGGCTATAATTCACAAGAACTTCCAACATGCGTTCCTTATCTCAAGATCTTATATTTCATATATCTTATACAAACACTTGGTTTCTAGTCTGCTAATAAGCTGAATAACTAATATTAATTGAAGCAATACACAAAATGGATGCCTAAATCAAAATGGATTCTTGTTACAACATGGCTGCCACTTTATTCAATTTCATATGGTCTAAGTATAGATCCCTGGGGAAGTCCATTGGTAACCTGTACATCCCCAGACCTTCGTTTACTACATCTCGTTGTTATCTATCCCGCAACCAAGATCGTATCCGCACAGCCATCTTTGAATTTAATTGAAATTTCTAGCTTATTTAACATTCCGCAAAGTAGCACTGGGCCTGATCCAGACTTAAGGTCATTTTAGGTATATGCAAGTGTGCCCGAGTTACGCACAACTACTAAGTATAATGCACTCCCCCTGGCACTCCCCTCACACATACGTAATTTAGCTGACATATGTGTTCAGAACCTGCCTTAACTTTTCCTTGTGTATCTCTGGTGGTATGTGTCGCCTTATCGTACATAAGTACTTAACCAGCCCATACTGTACATTTGAAATGCCCCCCTCCACCCACAATGCACATGTTCAGGATGTCACACCAGATCGTAGGGAGTTACCAACAAGTAACGATTGATCGATGTGTAACATCTGCCGCGCGCATGTATTATTTTTTGACATGCTCTTCCCCATTGAGTCTATAATTCTTTAGATTCTGTAAATTGCTGGATTTAAAAATCGTAGAATTTGTTCATTTAAAATGTTTCCATTTATTTTCCCCACTACTGATGTCAGGATCACCGGTCTGTAGTTGGCAAATTCCTCCTTTTTATACAATGGAAAAACATTTGTTTCATTTGCTATTTTCCAGTTTACTGTACATACTCCTGTATTATTATCAGCACCCCTTTAAGCTCTTTTAGGATCTTAGGACCAGATCCAGAACTTCGACTGTTTGTACGTTCTGCGCAGGCGCACGGCAGTACACATCGTAACTCTGGTCGGTCGTAACTATTTTGTAACTACGCACGAAGGGGCGTGTCAACCCTACACCGTAAATACGCACTGGAGGCATTTAAATTGTACAGTATGGGCTGGGTTACAGTTATGACCATCAGGATGCTACGTACGAGCGTGGTTACGCTTGGAAAAGTTAAGGTAGGGTTTGGTAGACGTAAATCAGCTGAATTACGAGCGACCGAGGGGAGAGCCTGGGGGAGAGCATAGTACTACGATCGCGTAAATATGCTACAATATCGTACTTAAAGTGCACCTAGGTCTGGATCTAGCCCTTAGTATGTATCTCATCTGACCCCACTGCTTTGTCTGCTTTCAGCTTTGAGAGTGTTTTTCAGCTTTGCTCCTCAGTGAAAGGACTTACTCTTTATTTTGTAAATATAAAACAAAAATAATAGTTAAGATGAAAAGCAATTTCCCTGTTCCCCTCAATAAGACTCTTAGGGGTCTATTTACAAACTTAGGGCCGTATTCAAAGATCCGTTATTTTTATGTACGCAATTATACGCACGGCCGGAGCAAGGAAACACCCACCAACAACCCTGACACTCCCCTCCCCCGGACGTGCTGTCGGTGACTTACGAGTCCCTAGACCACTCTGTTCTTTACGTGTGTACTTATGAGCGTATATGTGCTCCGTCCATTCCATTCTTTATAACCACGCCTCCATGTGTTCATTTAAATGCCTCTCCCCACCCACATTTATGTACATTTTCCCGTACGTCTGACTTCCGTGTGTATGTCCCCAAGTGCGATTCACATGTACGTCCGTTAGGCGCTTACATGCATATAGTCTACATAAAGTACGTAAATAAAGTTACTACGCATGCGCAGTCGATCTGTTCCTAAAAATATGCACGTAACTCCCCTCGAAAACGGATCTCTGAATATGGCCCTCTATCTATAAAAAAAGAATAGTTACACACATTTGCAAATATATGATAAGCCACCAGACACTATTAAGGCTTTTCTGCTAAGGTGGTCCTCATCAAAATGGCTGCTCACTAATATCATGTGTATTTCCTTAGTCTGTAACAATCTAAAATGGCTGCTTCCTGCCATTTTTATTTACTGTTGTTTTTCTTATACTATGAAATTCTACTTGCACATATAAATTATTTCAGGGGCAAAAAGATGTATTTGGAATTTCCTAGCGACGGCGGGCGTAGGTCTGGATCAGGCCGTCCGTGCCTATGTCCTCAAGTTCCATTCACATGTACGTCCATTAGGCACTTACGTGCGTAGAGTCAACGTAAGTAGCGTAACTAAAGTTACTACGCATGTGCAGTTGATCTGATCCTAAA
Organism: Limnodynastes dumerilii; assembly: GCA_011038615.1. NCBI lineage: Eukaryota > Metazoa > Chordata > Amphibia > Anura > Limnodynastidae > Limnodynastes > Limnodynastes dumerilii. The sequence continues at coordinate 373,692 of WWET01000756.1, read as the reverse complement.
AATACGCACGCAACTATCCTCAAAAAACGGATTTCTAAATATGGCCCTTAATTTTCATGTGATAATTAACGTTTTCATATTTACAAACAATGGATCGCCATGGAAAATAGAAGTTTCCATGGCGATCCATTTAAAAATCGTCTCTCTTCCTCTGATTTTTTTTTAGAGCAGGCCGGTGGTTCGTAATATCCTGCAATAAAGAAAATCGTTGAAGGATAGGACAGCTCTTAGTAACATATAACATAGGGGTACAGGCACCAATGGACGTTTCTTGCTTATCATGTACTGTTTGGAATGAGGAACGGGTTACCCCCCACCTACCCAGAGACTTGCCATCACCCTTGCTGCATAACAGGTATTATGTAACATGCAAGGTAAAGTTATCAGATGTTGTTAGTTGTCACTTTTTCCACTTTAGATGAACTGCTACTTAGATTAAAGAAGGGACAATGATAATAATGCAAATCAGGACACAAGCCAAAGTCAAACAAGTATTTTAAGAATCAGAAATGCACAAGCAAGATCTAGAGCACACAAGATCAAAGTAAGGTTGATGAACCAGAGCACACAAGAATCAAAGAAGCAAAGAAAGGCTGATGATCCAGAGATTACAAGAGCACATAGACTTGATGAGAACAGTAGTAAGTTAGACAGTTATTATTACAGGCTCTGTAAAGAAACTTAAAGCCAGTTCAAATAAACTTTAGAGTTGAACTATGGCAGGGTGATGACTCTCCCAAAATACCAGGGAGACTCCTAAAAATCGGGCAGGTCTACCGGCATCCCAGGAGAGGCGGCATATCTCCCGCAGGGGACTTGAGGCTGTGGTTTCATGCAAATCACAGCCTCAAGTCCTGCCTCCTGTCTAGCAACACTAATATTCTTAGTGTTACTAGGGTCAAAACAATATATGTCATCAATCCCCACTCCAATCCCTAGTAATACTAAGAAAAGGGGCATTTCTGGTCAGGGGGCGGTATTTGCATAAATCATGTCATTAAGCCACACCCCTTGCAGGTATCTATGGCTTTCCTCTGGGATCTCATTGAGGGATCAGTCATCAGTGAGGACTCATTTGCTGTACCGACTGTCAATATGTCGAACCTGAAACTGCTAACAGCATAATGTCGATTTGACACATTTAGGATCGGATCCACACTTCTGAATATTACCCCACTTACGAACGCAAAGTGTGTAGGTGGGGTGTTAGGAGGGGAGGACGCATGCCCCCTCCAGATATTACACGCGTTTTACTCATGTAAGTCCTATCGTATGGAACTTAGCTTTGTATGATGGTATTTCATAAGAAAGGGGTTGGGCTTCCCCTCAGCCTGCCAAGGTGGGTGGGGGAAAGAATTATAATTTTACACAATGGACCGCTGATCTGTTCGTGTGCCTTATGGCACATAATAACCCTTTCACATCGCCCTAAAACCCGGGTTTTTGCCAGGGCAAGCAGCAAAAACCCAGGTAAGGGCTCAGTGTGAAAGGGTCCGGGTGCCTCCACCCAGGTCTAGTGACCCGGGAATTCAACCCAGGTGGGGGTACAGTGTGAAAGATGCTACCAGGGTTTTTCAACCCAGGTAGCACATAATCAACTTGATTGGGGTAATTTGTTTACTATTGCCCTGGCAACAAGTGTTGCCACAGCAACAGGAAACAAATTACACAGTGTGATGACTCACACTACTGACAGGGCAGACACGGATCCTGGAATTTCCCGGGTCTGCCCTGCAGTTTGAAACAGGGTCTGTGACCCTGGGATCATCTGCTGACACGGCAATATCCCGGGTTCACAAACCCGGGATTTTGCCGGGGCGGTGATCTGAAAGTGCTATTAGTCACAAAATCTACTCAAGAGAAGGAGGGGGGAATGACAGGGGAAGTTCACTCCCCTCTTCCATGCGGACAGACAGACCGACCATCAAAACTCCCATTGAGCATTAGTTTTCTTATTTCTGGTCCTACAAAGATCACCTCTTTGATCATTGCATCACTGAGGTTTAAGCTTTTTATTTATTTAGTGAAAAAATGCAAGCCCACCTTGATTCTTTGCTTTGATAATTTTCATCGCAAGACCAAGTTTTATAAGGAGCAGAGGTAGAAATGCTCTATTAGGATCAACAAGTGGTGCACTGACAACATTCTTCTTTCCTGTGATTAGTTATGTTCGCTTTGTCCACAGTTTCTGAATGCAATTGTTTCTCTGGTCTCTAAGTTGTAGTCCCAGAAAGAGTAAATAACTTTTAAGTCACCACAGGCATTCTATTTGTGTTCTTTATATTTGATTATTTTCAGCCGAAGTTTCATACTTTCACATGTTTTTTTCATAACAACAGCATGTGGTATTGAGAGTAATTTATTGCTATTGTGGAATAACACAGCTCTTGAGCTTACTTAGAGGAATCAATAAAAATCTAAATCAGTTTTCTACTCGTGACCAAGTGCTTCCATTACAGAATTTACAATATGGCAAAGACAAAGTCCATCTTCAAGGTAGAGAAATCCTTTAAGTCACTACGCCTCTGTCTTAAAACATATAATTTTCTCTTATTGGGAAAGAGATTCCAGCCTTTCAATCTAAAGTCTAAAAGCTCTGCTTGCCTTTGAGATAGGTTCAAATCTAGGCCAATACATGGAGATCTCCGTGGGAAACAAATGGGGTTCAGGAGATGAATAGGAATCTTCAAAGGTTGGGCCAAACCTTACACAATCATCACTATGCTCTATGAGCTCTATTTCTTTTTAAAGTTGTACCTTTCCTGAAGGCTTTGGTATTGGTTTTTCTTCACCATGAGGCACAGACCTTTTGGCACACAATAAATTAGTGTATGTCACAGTGTGCTTTGACTTCTTAGAACTGTGTGTTCGTCAGACCAAAGTAGCAGTCTGTACATTGGTTGCCTCCAAATCATTAGAACATCATAATCCATGTGCTAAAAACCCTTTGACCAACCTGTGAGGAGTTGGACACAAGTGAAATAACATTGAGTGTCCCAATCTTTATCTTGGTCACCAACTTTGCATCCAAAGTAAAGCTCATTGCACTCCTTTAAGAGTGGAGAAAAAACAAACTTTCTGACATTTAAATATTTCCCCCCCCCCACAGAGGTAGCAAAAAGAGTCCGGACGGGTAATGCAATTTTTATGTGTTGTGCCACTTGGCAGAGAAACACCCTGCAGCATTCATGGTTCCCTTAGAAGACAATCTAGACAGCAGCTTGGTGCCAAAATTTGTGGACCAACCCTTGTGCAGTCAGGCTCTACAAATAGGTTATATTTCCCCCCGTCACAAATAGGTTATATTTCACAATATCAATTCTTAAAGAAGGCATAACTTCAACACTGTGGCTGATAAAAAAAATATATGACCATTCTTGAGATTAACGTACATATTACTTATATTAAAACACATGAAGTGCCCTATGACAATATCTTTGTCTACCAGTGTATTTACCTCGTATATTTTTGTATTTGCATATTTAGTTAGTATTTGGAGTATTTAATTATTTAGTTAGTAAATGTAACATTTATATATTTAATTAGTGTATTCAGTATTTGTATTAGTATATGTAGTATTCATATATCTACTTAGTATTTGAAATGCTTGTATATTTGTTTAGTATATGTTGTTTTCGTATATATTTTCTTAGGATATGTTGTTTTTGTATATATTGTTAGTACAAGTATTATTAATATATTTAGTATATGTAGTACTTGTATAATTATTTAGTTTATGTAATATTTATATATTTAGTTAGTTTATGCAGTATTTGTATATATTGTTAGTATAAGTATTACTGATATATATAGCATATGTAGCATTTGCATATTTAGTGAATTTATGTAGCATTTGTATATTTATATTTGTACATTTAGTTAGTATATATAGTATTTACATATTTAGTTGGTATATGTAGTAATTGTACAATTCAAAAGTATTCTCCGACATAGAATAAGACATTACAACATGCTACAAGACCATTAATTAGTCACGTTAGCAAATGAATACAGCTATAATTACTGAAGGTTGGCAAGCTCATAGTTAATAGTATCAAAACAAAAATAAAACTGCTATAATTTATTCAGAACAATTATTTTAAGCAAATAATCATTTCCAAAATTCTGTTCTGCTTGCTTTCTAGCTGGTATTTAATAAAACAAATATATTTATGTGAATATAATCTCATACTGGTTTGCTCCACAGCGGTGAATAAACATAGTTTAGATTATAAGAAAAAATCAGATGTCAGAAAAATTTCTGGTTGTATATCATACTAAGGTCAAAAGACTTGACTTCAGTGTTTAAAGTGGAACTTTAGAAACTTCACTATGGAAACGTGGAAATTTAGAAGTGCATGCTGGTGACAGCAGTATTACCAGCGCTGTGTTTCCCAATTGCTGCAAGGTGGCAAGACTCAGTTACTAAAGAGGTTTACACCTGTACTGGACTATGATCTTCGAGGCATCCCAGCACCTGCCTACAATTCGAGGGATGTGACTGGTTACATATATATATGTGAGAGCTGCTATTATATATATATATATATATATATATATATATACCCTCTCTC
>WWET01000756.1:315179-345047 GCA_011038615.1 Limnodynastes dumerilii | reverse complement strand
GTAGGAAGAGAGAGGGGGGGTGTATGGGCGAGAGGGGAGAGACAGATACAGAAAGAGAGAGAGAGAAAGTTGGGGAGAGGAAGCAACAGGCCACATACCAGTAATCTTCAAGGTTACAACTTTAAATGGTATTTTATAGGCATTCCTTTGTAGAATGGGAGACTTTGTCTAGAGAAGGAAGTCTGGGGAAAATGGTGAAAAATATACTGAATATCTTTCCGGAGAAATATGCAGAATGATTTGGAAAATGATCTTGCTCCGTGTTCCCATATGTTCTGCGGCTGTCAGCGCGATGATGCGCCATCCGCTGTGGCCATGTGGGAGATCAGGAAGCAGATGCAGAAATATGTAAGCAGCCATCACTCAGTGTGACACTGCGGGTGACAGAGTGCTAAGAAATGTTTCCATATTAGTGTGATAGAGAAGACGAGGGATTCATTTTTAATAATGCTCCTTAGGCATTGCTGTTAAAACCTGAAGCCTCTGCCTAAAGACGAATTCTATAAACACAGGATATGAGTCAAGGCAGCAATGAGCACAAACACATTGTTACATTAATTGATTCCATTCTTCCTTTTTGCGATCCACTAATCTCTTCTTAAAAAGCAATGAATACATTAGTGTGAAAGTGAGGTTAGATCAGCCAACTCTCCCTGAATACAGAGCCTCCAACATCACCCATTCCATTAGGTACAATATACTCCGCTCCTGAGCTTCCAACTGTCACTTAACTGGTGAGCTGATATTTAAAGAGTGAGTGATCTCCCTGACTCCCTGAAGTGTTTTGCTATCCCCCTGATGCTGATTCAGTTCATTATGGTGACAGTTTTTAGAAATTGTGTCCTATTTCCCGGCATTGTCATAAGACAACATGGCTTCAATAATAGAGACAGCAAAAAATCAGCTCTCTAAATGGTCTCCAAATCAGCTGCAGTGTCACCTCCTTTTAACTTTTCTATAAAGAGTCAGCGAATCTCCTGTTCACAGTCTCCACAATAATACTGAAAATATTTATTCCTTGACAATGTAACAATCAATAAACACTAATGCCACCAATTTTATTGAGAAATAGTTATCCTGGCCACGCTAGACACACCCATGGGTGGAGCTATTCACAGGACACACCCCTTTGGCTGTAGAGGACACAACCCTTTGATGCAGCACCTTAATAGTCCTATCACAATCTCCCTAATATTCATTTGCAAAAGTTGGCAACCATGGGTTATATAACCAACATAGAAGGAATTATTGTGATGCTCATGGTAGGATGACATGTATTGTAGGACAAAGGAGTTGTTTTTTTTGAAATAATAATAATGACTATATGATTTATTTCTATTTCCTTTGCAGGGGGGCTCTTCCCAAATCAGCAATCGCAGGAACATGCCGCTTTCCGTTTTGCATTATCTCAATTGGTGGAACCCCCTAAACTTCTACCCCAAATTGACATTGTGAATATCAGTGACAGCTTTGAAATGACCTACACCTGTAAGTGTTATGCTACATTATTAGAACTTGATTTTCAGCTTCTAATGTTCGGTTCCTGTGTTTTTTTCCCCCTCGCTGTGTATTGGTTGTTTTAGTTAAAGAGGTGCAAATCCTCTCAGCTGTTTGCTGTAGCAGAACGCAAGACGCTTATCTTAATTAAAAAGTATTTATTAAAAGTCTCTTGGCTAAAAAGATAATGGAAAAGAAGCTGAGAAATGTGCTGTGACTATCCGCATGCAAGGGCTAATTAATGTTAAAGGTTGAAAAAACAGCGATGATTTAAAAAAATAAAATAAAACATGAAGTTGTTCTGAGTATCAGATGTGTGGAACTTTTTCTCGCATCGCTCTGGATTCAAACTAATGCAAAATGGTTGTGTTCCATGCGGGCCGCACTTTCAGCACCAATCTTGATTAAGCTTTTTGATGGCGGGACGGTATGGGGCAGTGTGAGCGCAGCTGGGATGGAGGCTTGAAACCGGTCTATTGCTATTAATCAATTCCTCAATTATACACACAAAATACTTGTATATTTAAATAAATACATACACTCATATATACTAAATAAATAAATACATACATACATAATACAAACATATATACATACATACATAATAAATACATAATACAAACATACATACATAATAAATACATACACACATATATACTAAATACATACATACATACATACATAATACAAACATACATACATACATACATACATAAATAATAAATAAATACATATATACATAATTAATATACATACATACTGTACATACATACATAATAAATACATATATACATACATGCATACATAATAGCAGATTTATTGTAACCTGAATTGAAAATAAAATGATCATAATTTTGTTTGCTGAATATACAGTAATGCTAGAAAACATATAAATGACATATGTACAGAAGTGCAGTACATATCATGATGCGTATCATAAACTACCTCTGTCCTTACACTGATTAAAAAGAGGTCAAACAATATGTTCTGTACTATCCACTATTTGAGTGATTGTCAGTTTTCCAGGTAATAGCAGTGGAATGGATCGAGACTTACCACAAGGGGGCGTTTGACAATCGCTAGGATCAGAAAACGCCCTCTTTTGGAAAAAGACTCGAGCGCAAGCATTGCTTTCCCAGGTGCTATATCCAACGATGGGGGAGAGGCATGCTAATAGTAAAGCAAGGGATGGCTTCATATAACATAGGGACAGTGTATAAAAGTTAAGGTAGGGTCCTTACAGTGACCTCCCCTCGTTTAGGAGCAGCAGGGATTCGAGATCAGACCTCCACTGCCGCTGCGGTCAAAGCTCCGCCCATAGTGGCAGCACGGGCTGGATCAAGTTCAATGATCTTTACATACTGAGGATTTAAGGACAGGGGGCCTGATTCAGAGGCTGAACTTTAAGTTACACCTGGGCAAAACCATGTTGATTTCAGGGGGAGTCAAGTTAATTTTATTCTATGCATGCAGGGAGAATGCTTTGCTTTTACTTATTGCACACAGATACCTGATCAGCTTCACTTTTAAACTGCTAATTAGACTTGAGCTGGGAAACATCACCTTTTAACTATAATACAAATGAAATCTGACTCCCCTGAAATTAACATGGTTTAGCCCAGGTGTAACTTTAAGTTCTTATTTTCAATCTTTGAATCAGGGCCAAGATTCACAATCTACGTACAGAAATGGTACGTAGATAGCGTAAATAATCCAGACCTAAATGTGCATATGCACCAAACCAAAAACAACTGACTATATCTATGCCGATCTCTATTTGTTTTTTGTGCTACTATTGTACTTTTTTCAGTGTCCTAGGAGAGTATGGTGTGTAATAATAATAGTTTATCACTAAGTTGCATTACAATATCAATGGAAGAATAAACAGTCCAATGCATGATTTTTGTCCAACTTGAAATGTCACTTTAGTTTCTGTCTGTTGCATTAGGATCATCGCATTTCGGTTTTATTAGTGTGGTGTGTATGCATATACCTTACACATTAAAAAACTTCTATTCATCAGTATAAAGATTATTCTCTTAAGTATCGAATATTTATAAAACAAAGACAATGGACCAGATCCAGACCTACGTCAGCTAGCGTATCTACGCTCGCCGTAGTCGTAAAAACTATCTTTTCCATGTTCTTCGTATGCGCGTGGAAGATGTTACGACCAGAAACTCTGAACGGAATTACGAGACAACAATTAACAGCGAAACTACGGACCAAGGGACATGCCAGAGATAGAACACTTACGCATCAGAGGCGGGGTGAGGCATGTAAATCGCACAGTGTGGGCGTGTTTAGGTGCGTAAGTATGTTCAGCCATTACGGCCAACAGCAGTTACGCTTGCAAAAGTTAAGGTAGGGTTTGGAAAGCGTAAAACGGCAAAAATACGTGCGACAGAGCGGAGTTCCTAGTAATTATGAAAGCGTAAATACGCTACGTGTTGAAACGTAAACCGATCGTAGGTCTGGGTCAGGCCCAATAATACAAACCAAGGGCTAGATTTACTAAACTGTGGAACAAGAAAAGTAAAGATGTGGCTCATAGCAACCAATCAGATTCTAGCTGACATTGTCTAGTATGTAATAGGAAAGTGACAACGAGAATCTGATGGTTGCTATGGGCAACATCTCCACTTTTCCCTTTCCTCTGTTTTAGTAAATCTAAAGTCACTATTGATGGAAATTAGGGGCACGTGGACTGGGATTTTGACAAAGCAGGCAATGATAGCAATGCCAGATTCTATGGTCATGTTACTATGGGTGCTGAACCTCAGCTCTGAGCTCTTTAGACAGCTGCCAAGATGATTGACTAGTATAACTCTCCTCTTATGCTATTCATACTGCTTTCTTCTATGTGTCCTTTATACATTGCGGTCCGGATTCACAGTCACGTAGTTTTGGTCTTACGTACTGTATGTTCTTTTAGAATTGAGCTACTGCGTACCATTTCTGTACGTAGATTGCAAAAGTGCGGTCTTTAGACTGCGCTTACACAATCTACGTACAGAAATGATACGTAGATAGTGTAAATAAGCTTCTACGCATGTGTAGTAGCTCAATTCTTAAAAGAACGCACGTAAGGCGAAAACTACGTAACTGGGAATCCGGACCTGCATATTTAAAGAAAGAATATGATATGTTGATTTAAAAAAATAATAAATAAATAAATAAATATAAAATATAAATATATATAAATTATATTTTCTGAAATGACTTTTAGGAACTTAAGCAACCCTAATTTTGTCTATTTTATCTGAATGTTTATAATAGTTACCAATAATAATCCATCTATGAGCAAATTACATTAACACATAGGCGCATCTATAATGGGTGCAGGGTATTCAGTGCACACGGGCCCCTCAAAACAGGAGGCTCTGTGGCATTCATCCTGCACCCAAGTCCGCATATCAGGGTTGGCAGGGGAAGGGGAGCCCATTCGGCATCTATTTCTTCCCCCCCAAGGTCTCCCGGAGGGAAGATATAGATGCCGAATGAGCCCCCCCCCATTCCCCTGCAGTGGAACAGTCACGATTTGCGGGATGAAAAAGGAGTGGAGTTTAAATCGGCCCATCCGCGAATGGGGACAGTCCTGTCTCAGGGTAAGGGGTGGGGCCCCCATGTACAAACCCTGCACAATGGCCCCCTCAATTCTTAAAACGCCCCTGTGTTAACAGATATGTAGCAAAAGATAAAGGATATGTACTCTCATTTTATTTACTATAATAACTACCAGCCGCTGGTTGATTTATGTCCCTGTGGAAAACGAGTGTTGCTAGGCAGGGAAGCGATACTTGAGACCGTGCTTTGCATGAAACTGCGATCTCAAGCCAGTGCAGGAGATAAACAGACTTTCCCAGGATACCGGGAGAATTGTCCTAATTTCAGGAGTCTCCTGAATATTTCGGGAGAGTCTGAAACCCTGTTTATGCCACTGGTGCTGCTTACGATACAAGTAAGATAAGCGTCTAGACAATGCAGGCTGTATGACATGACAATGGCAGTATTAAACACGATGGGCTGGATCCAGACTTAAGTAAGTGCTTGAAATGAGTTACTCCTGTACTAAACCATGTTGATTGCAGGGGAGTCATATTTCATCTGTTGCAAACAGTATTAGAGTTGAGAGGTGATGTTTTCTATCCCAAGTCTAAATAACAGTGTGATAGTAAAGCTGGTCAGTATCTGTATGCAGTAAGCAGCTCAAAGATATATCCCTGCATGTAAAGAATACAATTGACTTGACTCCCTCTGCAATCAACATGGTTTAGCCCAGTTCAAGCACTTAGTTAAGTCTGGATCCAGCCTGATGTGTTAGAAAATGCTCTGGATTTTGCAGTAAGGTGCACTGATATTCTCATTTTTTTTATTTTTTTTTAGCAAAACACCAATGATTGATTTTAAAGCTTAACCTATCAGAAAACTTGGAAAAATACCCTTCTTCTGCATGATTTCATTATTTATAAGACAATAGAACCCAGGTGTGTGTAGTGCTGCTTTGTTACTGTTTATTGGACGGAGCTATGAGATAATCTGACGCAGTTATGCATGGCTGCCTTGATGTGATAAAGTCCTTTCTCTTAACACCCCCACAACGTTTCTTCTTTCTTTCATTCTTTGTGTTTATTTATAAATTAGAACATTACTTTTGTGCTTATGCCAAGAGCCCGGGTTAATCTCACAGCCTCTTCGCTAGATAATTACAGGGTGCTTTGGGCTCACAACAGGAGATTGTGATTGGCTATAAAGGCCAGTAGGAGCTGTTATAAATGCGAGCTATTTGTGGACTGTTCTCTACCATGATATTATAGCTGCTTTCAAGCTGTATGGATTCGAATTTGTTTCACATTGTCTAAAGTTGGCTGAAAGACAAATGAACGCTTATGTGGGAAGGCGCATCTATGCGGATACTCAGGCAGTAACGGAATAAACATTTTATGGCAAAATGTGATTGTAAAACCTACTGATCAATCTATAAAGCAATGATAGGTATTTGGTTCTTTAAAATTTACTTTCATAATACAATATATATAATCTCAATAATAAGTTAAAACAAAGCATTTAATTAAAGAATAATGGGCCTGATTCACACCTCAGAATGCTTTAAGAGTTTAAGCACCAAAGTCAGTGTTGCCGACTACTGAAAGCTTCCTTCCAGGAGAACCCAGAGGGAAGACATAGATTACTGCAAAGAGGCGGGGCTTATTGACATGATTTATGCAAATTGTGTTGCCCAGCCCCTTATCAATCACTCGTGTAATCTCTAGTGTTAAAGGGGATGGGCGGGGCTTGATGACACCATCAATTCCCGCCCATCCCTAGTAACTCTAGGGATTACAGTTGTGATTGATAGTGGGTCGGGGCTTGCGAGAGATTTGCCGGCTCTCCCGGGATACCAAGAGAACTGCCCAAATTTCAGCAGTCTCCCAGATATTCCCTGCCCTAAGTCTAAACTCCCTCCCACACCACTCTCCTGTGTTTTAAGAAGCTAAGGCACTTTAGAGTGCAATAAGGCTTTCTAAACTTCCCATGAAGGAAAATACACACAGAGGTTCCTTCACCGCACCCTTCCCCCACCCACTTTTCTTGAAAAAGTCTCAAAGTTGCACCGACACACCTCTTCTTTCCTAAAATACTGTGTGTGGTCTTTAAAGAGTCCGGGCCGTATTTACACTTGAGAGAGTTAGTTGCGGACAGAGCCGCACCTAACTCACCCTTCCTGCTCCTAACCCGTCCCCCAATTTTAGGAACCTTATGGCACTTAAGAGTACTATAGGGCTTCTGTATTCTGTAAGTAACCGCGCACATTTTCCTTCTTAAGATGGAAAATACGCACAGAGAAACCCCCCCACGCCCTTCCCAATCTAAATCCCTCCCCCCTCCCACTTCTAACTAAGTCCACCCCGAGGCGACATTAGCACGCCTCCTTCAGACTCAATTACTCCATGCAGTCTTTAAAGAGTCAATCTATGTACCTAACTGGCACGTAGAATGCGTAAATGATGCATGCGTAATCGGTCAATTCGGGATTTTCCGCACTTAAGAAGCCAGAGCATCTTAAGTGTAAATCCGTCCCTCCATCCCTAAATACAACATACAATGTATAGCCACTATGACAACTCATGTGCAGTACTAACATGCTTATAAACATGCACCTAGGAAGCAGCAGATTCTTAGCTGTGAATCAGGTCCAATGGATCAATCTGCAGGCAGCCCAGAGGGGCGCGTCTTGACTACTTGTGCGCTTGCATCACTTAGCAACCAGCCACGCAATCGGTCACGGAACAGGAATATTTGCACTGTTGCACTGATCGCTAATTGATGCACTTGTGTCCTTTGGAGAAACACTGGACCGGATCCAGAGCTAGGAGCATGTTGCGGACATATGGAGGGGTTCCGTACATTCGCCTGTTCCTAAGTTCCGTACGGAAAGGGCTATCCCTCCCTTACGCACAGAATTCTGGACACTGTTATGTCCAGAACCCTACTTTATCTTGTCTGCATGTAAGTGTCAATGTGTGGGCAAGACATTGGGGCAGATCCTGCTGTACGTTTTTCTGCGAATTTACGTGCGCATGCGCACCGCAGAAAATCCGCACATTCGCGTAGCGTATTTTCTAACGTAAGGATAATTCACGTATTGCGAACGTAAGTAATTACGTGTGGGCGTGCCAAAATTACGTGTGAGCTGTGAGGTGGTCCAATTTGACTAGGAATGATTGAAATGCATATTAATAATGCTTTAGGAGCATTATAAATAAAATACAGAGGAAGATTTAGAACCAAATCCAAAACCAAAACACGCTGTTTGGCGTTCATCTCTAATTTTAACATGGAAGTAAAGGGGGTAGATGGTAGATATGTGCCCTACAACTTACCTGATGTATTCCTCACACAACTTTCTATGTGCAGAATACTGCATTGTACATAAGGGCTAAACCCAGCCCTAACTGTGTGATTTAAATAGGAAGCCCCGCCCACCACGCAAATAAACTATGCACGGAGGTCTGGCACGCCCCACGTATGGAGGAGTACATCCAGACGTCCCATGCATGAATGGTAGAGAAAACTTATGCATCCAGCGCACATACTGTAAGCCATCTGTGCTTCTTAGTTCTGGATTCGGCCCACTGACAGTTTCCAATGCAGCTGTACGTACATTTCTCCAGAAGGACATAAACACATTAGAGACTGTGCAGAGGAGAGCAACTAAAATGGCCCATGGCCTGTGTCACACAACATACCAAGAGAGACTAGAGGAACTACACATGTGTAGCTTGGAGCAGAGAAGGGACAGGGGGGGATATGAGAGAAGCTTTTATTTATATCTAGGGCTGTGACCAGGTATATGAGGGGGCATTTTTTTTTTAAAAAGGAAGAGGTGTAGTAGAACACAAGGGCATGTGTATAAACTGGGGGGGTAATAGGTTTACAGCAAGTGTGCAGAAATATACTGAAAGTTACGTAGTTTGCCAGTAAGATGGTCTTTTTTTTTTACGAAAGACCATCGTGCGATAGCTGAATGTACTCTGCATTTTAGAAAGCGGCAGTGATGCGACTATTGCAGCTGCAAGGTAAGTGTTTTAAGCTACTCTGAACCTTTTCCTAACCCTTTGTTTCCTGCAGCCTAACCATAACATTCCCCTAACCCTCCATGCCCCACAGCCTTATCCTAACCCTCCATGCCCCATAGCCTTATCCTAACCCTCCATGCCCTACAACTTATGCCTAACCCTCCATGCCCCACAGCCTAACCCTAGCCTTCCATGCCCCACAGCCTTATCCTAACCCCCCATGCCCCACAGCTTAACCCTAACCCTCCATGCCCCACACCCTTATCCTTACCCTCCATGCCCTGGAGTTTAACCCTAACCCTCCATGACCCGCAGCCTAACCCTCCAGTCTGTAGCTATTGGGAACAGGGTAATAGTTTACCGTTCCCAATAGCAATTATTGAACAATGATACATTCTTTCTGCTGGCGGTTTTATCATGTTCAAAAAAGGGCCCAGAAACCACACCGACTGAAAGTATAGGTAATGAGTGGACTAGCCCTCCATCTCAAGAGATAAAGGCTAGCACAATAGAACAATTTAAACATGCTTGGGGTAAACATAAGGATATCCTAAATCTTCAATTAAACTGAGGGGCAAATAGGGTCTAGGTTCAGTATTGTATTTTGTTTTAATTTGGCATACTGTGTGGGCCAAAAGGCTATTATCAGCCATTACACTCTATGCTTCTATGTAAGACATGGCCCAAAGCAGCTTAATATGGTACGGCCCATGAGCAAATGCCCTCCCATCTACCCCAGATAGTGGGGAAAAAATAGATAGTGATATATATTGAGGCCCGTATTTAGACTTCAGTTTTCTGTGCCCGTCCGTCCATAAATAAGCGTTTGTAGTTACTGGGCATGTGTAGTCATTTCTGTACGCTATTTACGTAGCTTTTCACTACGTAGATTGCGTACACACAGTCTTAAAGACCATTTAAACAAATTGAATCTTTCTGATGTCAAAGGAATATTTTATATTACAGAACTCACTGCAGTGGTCATGGGGTTACAATGGCAATGGTCATTAAGAATTTTTTCTCAAACTTACTAGTTTATATAGGTCTCAGAAGGTTTAACTCGGTAATTTATTGAATGCCATCTTCCTCACCTTCAATATGGAATATGATTGACGTCATTCAGAAAACCTAGCTTAAGTGCTTTCTTTTTATAACCGTTTGCTCCTCTTGAAAATGTGTCTTGCACGGTCTGTGTTAGCTGCCTAAGTATCTTGTGATGTGAGCCTGATTGGAGTTATTGTTTTAATTTCCCATGCCTCACTAAACCTAATCCCTGTAATCTCCATACATAATCTGCAGTACAGAAACGAGATTACCCAGTGAGGCAAGAGAGAGAAGAGCGAAAGAAATTTTCCGAGTTTAAATAACATTTTCACGTGTGGGAGCATCAAGGAAATCAATATGTGTCAATTTATTGCCAGTGGATATAGGAAATATAATCTTTGTGGAAATGTGGAGGAAATGCTAAATATAAATCTATTTTATTTTTATAATATAACAAAATAAAGGTGCAAAAAGGAATTGTTTCTGCCTTGAATGCCTTAGGTTAAACAATAATGTTTGTGATTTTATACATACTGCTTTATAAATGGTTTCAATGTAGCCTATATTGGTACATTATATTTGGTTATGTGTGTGTGTCACATGGTATATGGGTTTGTGTGTCACATGGTTTCTAGAAACAAAATGATTGGCTTTCAAAGGATATGATGATATAAGAACCACAATGTTTATTATATCCACTTTTCCACGCAAAATATATAGACAATAACTGAATTTAAAGAAAAATAAAATAAAAGCAAAAGCTGAGGGTCACACTTATAAATCTGTAGACAGTTCACTACTAAATGTGTTCCACTTGTTCAAGTGTAACATCATTAATCACCAACACACTCCCAGCACATTACCATTACAGAGTAGTCTCATGGGTAAAAGGCTCTAGACAACCGCCTCCATTATTTCTTAAGACAGAGCATCTATATTTTTCCCCTCCCTTCCCATGGAAGACATCATTTTGATTGCCTAAAAGCTATGAGCGTAATAGACATCATTTTGATTGCCTAAAAGCTATGAGCGTAATCCAGCATTAACAGTGGATTCTATGGGCCAGATCTACTAAGCTGCGGGAAATGGAAAGTGGAGATGTTGCCCATAGAAACCAATCATATTCTAGCTGACATTTTCTAGCATGTAATAGGAAAGTAAGAGCTAGAATCTGATTGGTTGCTATATGCAACATCTCCACTTTTACTTTCCCGCAGTTTAGTAATCTGGCCTCATGTGTTATCCTCCATTGCATAGGATAACGTATGGAATTTGCTATCCAGACTTCTGTATATGTGAGGGGAATGAATGTCCCCTGGACTCCCCTTGGACGTACGACCCTTCTGCATGCAGAACCCTACCGCAAATATTTACATGTGGAATGGAGCGCATGGAATGTAAGGGCTTTGAAAACATCCTTACTGTACAATCACCATTGCAAGAACCACCCACTATCCGGCCCTTTCTGTGTTCCATTGTGAAAGTTTAAGTTGACTTACGTACATCGCGTACATTGTGGACATTGCGTTAGCTCTTTTTATTCATTTTGGATCAAGTCCTAGGGGTCTGATCCAAACAGCAAGTAAATGGAAAGTTGTTAAAAAAAAAACCCTTAACAATTAACGTTGCTATTTTGTCTGATAATAAATAATCAGGATAGTGTAGTGTAGTGCAGGCCTGGCTAGCCTGTGGCTTCCCAGCTGTTGTAGAACTGCAAATCCCAGCATGCATTGCCAGGTATCAGCTATGCCTATGCTTTTATGGAACAAAACTCTCCTCTGACAGTCACTTATACCAGCCCTGAGCTGGTGCAGGATCTAAGGAGGAAGCACAGGGACAAAAAATGGCTGCCGTTGTGCTCACAGAGGACCGGAACCAGACCCTCACACATTTTCCGTGCGTGCTGGGGTCTGTACGTCCACGAGTGAGAGGGGAATCCATGCCTCCTGTCGCTCCCCTCTCTCGTGTGTGCTTTATGGCAGCTTACTCTGCCATAAGCCTGCATCAACTCTCTCGTGCGGATCAGCGTCCATATGACCGCTGATCCGCAGCATTATGGGAGCCCCCTCCCATACTTTGCATGCTTCCCCCTGCCCACTTTAACAGGTGGAGGGGAAGCACAGCCCATTGCGTGCGTAAGTGACCTGACGTTATTAGGTCAGGATTCGGTCCAGAGGACCGGATTTACATGCCTAATTATATGCAGAAGTGTGATTCAGAGATGCTACAAAATGAAGTTAACCACACCCCCAGTCCCGGGACTGCCATGTACAGACGGGTCTCTATGTGCGTTGAGCTAAGCACGGATGTGTTTCCTTATTATCACACGGAGGCCATCTAAGTACTTAAAATTATTCAGCATTCACTTATCTGCAACTAAAAGCAAATGTTGATTAACAACTCAAAACTTCTTTTTATTTATCTCAACACTATTGTCTGACTATTAAATGCATTTTGTGATTCGTTTTTTGCTAATATAATAATGCCACATTGTACGCTGAACCCTTAATGTGCCTTGGAACAACGATCTACCTGTGTAATGTAAAGTTTGCAAATTCTCTATTTCTATACTTTTTTACAATTTTGTTTTTATTTATTATATTGTTATCTATCTACCAAAATGTAAAAAATGTATTTTAATTAACTTTTTAGAACATATAAAGTTTTATTTAACAAAAAATATGAATAAAAAAAATATTTAAACTAATGTAAATAGAAATGTTTTCTACAGTGTTAAAGGTCTAATGGCATCCAACACTTTTAAAGAAGACACATAGGGCCCGATTCAATTAGCAGTGATGACGGGAAAAACTTGCGGTGCGCATTTACGGTACCGAAAATTCGCTGATTTTTCTGCACACCTCTATGGGGTGCGCATAAAATCCTCCCAAAAATTTAGCAGAATTAGCTTTGCACCGCAAATAACGCGGGTACGAGGCTAATTGAATTGGGCCCATAGGCTGGCACCAAACCATATGTAAATCACCTTAAGGTAGAGGGCTATCTTATCTTTTTCAGTGCATATGGTTGCTTCCGCACTTGCACTTGTGAATCAGTCCTAACTTAAGAGGAACACCCATACTGTATATTACTAGGCCATGTGCTGCTAATTTGCGCTGAGTCTTGCTCCTCTAGCCCTGCATGTGGGACTCATTATGTGCCGATGCATCGCTCCTAAGTCAGCCGTTCGTGTCTGGGAATCAGTCGGCCATGTTTTCCGTGCATATTTTTTAGTTCTGGGTATGTTCGCTCGTAAAAAATACGCACGGATCTTCTGTGCAATCTTCTTGTGAATATGGCCCAGCAGCACTAAAACGCTCACTTTCTCTGTTTAAAATTGTGCAGAGCATACAGAAGCGGACACAGACAATTCATCCAATTAGCATCCATCTTTTTGCGCACTTCCGTTTTGCATATGCGCAGTGCTAACAAACACTGCGCTTACACCTAAAAAAATGGATATTTATAATGGGGTAGATCCAGAACGACGTCTTTCATAGACGGAAATAATTCAATGAACTAGCTATTGTACGCAATCTGCACATCGTTTCGATACGTAGATTGCGTATATGTGGTCTTTTAGACCGCATATACGCAAACTACATATCGAAACGATACGCAGATTACGTACAATAGCTACTACGCATGCGCAGTAGCTATTGTTCATTGAATTACGTCCGTCTATGGAAGACAGACGTAGTTCTGGATCCAGCCCAATGTCTCCTTAGGCTCTATTTAACTCTTGAATGACCTACTTTGGGGTAGATCCAGACCTTTGTGCTTGTTACTTTCATCGTGTAGCATATTTACGCTAGCGTATTTTCTAGGCACTCCCCTTGTCGCAGTTTTATGCTTGCCAAACCCTACCTTAAGTTTTCAAAGCGTAACTACTGACGTACGTAAAGGCTTCACGTACGTAAGTGCCTAAGCACGCCCATACTGTACGATTTAAATGCCTCACCCCGCCTCCGAAGCGTAATTACGGGTGTCGCATGGATGTCACGCCCCTATGTTCGTAGTTACGCTGTTGATAGGTGGCTGGTACGTACGCTCAGAGTTACGTGGCGTAACATCTGCTGAGTGCATGCGCAGTAAATACTAATGGGTGATTTTACGTCAGCGGCTGGCATAAAATCGCTCGCGTACGTAGTTTAGAATCTGGCCCTTTATCAGGAAAGGCCTCAACAAACCAAGTGGAGGCCAGTTACAGGAAGGTCACATTTTTTATTCTCCTGAGCTCCAACAAAGTCTCTAGTAAGCCAAGGACAGAAATACATTTTTGTCATCCTGCTGTTTATTTATCATATTAAAGTAATTAAGAGGGACTTTGCTCATCATCTGGAAAGGCCGTTCCTGCCGCTCACCCGAAGCAGAGAATCCAAGCTGATAGAACAGTATAGCGGATGAATGTCTGCAGTCTAACGACGTGTTTTTCTAATGAACACTGGCAGACTGATACAGTTATGCCGGGAAGTGTTTTAGTGCTAAGGAGAGATGAACTGATTGTTCTTCGCGTTTCATGGTTCATGAAGGATAGTAACAGCCGGGTGCCATGGCGACCTGAGGGCGTCAGCGGTGGGGACGATTGGTCAATATTGTGCACAATTTTATGTTTCTTGCTTTGAGTAATGGTGCAGCTGCTTCTAAATACTACCTTTCATCTGTGTTCCATATCCCAGATCTCCTCACTATTACTCATCAATAACACAAGCACAGGCTCCACGAATTCTGCAGGGGTTCACAGGAAAATCAGTTTTTATTATTATTATTATTATTATTATTATTATTATTATTGTTACTGTTATAATTATCATCAATAATATTGGGCCGGATCCAGACCTGAGAACATGAGGCCACTTATGCAAGCGCCCTCCAGATGTTATGCTAGTGTTACTATTGTAATTGTACAGAACTTAGTTAAAGTGTGTGGGGGGATGTATGGTAACTGTACAGTGGGGGAGGGCGCTTATGCGCTCATGCAGTGGTCATGCTTGACTTAGGGCAGGCTTATGGCAGCATAAGCTGAGATAATACCCACATGAGAGATGGGAGTGACAGGGGGAGAGACAGACAGATCCCTGCATGTATGGAAAGCATGTGAGTTTATGGATCTGGCCCATTACTAATTACTAATAATAATATGGACCGGAATCCAAGCACATAATAATAATAATAATAATAATAATAATAATATGGACCTGATGCTAAATCCTAGCTTGGATGGGATCAGTGTTGACATTGCGCAGATTACGTATATTTCCATTGGGAACAGGAACTATAGACATGGACTTATTTTAGCTAAGTTACCATTTTTACTAGTAAATTGTGCTCCCCGACGTGAGCATTGGTGGGCTATGGGAAAGGGTTGGTCAAAGTTAGGGTTAGGTTACAGGACATGGGGGTGCTTAAGGTTAGACTGATAGAAGGGGAAGGGGAAGGTTAGGCTGTAGGACATAGAGGCTTAAGATTAGACTGATAGAAAGGGAAAGTTAGGGTTAGGGGGAAATACTTCAGCGCTCCATACTTGGACATGTACATGGAGAGCTGAGTGCTGCTTTAAGCCATCAGCAACTGACAACTTGCTCCCAGTGCAGGGTGAGCAACTTCCTCGCTCCTGTAACCCCTATAAAAGTTACTTTTAGTGCAATTAGAGATAAGTGGTTCAGATTATGTGATATCTGACAGTTTCAGATCTGTAAACGCCATTTTCCGAGCCTTGTCCTGGGCATTCTTCTTCCTGCTTCCTGTCCGGAAGTATCTAACGAGTCAATCAGGGCTCGCCACGTCATAACCCCGCCTGCAGGAGGAAGTCATGAAGATGATGAGCAGACTGGCAAGCCAATCAGGCTCCTAGAAAGCGGGAAAATTCTGCACAGACAGTATTGATATATAAAAGGTTTAGATGTAAATTGCCACTCTGGCTCATCAATGGAGACCAACATTTCTATATAATCCAGCAGAATGAACGTTATAGTTGAGTGGGATGGTGCAAAATATGGCAAAAAACATTTATGCAAAAAATATATGGACTCGTCTGATGTTATACTGAACTCGTGATACATATAGAGGACAAGAGCATAAATACCCCTTTTTGTGGTGTATGTAATTACATATTAATGTCTAATTGAGCATATATGGGTTATGGTTATATAGAGGGAATTCTATATGTGGAAAATGAGTGTGGGGAAATATACGCCCCAGGGTGAGACAAGACGCCCCCCTCTAGCTGTGTATTTTCTTGCCACTTATATTTTGTTTTAGAATTATCAACTGTTTAGCCACAGGACTGGCTTG
Source organism: Limnodynastes dumerilii (assembly GCA_011038615.1). Taxonomy (NCBI): domain Eukaryota; kingdom Metazoa; phylum Chordata; class Amphibia; order Anura; family Limnodynastidae; genus Limnodynastes; species Limnodynastes dumerilii. The sequence goes on along the minus strand of WWET01000756.1, from coordinate 328,632 downwards.
AATCATCACATTGCCACTGTGTCATCTGCTGATCAGCACATATAAGTGTGAGAGGGGATACCAGACAAAATATGGTAGCATGTCACAAACAACCTCAATCTTGTGAGATGGTCCAATTTGACTGGAACTGCTACCATCAACCTATGTCCCGCCTGAAAGAAAACAACAAGTTAATAAAAACATTAAAAAAAAGGGGAGGAAAAAGCTGCAGAAAAGAGATAGAGCACTTCCTGCAAACCTCCTATATACCCCTAGCCCCCACCCTTTATCCCCCCCCAAAAAAAAACCCACCCTGATTGGTTCCCAGACTACTCTACTAATTAACCCCTACACAGTTACTGTGTAGTGTTATATTTCCCAGTACAGAGGCCAAGAAGTGACACTTATCTGAGTGGATTCTTCTGTCCTATAACCTCTGAAGCCTAATATGAATATTCCATTTCATACATCATTTACAGCATGTCCATTACTCATAGCACTCACTCATATACCGAGTTCAGGTGAAATATATTTCAAGCTAAAACACTGTGTCAATGAACAAAATTAGCATAAACACTTAAACACACATTAAAATCCCTTTATAAAACAAACAAATAAGATGGACAATTTAAGTAATATATGCTAATAGGCTGATGTCTCTAGCAGCTTTCCCAAATCCACTGTTTTGAAAATGAAATGTGGTTGGAACAAAGAGGATTTTAGTGGGATTACCACAATTATCAACACAAAAGTTTTAGGACCAAGATATTGACCTTTATATATGCATACTTTTCCTATATACACCAAGCTAATCCAGGGTTAGGAGAGACTGTAATTCTTTAGGGAAGTCTACCCCTCCTCCACACAAACCCAAAATCAACCTCTCATCTCCCGCTACCCTTGACCCCCATCCCCCCTTAACTCCTCCTTCCATGTCACTCCATTGTCCCTAACCGGTCTTCCTCTAAGCCCCCTCCTACTCTTCCCTCACTCCAGTTCTCTAGTTTTTATTTTCTGTTAGTCTCCTGCTACCTTGTATATGCTAAGTTCTAGCGAGCACGGCCCTCTATCCTCTTGTCCCCTTTGCATTGTCCGGAGGAGGAGATGGGGCTGTAACAGTCACCCACCTTGCCCTTACGGAACTCTAAGCTGTCAGAGGCTGGCAGCTTAAGGCAGCACTCAGCTGAGAGCTGTTGCCAAAGTATAAGAAAACAAGGCTTGTCTAGGGAGGAGTTAATGTAAATGCCAGGCTGGGCTGGCCCAATCAGCAACAGGTCAGGCTTTAATGTAGGCCAATGGTAGCTTTAGTTTTATTTATTAATTAACAGGTTTTTAAATAGCAGATTATGTAGTGCTTTACATTCACATTCTCATCATCTAAGGGCTAATTTATTTAGCAGCCAGTTAACCTATCAGCATGTTTTTGTCATGTGTAGGAAACTGGAGCACTTGGAGGAAACCCACACAGAGACGGGGAGAACATACAAACTCCACACAGATAAGGCCTAGTCTGGGAATCGAACTCAAGACCTCAGTACTGTGAAACACGAGTTCTACTCTCACTGAGCCACCAGGCTGCCCATTAAGGAGGGGGCAGAGCAAGAAGTTAGGAATATTATATGAGGATAGGGAACTTGATACTGATCCACTTTTTTCCTGTGCAATGTGTCAGTGTGTTTGTTGTGTAAAACTTATTGTTTGTTGCAGTGGGGGAGGAGCCAAGAACTCAGCCGTTTGCCACTTGGTTATACACAGCGTTCCGTACTCATATACTAAATTCTGAGGGCTATGTTAAGCTGCCAGCCTCTGACAGTTTGTATACACAGCCTTATACCACGCTGCTCATAGCCCAGATGACGGCCTGAGCCGGTCAACATCCGCTCTTGGCCTTATCAGTAGAAAATATGAATATAAAAAGTACATAATTATGTAGATATCATCATTATTAACTTTCTTTTACATAAAATAAGTAGTGGGGTTTTTCACAAAGGCAAATATAACACTTAGGTGCATAGTATTTGTGGTTTGAATTGTGGAATGCCAAGAAGATACAAAGGGCTCGATTCAATTGTCCACAAAGCTTTGTTGCAGAGCATTTTCCGCAAATTTATATTGCAGATTTTATCTCACACCTCATAGAGATGAGTATTAAAATCGGCACATTTTTCTTACCCATTAAACAGGTATGGACACACTTGCCACTTTTTCCCATCTTCACGGTCAATTGAATTCATGGAAACAGAGAGAGGCTTTTGCATAGACTTTGTCTATGTAGAACTACATTAAACATGGCCGTCATGAATTCCTGTGAGTTTGCAGTGCATTGTGGGATTACTTGATGTTAGTAATCACCTTAACAAGGGAAATGTTTCTTAAGCCACTGGGAGAGAGGGCAGAAAAGGTCAAGTGTGGATAGAGGAAATGGCCCATTTTTCCAGTATATGGCAAATCCAGGGGGAGTAAACACAAGTCAAGTGTTCGCTCATCAATTGGTCACCGCTGCTGCTAATATGTTGCAGCTACATTGAGGTTCACAATTAACTGCTGCCCTCGTGTTTTTCTTCTCGAGTTGATGGAAATGTGGACTGTGCAGATTTCAGGTCAAAACCGTTTTATAGATCTGAATACACTGGGGATCCTAGTGCTCTGGGCTGTATATATTAGTCCTTGTGCCTTATATCCGCAAATTGTAGTATTATGTGATGGAGCACAGGTGGTTCAATCAGCGTCTTATTCATCTTCACTGACATCTCTGCACAATGAGGGATCTTGTTATACTATGGCTACTTCATGAGGGCTAGTTATTTCCCTATAGCCCCCATGCACTGCCAGAAAACATCATTAAAAAATGATTTATTAGAATTCTAATTATAAAAAAAATAATCATTTAGGTCCGAATTTAGATCTTCGTAATGTTACCCCACTTACACATGCCCAGGAAGTGTTATCCATACCCTGCCATTACTACTCTCTGGTAGCATCATATAGCATCAAATTTAAAAAAAATAAAAATCAGAGAATTAGTTACAAATATCTGCAGATACGTGATAAGCTGTTCGCCACTTACAAGGCTATATATATATATATCTGCAGATATATGATAAGCCACCAGCCACTTACAAGGCTTCTCTGTTTTGGTCCTAACATTGGGTCATATATCATATATCTTTTTAAATTGAATGTTTACCACCTACAGAGGTCCCCAAGTCTCCTAAACAGCCACTCTGAGACAGCACCCACTTCCAGCTACTATCCCAGACACGCTTTAAAACACATTTCCAAGATGGAGGTTGATCAAATCAATCTATAAGGTAATATATACTGCAGGTGCGCAAAGCAAGGGGAGTTTGCACAAGAGACAAAACAAGGCCTGGCACTCTAGCCATTACCCAGCGACTAACCAAAATCTTCTATCATTAAAATATAAGTCAGAGAATTAGTTACAGATATCTGCAGATACGTGATAAGCCACCTGGCATTTACAAGGCTTCTCTGTTAGGTAGGTTTCTATAATATAATACAATGATCACTCTGACAGTGTCTGGCAAGCAGATTATAGTATGTAGGGTAAAAATTGGCATTCCAGCTTGTTAGCAAAATGAAAAAATGATTGACTGATGCAGCTTAGGGTAATGCATTATGTGCAATAAAGGTGGCCATACACTTGTACGATTATCGGTCCCAGCATTGGGAGGGCCGATAAACGGGACGATTTCCCGTCAGGGAAATGTAACATTATCTGCACCATACACCACTCCTGCTGGGAGCGATAATCCTAGCAGAAGAGGGGCAGCGCTCTCTGTTGCTGCTGCTTTATATCTATGTACAAAGCTGCTCTGACAGCTGTGAAGGTATACTTTACAGCTGTCAGAGCAGCATAGTACACAGATATACAGCAGCAGCTTTTGCAGGGAGTAATACAGATAAGAATCAGCCGAAGCCGCGCTTCACACAGCACGTTTTCGGCTGATCCCTGTCTGTACTACTCCTGCAATAGCCGCTGCTGTATATCTATGCACTATGCTGCTCTGACAGCTGTAAAGTATACCTTCACAGCTATCAGAGCAGCTTTTGTACATAGATATAATGCAGCAGCAGCTCTGAAGAACAGGGAGCCATTCAACTTGCTGATTGGCTCTCTTAAAATATCGGGAGCTTTCTTCCGATTCAAATCAAACGTGTCAAAAGATCAAATAATCCAGAGCGTTTCTGGTGCGTTTATTTGGCGTTTCAAAAATTGATCTGTACCATACACTAGAGCGATTATTTGCCCGATAACACGATAATTGGTTATCGGGCCGATAATCGCTCTAGTGTGTGGCCAGCTTAAGTCCAGTCTACCTGTTCACCATTTATAGAATAGATTTCAAGCGATCGTCTACCTCAATGGTCCACTGTAAACACCTCAAACCTTTATAGAACTCCTGAAGTTGTAACCACATTCTCAGGCGGTTGTAACCTTCATAAAGCTGGAACGGTCTCCTGATAACTTTATATATCTCAAGGCAGAAAACCTTTGTTGGTTCTCAGCATGTGGATGTCGGAAAAGCAAAATAGAATCAGAAAACGTGTTCCCTATTCTATTACATGTTACAGCTTCTACCATAGTCCAAGTGTGGAAACAAATTCTCTTCTGTGTAATGATAAGACAAAAGCTACACTAAATGTTTGAGTCACCGTGACTTCCCTCATGGCATGCAGATGCCGGTTTCCCATTGAGAATGTATAATTATTGAATGGCCCTATTTTGACAATTACAAGTTCCGGATAGCTTAGAATTAGGCAGTGGGACATGGAGGGTTAAGGTTAGGCAGTTAGAGAAGGAGGTTAGGGTTACTCTGTCACCATTGGCATTTTTACAAAATCCTCCGTTTGCTGTCACAATGGTTTCTTCCTTGAGATAATGGGCCGTATTCAGAGATCCATTTCCCGATTGGACCGCAATTATACGCAGGGCAAACCCCCTCACACGCATGACACTCCCCTCTCTCGGCCGTGCTGTGGGTGACTTCCACCTCCATAGACCACTTGTGACTTTCCGAGTGCATTCCCGTGCTTATATGTGTCCTCGGTACGCGTGAATCATGATAATCGCACCCACTCTTCCCCTTATTTAAATGAATTCCTCTGCCTATTTTTATTCCAATTTTCCCGTGCGTATTTTTGGCGTCAAATATCCGTCCGTATGTACCCAAGTGCATTTCACAAGTCCGTCCGTGAGGCGCTTCCGCTCGTATAGTCTACATAAACTACGTAAATTAAAGTTACTACGCATTGAAACATACCTAAAAATACGCACAGAAATCGGTTCTCTGAACACGGCCCAATATCCTCATCGCCGCGTTACAGTCAGGAAGTGGTTTGTCGCAAAAGAAGCAGCGAATCACACCCTTAAAAGACATATGTTGTGGAATGAGATTTATATGAAAGGTTAATAAAAAGCTCTTGTTTATTTCAGAGCAGTGGTAAGTAAGGGGATACACACTGTTGTGCATTACCCTTAAGCAGGGTTGCCGACAATTGAGAGCGTCCCTCCAGGAGAACCCGGAAGGAAGCGATTGATTACAACGGGAGGTGGGGCTTAATGACGCGATTTATGCAAAATCTTGAGAGCGTCCCTCCGGGAGAACCCGGAAGGAAGCGATTGATTACAACGGGAGGTGGGACTTAATGACGCGATTGATGCAAAATCAACCGCAATAACTCTAACGTAGCGCGGGTGGGTGGGAGGGCTCAAAGATTTCATTTTTATCTGCCGGGCTTCCAGGAGGTTTGCCGACTCTCCCGGGAGAACGGCCCAAATTCCGGGAGTCTCCCAGATATTCCGGGAGAGTCGGCAACCATGCCCTTAAGTAATTAATGTGCCAGTAAGTGATACCACCTCACCTGCCCAGCTGCTGGAGAAAGCCATGGGGTTCACAGAGCTGCTTTCCTTTGCTTTACTTCTGTTTGCACCTCTGCATTCAAGGCATAGGAACCATCCTCCTCTTTGTTAACCCCTTCGAGGTTCATTGCAGTGTTTACAAAACGCCCCGGATTCCATTCATCAATGGGAGGAGTTGAGAAAAAAAATTCCTGTAAACAAATTGCATACAAAACGCATGGGTGCATTGACTATAGAGCACAGCTATTTCCTTTATCAGAATGTGATTGGTCAACTTAGAAATTGTTCAAGGGTTTTTAGCCATTTCCACAAAACAACACAGCTTATACAAGTAAAACAAGTAATAAAGGCATTGGGCTAGATCCAGAATTAAGTAAGTGCTTAGAATTAGTTACTCCATGGTGATTGCAGGGGGGGGGGTCATATTTCATCTGTTGCAAACATTATTAGAGATGAGAGGTGATGTTTCCTATCCCAAGTCTAAATAACAGTGTGATAGTAAAGCTGGTCAGTGTCTGTGTGCAGTAAGCAATTCAAAGCTATATCCCATAGTTGCCAACTCTCCCTGAATATCAGGGAGACTCCCTGAAGATTGGGTGATCTCCCTGACTCCCTGAAGTGTTTGGTAATCTCCCTGATTCTAATTTCATCCATTGAGGTCTATGGAGATGACCAATTTCATGGAGGCCAAGATGTAAAGAAAGAATCTTGTTAATCAGCTGCAACGTCACTTTAGCTTTTCTATAAAGATAGTAATGAAAGTATTCACTGACAATTTAATAATCAATAAATACTGACATTTTTATTGTAAAATAGTTTTCCTGGCAGTGCTAGATACACCTATGGGTGGAGCTAATCACAGGACACACCTCTTTGGTGCTACAGGACACACCCCTTTGGTGCAGCAAAGATATTCATTGTAAGTGTATCCGCAAACTGCTGATACATTTAAAGTGTAACTGAGGCTAAGCTGAGCAGGAATTTCATGGCAAAAATATTAGAAGGGTAAATTGTTGGACTTTTGAGGCAGTCTTTTTTACTTTTGATTAGGCTACAGCAGTGTTTCCCACACTCAGTCCACCAGCACCCCCAAAGGTCCATTTTTTGCAGGTCTCCCTTCAGAGTAAGTGCAATAATGGATAAAATGACTACAAACTGTGGAGCTTTTACAACGTAACATTTAGTAATGAGCACACCTATCACTTATTCTGTAGGGAGACCTGCAAAACATGGACCGTTGTGGGTGCTGGTGGACCAAACGTGAGATACACTGGGCTACACCTAACCATTATGCAAACTGTTTGGTAAAATGTTGAGTTGTGTGGACCGTATTCACAGATCTGCACCTAACTCACCCGACACTCAGAAGAGAGGTCCGGCGCTCCATACAAGCATTATATAACACTATGTGTCAGCACATACATAAAAAGGAGGTTTAGTTCACAATATAGCTATATTGGGTGAAGCTCACCTGCATCCTAGCAATGTCCACATATACTTTGCCTCCCCCTCGTCCTCCCCGGCTAATCTAAATCCCTCCCCCCTCCCACTTCTATCTAATCACATTATGCATTACATACACCTCATCTTTCTACTTATAATATCTATCTGGTACGTAGATTGCATAAATTACCTATGACGCATACATAGCAGGTCATTTACTAAGGATCCGCACCTAAAAAGCTCCTGTATCTCTAGGTCTGCAATGCAGGCGCGTAATTATAGGGGTTGCAAGAAGTGCAGCTGCTACAGGACCCGGAGGAGAAGGGGACCCAGGGTAGAAACTCTCCCTGAACTGAAAGCAAGCTGTCAGAGGTTGACAGCTTAAAACATCGCTCCATGTAGGAGTGCTGAGCGCCATTTTTAAATAGATTGCGAGAGATATAGAGGATTGGCCAGGTGTGATGATATCAGTGGTGTCATCAATCCCTGCCCCATGCTTAGTACAACGACCGATCCTTTCATTGAGACAAGGGGCAGGGCTTCAGGATGTGAGTTGCATAAATCAGATTATCAGGCCACGCCCCTATACTGTAATCACTTTCTTGCCTCTGAGATTTCCCGTAGGAAGAAGTGAGAAATATGCAACTATTTGCTGAGATACACTACGTGCGCTGAGGAGCACTCGCCTCTGGATGCTTCTAATGACTGAGGGCCTGATTCACACGTAAGAAGCTTGCGTAATAGGTCATTTACCAGATCGGTACATAGATAGCGTAGGTGCTGTCTTTAAAGACCGCACGCAGGGATTTTGGTCCATAGAGGCAGCGTTATGCTAGGAAGAAGTGGGAGGTATTTAGATTAGCTGGGGAGGGCAGGGGGGGCGAGGAGGTGCAATGCCCGTCCATACGGACATTGCACGGACAGATAAGGTAGCCCTATGGCACCCTAAAAACAGGGGGGGTGGGTTGGGGGCGAGTGAGTTAAATGCAGATCTGCCCACACCTAACTTACTCTTATCTGTCAATCAGGTCCTGAAAGTCTAATGACTACTGGTTTAGACAACAAGACTGCAGTCCCCAAAGTACTGCAGAAATAGCATTACATATGTGATCCAACAGGGCACCTGCACAAGCAAAGGGCACAATGACACGAAACATCTTTGACTCTTCATGACTAGTCAATAAAAGGACAAGCTCATAGGGCCTGATCCAGAACAACGCTCCGGAGCGAATTTACACGTGGCGGAGACGTAAATTCGCGTTTTTGTAAGTACTGCGCATGCGCACCATAGAAAATATGCTCAATAGCGTAGCGTAATTGTGAATCTTTTAGCCATTCACGTATGTGTCACGTAAATACTTACGTGTGGGCGTGCCAATTTTACGTGCGTCCAAAATACGTCTGAAATACGTGAAGTAGGCGGGGGGTTATATGTAAAGTGTACAGTATGGGCGTGCTTAGCTGCGTAAATTCGTCTAGCCCATACGTACGTGTGCGTATGACTGCGGTTACGTTGGAAAAAGTTAAGGTAGGGTTTGGAAAACGTATCTTGACAAAATACGTACGTTCAAGGGGTGTGCCGAGGGGAGTGTAACGAATTTACGCGCACGAAAATATGCTACGCGAATAAACGTACGGCAGACGTAGTTCTGGATCTACCCCATAGTCCAGAAAACATCCTGCGTTCTGCAAATAAAATGCTGGTGAATGGTTAACGTGCCCCCAAGGCATAAGTGATCTAACTGCATGTCAGCCCTCGCTTTATAGTATTTAAGACCTGCTCCTTCTACTTATGAAAGCCAAATGGCATTAATGAAAGAAAGTAGAACATATTTGCTAAATATGATATTATTTCAGGAACTTCCACAAAATAAACACAGAATGGAAGTTGCTCAATCAATTTATAGGTAAATGTGAACAGGTGCATGAAAGGTTCCCACAGTCAGGTACTTCCCAAGACTAGAAAAAAAAAAATCATGTGATGTTGTTAAGAAGCAATTTATTTATTTGGAAAGGATTTTTTTTAGCGGTGAAGTCATGTGGTTATTTCTGGTGGCTATAGTACTAATGCATTGCAATCAAATGTGCCCAAAAAATCAACAATGTAACTTTGCCACTAATTAATAACATATGACACTGTCATCTGCCCATGTAGTCGCCATGGCGGCAATCTCTATTTTAACATTGATACAGTCGACATGTTCCTATTTTGACAAGTCCCAATGCCGTTAAGGTTGGGCTACGGGTGTGGGAAGGGAATGGTTAGGGTTAGGCTGCGGGAAGGGGCAGTTAAGGTTAAGCTGCAGGGTGAGGGTGGTTAGGGTTAGGGGAGAGTTAAAGTTAGGCTGCAGAAAGAGGTTGGTTAGGTTTAGGGTGCGTAAAGGGGATGGATAGGCTTAGGATGCAGAGAGGGGATGGTTAATAGGACGAGAATGGTTAGGATCCTAAAAATTACAATCACCAATATTAAGGTGTCGGACAAATGGGATGTATACAATCATACGCCATCTCTGCGATTTTTTCTGACGATAGTTCCTTGCTTTTTGTAGGCATGAATATTTATTTCTTTGGTCACATAATCATATGGGACACTGATCTTGACATATAGGACCGGATTCACAGTTAATAATACAAGGGCACTTAACAAACCGCTTGCGTAAGTCCCTTAGCATGTGACATCTGCACATACGTGTGTCAGATGTTAAGTAACAGATCTTCATGCGAATGGAACTCTGAAGATCCGTTCGATGGGCCAGACCTTGCCTTCTGAATGGCAAAACCCTGCAACAGAGATGGGGATTGCCATGCAGATAAGGCAAACAGGGCGGCATTACTCAGAAAAGCATGCAGGGGTCTGGATGCGGTCCATACTGAATAAGATGAATGTGATTCTTGTCCCATATCTCCTGAAGCAGCAGCATATACAGTCGAGCTCAGATACTGCTTTTCATTCCAAGATGCTAATTTCGCGACATGGTGGGAAAGTTAGTGAAGACTATTAGTAAATCATTAATGGTTTGTTTATTTACCAATTAACAGCTGCTGGCTTAGACAATGAAGCTGACATCACACATTCAATTCACAGGATGAGTCATATAATCTTTCTGTAGGACACTGAATGGGTGATGTAAACTTCATTGTCTGATCTCTGCAGGAAGCCGTTAGCAGCTAATTGGTAAGTAAACAAAAGTTTAATGATTTCTGGAAGAGGCAACAGAAAGCAAAGCAAGACTAAAGTGTTATGAAAAACTGTACACAAAGCACTAGTAATAAGATTACATGATGATATTTTCTGTTTACAGCTGCTGGCTCAGACAATGAAGCTGACATCACACATTCAATTCACAGGATGAGTCATATAATCTATCTGTAGGACACTGAATGGGTGATATAAACTTCATTGTCTGATCTCTGCAGGAAGTCGTTAGCAGCTAATTGGTAAATAAACAAAAGTTTAATGATTTCTGGAGCCCTATTCAACTTTCTCTAGCAGGTGGGCCGCCATGCATGGCAGGCTTTTCCCTGATTTGGAGAAGGCTTTAAGTGAGCATAACTGTAAGAAATGACATTTTGCCTCTAACCATTCTTTGGTCCAGACTTGCAGCATTAACACCATTGCTGCAAGAACATGACCGCAAGCTTTTGTTTTTGCATTAAGACTCATGCTAAAAACAAATGTAATGAAAAGAGGCAACAGAAAGCAAAGCAAGACTAAAGTGTTATGAAAAACTGTACACAAAGCACTAGTAATAAGTGCTTTGTGTAATATTATGATATTTTCTGTTTCTGATTACGTCACTTGTTGTTTGGCACTATTCAAATTATTTAAATTACAGTTGTATCCAGGTAAACCTTTCCCAAAATTAGGGAAAAGTCTGTCATACATGGCAATCCCACCTGCTGGGGAAAATTGAATGAAGTTTCAGAAATCATGAAACCTTGTTTACATACCATTTAGCAGCTACTGGCTTCCTGCAGATATCTGACAATGGAACTGACTTCACCCATTCCATATCCTACATGGTGATGTTGTTAAATAGTAAGTAAACAAAGTTTTAATGCTTTACTAATGGGCTACAATCTAGCTTCCTCACCAAGTCGCGAAAGATGCATCTTAGATGGGAAAGGTATATCTGAGGCCCACTGTATAACAAGATATCTGTACAATATCTGTGCAGTGTATACAGAGGCACGATTTTTAGAAAAGATCCAGCAGCTCAGGATCTTATATTGACAATTAAATTTGGTACATTTATGTGTACACGTGAATTGGCGTTCATCTCCAGCCAGTTGTGAAGGGGAACTTCAACATTGTCCTCTAGATCTCTGAGTCTTACAATTCAGACAAAGTCAGACAAATTTTGTGGTTGTTATATGACCACTAAACAAGCAAATAAATCATGATTTATTATGTTCAGCTCACAATCCTTTGTTTCCAATATAAAGCATTGTACAGTTCTCCACAAATAACATGACATGATTAGATTGTCTACAAGCGAGTCTCTCTCAGGCTGCTTCCTGGACACTTTTTTTTTTGGTTTGTTTTGTTTCATTTGAACGTTACAAAGCAATAAGAATTCTAACCTCATTATTTTCGTCTTTTTAATACCCTTTAAATGTAATGAGCTCTCTCTAAGAAAGGCATCAGAGCAACATCTCTGTGGAAATGTAAGGATGGAGAGGAATAATTGAAACATATTTTTTTTCCCCTTGCGGTTCAGTAGTATTAATAGGAAATTTAAAGATTTGGTGACTCCAAGAAAATACAAATTATGCAAAAGAAGATTTTTTTATGTTGGCTGTGTTCCAGGGGTGGAACGGTTCTTCTTCAGACCACATAACAAAACTTGTGTAGGGACACACTGATCCCAGTGGATCCCAACCCCCCGCCACCCCTACACTGCTCTGAAAATAGCAGAGAGGGGCCTCAGGGTGTGACATGGAACACTGAGGGGATTAGGAACTATAAAGTCGCTAACCTCTGGGCCCCGAAGTGCCTGTAGTGCTAGATCCCTAGGTAATATAGCTGTGCATGTATTCAGGCTAATCCAGAGTTTGGAACTGATCCAGAGCTGTGTTTGTATATTTTATGGTGCTGATGTAAGTGTTTAAGACGTTTCACAAATATTAAATACGGTACTTAAATTTTAGATTTGATTTAGTTTTGGTCATACACTATATTATATTGACTTTTTTATTTTATGTTTTTTTACTAACAGCAGCGTATAGATGCACATTCTGCTCTGGCAATTTTTACATATACTGGTATCAATTTTTTATGGTTTTTTTTTTGCAGTAGAGCAATAACATAAACATTACTACTGAAATATGGAAACTTGTATTGACTTTGCATCGCACCTCGCAGCCTATCTGCGTATACGGTACGCTGCATTTTCAGTAAGAAACTATCCAGAGCGGCCAGTAGTAGAGCAATAACATAAACATTACTACTGAAATATGGAAACTTGTATTGACTTTGCATCGCACCTCGCAGCCTATCTGCGTATACGGTACGCTGCATTTTCAGTAAGAACCTATCCAGAGTGGCCAGTGTCGGAACTCTACATAGGCTGCAGGCATTTTAAACAGCGGATCTGCACATCAGCTGCGCTAAAGCTCTGGAGAGAAACAACTCGGCCAAACCATTTTGCACAGTAGGGGAAGTCAAATTTCAATAGTGAAAGCAGACTTAGAGCTAGAGGGCCGTATTCAGAGAACCCATTTAACAGCGAGTTGCGTGCGTATTTCTAGGTACGTTTCAACTGCACATGTGTAATAACTTTTTTTACGTAGCATACTATACGCACGTAAGTGCCTCACGGACAGACTTGTGAATCGAACTTCAGTTCATACGTCCGGATATGCGACACAAAAATACGCACATGAAAATATTAATAAAAATGGGCCGGGGAAAGCATTTAAATAAAGGTATGTGGGCGGGACTAACATGAATCACACGTATGGAGGACACATACGCACGCAACTGCTCATGGAAAGTTACAAGTGGTCTATAGAGGCGGAAGTCCACGACAGCACGACCGAGAGAGGGGAGTGTCATGGCCGTGCGTATAATTGCGTACTTTCATGGAAACGGTTCTCTGAATATGGCCCAGATTTACTAAAATTGCACATAGACGGGGTATGAGT
>WWET01000756.1:301963-315038 GCA_011038615.1 Limnodynastes dumerilii | reverse complement strand
CAGATTTTAGCTGTCATTCTCTAGTATGTAATAGGAAAGTGAGAGCTTAAATCTGATTGGTTGCTATGGGCAACCTCTCCGCTTCTCCTAACCTACAGCTTAGTAACGCTGGTCCAAGATCCATCAGTGGGCTTGTTCTTCTTCTTTGGACTGTTTTCCACGTTTGTTATTTAGTATTTATTTAGTAAAGATTTATTTTAAAGGCTAATCTTTGGATGTTATGAGTTTAATTTTAAGTTTTTATAGTTTTCCTATACATCCTTTTCCTCCCACACAGCTTATTTATTGATTCATGTTTTATCTTTTCTCTCCATGATATTTTATCGGTGAATGAGAATTCAATGATATCTGTGGAGACATCGATTCTATACATACGTGGAGGAATACTCATATGAACTCACATTCATCTGTATACCGCTCATTCTCTAGTATGTAATAGTATGTAATAGGAAAGTGGGATCTAGAATCTGATTGGGTGCTATGGACAACAGCACCTATTGAGAAGTTTAACATGGTTTGTCTGTATTTGCTTCTGTTTAAATTGTTACTTTCAAATGGATCAACCTCATCGTTGGATACCCATAGCTTGAAAATCAAAGGGTTATATTTACGAAAGCTTCTAAAGTTGAAAAAGTTTGAGAATTAGGGTGGCTTGATAATTAAGGGGAGGGTTAGGGGTTGGACTTAACTGGGGTTATATTAGGCTTAGGCAATCTTGGTTCTTCCTCCTTAGAAATGTTCTTCCCTCCCTTTAGTTGTTGTTTTGTTTCATTTTTGTTTCTTTTCAGTTGGGGCATAGGTTGGTGGTAGCGGTGGGGTTATCAGTAATATTTGGTGCTAGGTTTGGGCATAAGGTATGGTACAGGGAAGACACACCCCTTCAAGCTGAAGCAGGAAGCTATGCCGGCTGGCTGGTTCCCGGTTGCCTCCCCGGTTTTCCCCGGAGTGTGCTTTTACAACAGGGGTTGTGCTATTGCGTTGACCATTACCTCCAGAACGCCGAGGACAGAGGGTTCCTGTCCTCTGTTACGGATTTGCCTCCTTTAGCTGACTCCCCACCGGCTATCAGAGCCACCTTCTTGTTTACTAAATGAATAGTCCGCAATTGATCTCATGATTTAATAAATCTATGCCCCCCCCCTTTAAAAGCCATAAAGTTGTCCGTGTTGTTATTTCTTGAAAGCTTGTTGTGAATGGCTCATTCAGACATTGGTAGTTTATAGTTGCTATATTGCTACATCTTCAATTTTCTTCTTTAGAAGTTTTATTAAATATACACTTAAGAGTTTATTGTAAAGGGCAAGAATCGGTTACTTATCTGCTGGGCAAAACTAGAAAGCCCCTATGTGTGAATCTAAGACATTACTAAGACATAATAAACCCAATTGTGAAATTCTGTACCAGTCAAGGGAGTTGGACCAATATCCTAGAAAAAGTGCGGATTGGAATTTCTTCACCAATTTTTTATAGAAATTAATTTGTAAATGTGGAAGCATTGGGGCTGATTCAGAGATGCGATTGCGAAAAGATCGCAAATATACGCATCTAATGTTAAGATCCTAGCAGGTTCCAGCCCACTGCATAAAGAGTCACTCCCCTTGCGAACAGCGGTGGATCTTAAACTTAGACCACCATTGACTAACCCTAACTCTACGCTGTCATTTGGGATCTTAAGTGACGTTAACTATACGCTGTCATTTGGGATCTTAAGTGACGTGGTAGCGTTCATTTAAGATCCTAAGTGTCAGTCCTCGCCCACTTTCTCTCATTTCCCTGCCTCCCCCCGCCCCTTTCCATGCAAATCCTTAAGATCTTAAAGATTCGCTGCACTTAAGATCTTAAGTGCTTGCGTGCGATTCAAACTTACGCTCTTAGCGAATTTACGCTCCTAAACGCTACGTAGACGGCGTTGCACTATTACTACGCATGCGCAGTTTTGCAAATTTTTTAGGATCTTATATACACGCTCCTAAGTGCCGTGGAAATCGTATCTCTGAATCAGGCCCATTGTGTGTGTGTGTGTGTGTGTGTGTGTAAAGCACCAGCGTAACCCATCTAGCTATTATTCAACTTAAAAGCTATTTTATTGACCTCTATACAATACAAGCAGCATTATAGTGATCGATAGACAATAAAAAAAGGCCATTCACATGACAAAACCAGAATTGGAACAATCAATATAATAGCTAAACTATTCAGATAGAATTATAATGACATTCCTGACAACATTCTAGTGACTTCTGTACGGTGTACAGAGCTTTCCCTTATTATATACTGAAAACAGACATCACTCTAGGGACATATTTACACATTAATACGTTTTTTTTTACATGGCCCCCTCTTAAGGTTATAAATATATACCTGACTAATGCTGGTATTATTGAAATTGGAAAAAAGCCTGTTAATAAATGATTGATAGGCTTTGTAAGTAACTACTATATATGGTACAATTCATTATAGGATATTTTTTGCGCCACCTATAATACAGTTTTCAAAGCTCTTTAGAGGAGTCTCCAGGGAACATTTTAAATCTGGCTTTTACATAGGAGGTCATTAAATAATGTAAATACTCTCCTTTAATGGACAGCAAACCGACAGGTAAAATCAGTTCAAGCAAATGGACACTTTTTGTGGATAGTTTGGGGAATTGGATTATAATTCTCACTGGTTCCAATTAAATATTTTACTGCTTAACTTAAATAGCTTTGGACCATTAAACAACTTCAGCCCCTTTAATCTGTAATATTTCATGACCCAATCTCACCTTACTTTTGGGTAGATAAAATTCTGACTCCAGATTTCTAACATAATTTACTCGCCCCTTTTTTATCTGCTGACTTCCTGCAATCTGATTGGTAGATAGTTCCAGCCATTCAGATCTGCTCAGGATGTAGACAAGTATCAACTTTTCTTTTTGATGATAGATACTTTTTTGTACCTTCTTTTGCACAAAAAGATATCCTCTGCACCTGAGAATTAAGAAAATTGTATTTCCTGCCCACCATTCAGGAAACATATAATTGTATGTATTTAGTAATGCTCACAATGCCTTTCTTTATCAGTACAATGATGAATAATATATTTGACATAATTAAAATATTATCACTTATTCATATGCAATGTTCTTTGGAGCTTATTCAGAGCTTGCTGCTTTCTGATTGGTGGACAGTCCTCCACTTTAATTCATGAGTGGTTAAGGCCATCAACCAGTGAGGTTCTTAAGCTATCTATTAGATGTAACTGCAACACAGACCTCATGGCTGCTTCGGGGTGCTGAGTAGCAAGCAAACTTCAAGAAAAGAAGCAACTGAATACTGTGACAAGCAATGATGCAATGTGAATTGTGAAATTGAATTTAATTACATTTTTTGATTCAGTGGCTTTTATTGCATGAAAGTAAAGTTATTTATATTTATAATTCTAGGCTCACCAAGGAAAACTAGCCTGTCCATGACAATCGGTAACATTTTCACGTCATTGTTGGCACGTTCTTCTGAATTTGAGGCCACCTTGATCCATTTACATAGCGTAGGACCTTGTCCCTTGCTTGCTCCAACTGTTAAAGAACGCCATCTGTAGATGGCACTCTTTAGTCAATCTCCCCTCATCTTACCTAACCTCTTCCTGATTACCCTGCACCTGCTCCCTTCCCCTTACTCCTAATTTAATCAACGTAATATAAATTCATTTGTGATTATGGGGTCTCCTCTTTTTTGATTTTCTTTTAGTCAGGCAGCTGCGTTCCATTGCGGAAGTATAGTTACTGCACATGCACAGTACCCATACGTATGTTGCCTACGTACGTCAGCTCGTTATATTAATTCAGGATTGGGTAATGAATTGTTAGTAAATGTACTATTGGATTGAAATACGGTTGTGTCTCCCTTTGCATTTTACATTTCCTCCTGTATACACTATTACCCTCAAACACTGGACCAGCCTCTGTTTGCAGATGAGGGCACATAGGACCAGATTCAGAGCTCCGTGCTCTGTTAGTAAGCTTGGAGGAGTGTCACTCCCCTCCTTCTTACAGAGCTCTGCACACTTAAGTGTCCGCACGGAACTGCATCTCCCCTGTCCCCGCCCTTCATTAGCATGCTTTACCCCGCCTCTGTGGAGGGCCGCTCCCTTCTACGGAAGTTCTTCCATATGGAAAAAAGAACCTATAACACGTAACATCTGGTGAGTGCATGTGCCAATGTTTCATGTCTAGGGACTAATGCAAGAGACTTAGGGCCTGATTCAGAGGATGAAAATAAGAACGTAAAGTTACACCTGGGCAAAACCATGTTGATTTCAGGGGGAATCAAGTTAATTTTATTCTATGCATGCAGGGAGAATGCTTTGAGCCAGCTGTGTAGGTGTTGTAGAGCCAGCTCTGTAGATGTTGTAGAGCCAGCTGTGTAGGTGTTGTAGAGCCAGCTCTGTAGATGTTGTAGAGCCAGCTGTGTAGGTGTTGTAGAGCCAGCTCTGTAGATGTTGTAGAGCCAGCTGTGTAGGTGTTGTAGAGCCAGCTCTGTAGATGTTGTAGAGCCAGCTGTGTAGGTGTTGTAGAGCCAGCTCTGTAGATGTTGTAGAGCCAGCTGTGTAGGTGTTGTAGAGCCAGCTCTGTAGATGTTGTAGAGCCAGCTGTGTAGGTGTTGTAGAGCCAGCTCTGTAGATGTTGTAGAGCCAGCTGTGTAGGTGTTGTAGAGCCAGCTCTGTAGATGTTGTAGAGCCAGCTGTGTAGGTGTTGTAGAGCCAGCTCTGTAGATGTTGTAGAGCCAGCTGTGTAGGTGTTGTAGAGCCAGCTCTGTAGATGTTGTAGAGCCAGCTGTGTAGGTGTTGTAGAGCCAGCTCTGTAGATGTTGTAGAGCCAGCTGTGTAGGTGTTGTAGAGCCAGCTCTGTAGATGTTGTAGAGCCAGCTGTGTAGGTGTTGTAGAGCCAGCTCTGTAGATGTTGTAGAGCCAGCTGTGTAGGTGTTGTAGAGCCAGCTCTGTAGATGTTGTAGAGCCAGCTGTGTAGGTGTTGTAGAGCCAGCTCTGTAGATGTTGTAGAGCCAGCTGTGTAGGTGTTGTAGAGCCAGCTCTGTAGATGTTGTAGAGCCAGCTGTGTAGGTGTTGTAGAGCCAGCTCTGTAGATGTTGTAGAGCCAGCTGTGTAGGTGTTGTAGAGCCAGCTCTGTAGATGTTGTAGAGCCAGCTGTGTAGGTGTTGTAGAGCCAGCTCTGTAGATGTTGTAGAGCCAGCTGTGTAGGTGTTGTAGAGCCAGCTCTGTAGATGTTGTAGAGCCAGCTGTGTAGGTGTTGTAGAGCCAGCTCTGTAGATGTTGTAGAGCCAGCTGTGTAGGTGTTGTAGAGCCAGCTCTGTAGATGTTGTAGAGCCAGCTGTGTAGGTGTTGTAGAGCCAGCTCTGTAGATGTTGTAGAGCCAGCTGTGTAGGTGTTGTAGAGCCAGCTCTGTAGATGTTGTAGAGCCAGCTGTGTAGGTGTTGTAGAGCCAGCTCTGTAGATGTTGTAGAGCCAGCTGTGTAGGTGTTGTAGAGCCAGCTCTGTAGATGTTGTAGAGCCAGCTGTGTAGGTGTTGTAGAGCCAGCTCTGTAGATGTTGTAGAGCCAGCTGTGTAGGTGTTGTAGAGCCAGCTCTGTAGATGTTGTAGAGCCAGCTGTGTAGGTGTTGTAGAGCCAGCTCTGTAGATGTTGTAGAGCCAGCTGTGTAGGTGTTGTAGAGCCAGCTCTGTAGATGTTGTAGAGCCAGCTGTGTAGGTGTTGTAGAGCCAGCTCTGTAGATGTTGTAGAGCCAGCTGTGTAGGTGTTGTAGAGCCAGCTCTGTAGATGTTGTAGAGCCAGCTGTGTAGGTGTTGTAGAGCCAGCTCTGTAGATGTTGTAGAGCCAGCTGTGTAGGTGTTGTAGAGCCAGCTCTGTAGATGTTGTAGAGCCAGCTGTGTAGGTGTTGTAGAGCCAGCTCTGTAGATGTTGTAGAGCCAGCTGTGTAGGTGTTGTAGAGCCAGCTCTGTAGATGTTGTAGAGCCAGCTGTGTAGGTGTTGTAGAGCCAGCTCTGTAGATGTTGTAGAGCCAGCTGTGTAGGTGTTGTAGAGCCAGCTCTGTAGATGTTGTAGAGCCAGCTGTGTAGGTGTTGTAGAGCCAGCTCTGTAGATGTTGTAGAGCCAGCTGTGTAGGTGTTGTAGAGCCAGCTCTGTAGATGTTGTAGAGCCAGCTGTGTAGGTGTTGTAGAGCCAGCTCTGTAGATGTTGTAGAGCCAGCTGTGTAGGTGTTGTAGAGCCAGCTCTGTAGATGTTGTAGAGCCAGCTGTGTAGGTGTTGTAGAGCCAGCTCTGTAGATGTTGTAGAGCCAGCTGTGTAGGTGTTGTAGAGCCAGCTCTGTAGATGTTGTAGAGCCAGCTGTGTAGGTGTTGTAGAGCCAGCTCTGTAGATGTTGTAGAGCCAGCTGTGTAGGTGTTGTAGAGCCAGCTCTGTAGATGTTGTAGAGCCAGCTGTGTAGGTGTTGTAGAGCCAGCTCTGTAGATGTTGTAGAGCCAGCTGTGTAGGTGTTGTAGAGCCAGCTCTGTAGATGTTGTAGAGCCAGCTGTGTAGGTGTTGTAGAGCCAGCTCTGTAGATGTTGTAGAGCCAGCTGTGTAGGTGTTGTAGAGCCAGCTCTGTAGATGTTGTAGAGCCAGCTGTGTAGGTGTTGTAGAGCCAGCTCTGTAGATGTTGTAGAGCCAGCTGTGTAGGTGTTGTAGAGCCAGCTCTGTAGATGTTGTAGAGCCAGCTGTGTAGGTGTTGTAGAGCCAGCTCTGTAGATGTTGTAGAGCCAGCTGTGTAGGTGTTGTAGAGCCAGCTCTGTAGATGTTGTAGAGCCAGCTGTGTAGGTGTTGTAGAGCCAGCTCTGTAGATGTTGTAGAGCCAGCTGTGTAGGTGTTGTAGAGCCAGCTCTGTAGATGTTGTAGAGCCAGCTGTGTAGGTGTTGTAGAGCCAGCTCTGTAGATGTTGTAGAGCCAGCTGTGTAGGTGTTGTAGAGCCAGCTCTGTAGATGTTGTAGAGCCAGCTGTGTAGGTGTTGTAGAGCCAGCTCTGTAGATGTTGTAGAGCCAGCTGTGTAGGTGTTGTAGAGCCAGCTCTGTAGATGTTGTAGAGCCAGCTGTGTAGGTGTTGTAGAGCCAGCTCTGTAGATGTTGTAGAGCCAGCTGTGTAGGTGTTGTAGAGCCAGCTCTGTAGATGTTGTAGAGCCAGCTGTGTAGGTGTTGTAGAGCCAGCTCTGTAGATGTTGTAGAGCCAGCTGTGTAGGTGTTGTAGAGCCAGCTCTGTAGATGTTGTAGAGCCAGCTGTGTAGGTGTTGTAGAGCCAGCTCTGTAGATGTTGTAGAGCCAGCTGTGTAGGTGTTGTAGAGCCAGCTCTGTAGATGTTGTAGAGCCAGCTGTGTAGGTGTTGTAGAGCCAGCTCTGTAGATGTTGTAGAGCCAGCTGTGTAGGTGTTGTAGAGCCAGCTCTGTAGATGTTGTAGAGCCAGCTGTGTAGGTGTTGTAGAGCCAGCTCTGTAGATGTTGTAGAGCCAGCTGTGTAGGTGTTGTAGAGCCAGCTCTGTAGATGTTGTAGAGCCAGCTGTGTAGGTGTTGTAGAGCCAGCTCTGTAGATGTTGTAGAGCCAGCTGTGTAGGTGTTGTAGAGCCAGCTCTGTAGATGTTGTAGAGCCAGCTGTGTAGGTGTTGTAGAGCCAGCTCTGTAGATGTTGTAGAGCCAGCTGTGTAGGTGTTGTAGAGCCAGCTCTGTAGATGTTGTAGAGCCAGCTGTGTAGGTGTTGTAGAGCCAGCTCTGTAGATGTTGTAGAGCCAGCTGTGTAGGTGTTGTAGCGCCAGCTCTGTAGGAGTTGTAGAGCCAGCTCTGTAGATGTTGTAGAGCCAGCTGTGTAGGTGTTGTAGAGCCAGCTCTGTAGATGTTGTAGAGCCAGCTGTGTAGGTGTTGTAGCGCCAGCTGTGTATGTGTTGTAGAGTCAGCTCTGTAGGTTTTGTAGAGTCAGCTCTGTAGATGTTGTAGAGCCAGCTGTGTAGGTGTTGTAGCGCCAGCTGTGTAGGTGTTGTAGCGCCAGCTGTGTAGGTGTTGTAGAGCCAGCTGTGTAGGTGTTGTAGAGCCAGTTCTGTAGGTGTTGTAGAGCCAGCTTTGTAGGTGTTGTAGAACCAGCTCTGTAACTGTTCTGCTAAGCCCTATTAGTGTTTTAGCTCTTACTGTAGAAGAAACCACCAGCTCTGTAACTGTTGTGGTGTTGTTTTGGAGCAAATTTTATTAAAAATCCCTATTCCTTGAGGTAAAAAAAACAAGGAGCCAAATTTGCTAAGCTGCGGGAAAGGAAAAGTGGAGATGTTGTGAATAACAACCAATCAAATTCTAGCTGTCACTTTCAAGTATGCAATAGAAAAGTGAGAGTTAGAATCTAATTGGTTGCTATGGGCAACATGTCCATTTTTAATTCCCTGCAGCATAGTAAATCTGGCCCAAGCGAGCTGATCCAGACCTTCACGTACACCTGTATAAGTGTAGACCTGAGCAATACTATGGGGGAGGCAACTTTAAATTGTGAAAGCAAAATTAGAATTGAGAGGTGAAGTCTCTTAGCTCAACTCTATTTTATAGATTAAACATAAAGCTATGCAGTACTTGAGTTCTATGTGCAAAAGTAAGGAATTTCCCCTGAATGCAAAAGAATTAAAATGAACTAGCACTCCTTGCTTTTAAGCTGTACACTTGAACCTGTTTTGCCCTTAACTCCCACACTTTGGATCAGCCCCATGAGGCTAACCTTCTGATCTCCTCTGATCAGTGCTGGAGTGGAGGCCTGAAGATATGTATCTGTTTGTGTTTAATATAAAGGAAATTCACTTCTATCTTCTGTATACCTGGACAGGATACATTTAAATTGATTATCATAAAAACTTCTTTATTGCAAACTTCACCCCGGAGGTGAGGAGAGCAGCTGATTTGGCACAAGAGGGTGGAGGTAGAAAAACCCCTTAATAACCATTTTGTTGGAATCTTCCTTGTTCACTGACATAAAGACTAATAATGGCAATAATAAAAAATGAAATCTCTCATCAATGGATCTAACGAGCAGTGATGTGATATTGCCAGCATGCACCGAGAGATGGGAATGGTATGCGGCTTTAATTAAGGCCTCGGTGGTGGAGCAGCTGTGTCCTGCTTTTCTTTCAATTATTGTTATTTTCTGGCTTTTATGCAAAAATTCTGTGGGCTCTTGTAACTGCTGATTCCTATTAACAATGGATAATATATGTAAACCTTCCAAGACTGTCAGTCAACACTGGGATTTATGCTACGGATCTTTGCGGTACGATCAGTGAACTCAATGTATAGTGTTAATGTATTAAAAGTAACCTACATATAGGAGTATTATTCTACAATGAAAAGAGAAATGAATGTGGTTTAAAAAAAATTGGGGTTGCAATAATTCTGATAAAGATGTGGATGTATGAAGCCAGATCCCAATTAGCGGTGGGAGTCGCCGCTGTGAAAGTGCTATTTCTCTATTTTGGCTGTCTCTGTTTCGAAAATATCGCTACAGTGAAATTTTTCTTTAAGGAATTGGTAAATATGCCGATCGGCATACTTACCCGTTATTCATTCGGAAACACTGCAGACCCGTCGCTGCCGCAAACGCATTGCATCTGCCGCAGATGAGTAGGAACCTATGGAGAGTTTTAGGGTTAGGCTGCGGGGAGGAGAGTCTTAGGGTTAGGCTGTGGGGAGGGGAGATGTAGGGTTAGGCTGTGGGGAGGGGAGTCTTAGGGTTAGGCTGCAGTGATGGGGGATCTTAGGGTCAGGCTGTGGGGAAGGGAGGGTTAAGGTTAGGGTAATGGAAGAGGAGAGTTAGGGTTAGGGTAATGGAAAGCGGAGAGTAAGGATTAGGGTGAGGGTTGAGGTTGAATTCATACTCACCATTCAGCACATCGTGTTCTTTCTCCCGGCGATCGAATGCTTTGCCTCTGAGAGCAATAATGGGACTGAACTAATAGGCCTACTAATGACATAGGGTATCTCTGTGTCCCTTTTGCACTGTGCATGCACAAAATAAATGACACGTCCTGTGACCTATGTAGTATCACCCATGGCATCACATAAGGGGTGAAGCGCAGCGGATCAGCAGCTATGATGTACAGTGGTTTAACGCATAGAGAAACTCCTTCCCTATGGATCAGCTTGTTGTTCATCAGCTTGCTACAGCTCCCTAGTAGTAAGTGTCACCGGGCCTGGGTATAAGTCAGCAATGGACCCTGTTCAGATTTAATGGGGACTTTCTAGTAGACCTCCAGCTGCGTTGGTCCGCTATAGGATCACTGTTCAATCCTAGCCACCTGGACCCTACCTTAACATTCACACACCAGCCCAACTTAAAATGGGGAAGCTGCATAAATATGGATGGTACATAAGGGGCTTAGCCAAACCCTTACTCTACGGTTTTCCTACCCCCCCCCTCCCACCATGCAGATGTGTC
Source organism: Limnodynastes dumerilii (assembly GCA_011038615.1). Lineage (NCBI taxonomy): Eukaryota > Metazoa > Chordata > Amphibia > Anura > Limnodynastidae > Limnodynastes > Limnodynastes dumerilii. Next base: position 304,564 of record WWET01000756.1, on the reverse strand, counting down.
TTAAGCATGCCGCCATGTCCCAACCCCCCTACCAGCCCCAACTTCTAAATCTTGGTAATGGTTGGTCGAGGGTGGGTGGGACTTAGTATGAAATCAGATCATTGAGACCAAATGCAGGAGATTGAACTGCTCGTCCGGGATTAAAGCCCAATTTTCGAGAATCCTCCAGACATTCCTGAAGAGTCAATTTTAGCAAAAAGATGGTTGCACAGAAAATAAATTTGTTTAGTTATTAGTAGCCTCAAAAATGGCCAGTACTGAGGTTCAGTGTTGTAGAGTTCCTTAGAAATTAATGGGTGCAAGGAAATGGCAATGATACTAGTCACACAAAAATAAATTATGAAGTCGTAGTCATACAGAATGTAACACCACGACCACATAAAGAAAAAGGGCCATTATTGTTCCTGCACACCATGGGTTAAAAATTAACTTTTATTAGTTATAATATATTAAAAAGCAGAGAGACAAACTCTCAAATCTGGAGCCCGTTATTTACAAAAAACAAACAAATAGATATTAGGCACACAATGTGCTATGAAATTTCAAGCGCTGGAATAAACCTGCACTATTTACCCCTAACTGGGTATATAGCCAGCGAATAAATATGAACCAATGCTGTAAAGGGTTATTGTCGGTCTTGAGATGACATCAATATTGTAAAAAACACAGTGGGTACACAATATTCTTCACCGCACGCCGCCCATAAGTGCAGTGCCCATTAATTGTACATAGCCTATTCACATAATTGGCAGTGGGTATTGGAGGAATTGTCTGGCCCTAAATTGTAAAATAATAAAGCAAAATAATAAAACCGCCTCACGGCGGTGCTTCACCCCCAAAAGGGGGCCCTCACTGACCCTAAGTGCTACTCAATAAAGGCACGATCTTACCGGTATATGTAGAGATGATATAAGCAAATGGCATGCAGAGAGACGGCGTGCGATGAAGGATGGAGACCCACGTGTCGAGAGCCGACGCGCGTTTCGCCGGAGGCTGTTTCAAGGCTGCCCTGAAGAGTCAACATGTACGATTTTACCCTTCAAATACAACTCTAAGGGCCAAATTTACTAAGTTGCAGGTTTAGAAAAGTGGAGATGTTGCCCCTAGCAACCAATCAGATTTTAGCTAACATTTTCTAGTATGTAAAAAGATAGTGAGAGCTAGAATCTGATTGGTTGCTATAGGCAAAATCTCCAGTTTTCCAAACCCACAGTTTAGTAAATCTGGGCCTAAAAGTATGGGAATGTTGCTTATGCTTTGTGCTGGGTCGTTGTGTTGTTTTCTTTTTTGATTAAATAAATGATGAATATTTTCATTGGATTTAATTTGATGATAATTTTAATCATAACTTGACTATTATTACATTTGCATAATCAATGAAGCACTAGAATGAACATAACAACCGTTTCCCTTATACATAGAAATATAGAAAGTGACAGCAGATAAGGGCCATGTGGCCTATCTATAAGAGTAAAAAATAACATCCACTTGGGTTTGGGCCTGCTGGGGAAAGGGAAGTTATCTGCATTCTGCTTGGTTGCTATGTTTCAGGATCCACAGCTGCAGCTTGCGTTCTCCTACGGATAACAGCTAAACCTCCAGTAATTTGCCAGAGGATTCCCAAACGCGAAATGTGTTCATATGCATGATCCAGTCTGTAACAGGCCCCATAGTGCATAATATACGTGTATTTTGTATTAAGCTGCTAATACCGGTTACATTATTCCCCAAAAGACTATAGCAAAATTTTCATTTTTTTTAAGCTTTTGTTTAGCGTTATACAATTGTGCATGGGTGTCACCAAGATCTCTGTAATCATGGCGATAACACGTTTTTCCAGGAAAGTAAAAACCTAATAGAAATATTTATAGACTATGTACGTTTCAGTGTTCTGTTAATTTCACAGAGAATATTTCTCCTTTACTCATCAAAAGCATTTAAATCATATTTTTATCACTTCATTCTGGGTGATCTCAGAGGGGAGAAAGAGCAGTATTTAGGAGCTTGTGACATAATTTATGTCAGCATAGACATAAATGACAGTAGACCAATTAAAAATTAAAAGGGGTGTTAGTAAAACCGTTTCCGTTCACCGCTCCAAAAATGACATTTATGAATATACACACAGCACACCGATAATTGTTGTCTGTTTCTATTTCGAAAATGTCACTAATTAGAAAGTGTTTATAAGAAGTGGTAAGCATTCCGAATCTATTTCGGAAATGTATCCATTCATTACCTTTTCCTCATCCACAGCACCCACCGCAGCATTCAGCGGTACCCGATGCAAGATCTGGCAGGTTGGTGGACTTAGGCTGTGGGGAGGGGAGTCCGCATAGTAGGAGAGTCTTTGGATTAGGCTGCTTGGAGGGGATTGATTGGAGAAGGGGAGTTTTAGGATTAGGCTGCGGGAGGGAATTGAGCATAGAAGGGGAGTCTTAGTGTTAGGCTGCAGAGAGAGATGCAGCATAAAAGGGGAGTCTTTTGCCATAGGAAGGGCGTCTTAGGGTTAGGCTGCAGGAAGAGATGGATCGGAGAAGGGGAGAGTTAGGGTCAGGCTGCGGGAAACAGAGGTTACGGTAATGGAAGGGGGGGGGGGGG
>WWET01000756.1:291811-301923 GCA_011038615.1 Limnodynastes dumerilii | reverse complement strand
GATAAGGGTTGGGGAAATACTTATGGGGATTCCTACTGGGGATCTTCAATTAACTCACTCCATCAGGGCAGGAACATTCGCTTGCAGCACAATGTTGCAAATAGGGTGTCAATAAGAGCCCTGTCGAATAAAGGGCCTTTCTCAGCGGGGAACCACAACCTAGTGAAACATCAAGGAGCTGATCAACAGCTGCATCTCCGTCTGTTTCTTAGGCGGAAGGGCAGCGGGAATGAGTGCTGCACATGCTCAGAACAGTAGCAAGCTCAGAAAGATGGGTGCACTGCTGCCTGTGTCCACATCTGTCTGCTCCGTGCTAGTGAACAAATAAATTAATAACAAATAAATAAATCAAATCTGTGCATGGAACAATGATTTCAATGCTTTTCCTTTAATTTGTTTTTTATGTCAGAATACGACCACTGATGAACGGGAAAGGTAAAACCTTGGACCTGTTCTCCTATGTGTGGAATTATGGATGTTATAGTACTATATGCCACAGCAAGGATTTTAAATATTGATAGGCTTTTTAAAAATATTTTAACATTTTACCATCAAGAATTTAATTAACTCCTGCGATGAATGGCGATTTTGAAAGGGTTAATTTGCCACAATTATAATCTTAATTGAGGTGAATAAACCCTTTAAAAATCACCATAGATCGATGGAGATTGAAAAGCACCTGGGGAAATCGCCCCTTAGTAAATACGACCATTTAAAAAAAAAAATAATAATTGCCGCCAGACTGTGGCGATGTCCCGCGAGATAACTCGCCCCTTAGTAAATCTGGCCCCAAATCGTCAACGGAGGCTAACATACGGAATATATGCAATTCATTCTGGATCAGTTCCATTGTTATCTATGATTTAATGTCTCAAACAGGGGGAAAGCAGAGATTTTAGTAAACGTGAAACTCTAAACTTCCCTGTCATTTCCCAGAATGCTTTTGTGTGGCGATCTCCGGGCTTGAGTCATTTAGGGATATAGGACATAGAGTCAATGGCATCACTGTACGCCTGTGACCCTGTTTCCATGGTAACTCTGCGTTTCTGCCTCCACTGACCTTACACAATTCAGAAGCAATGGGCATTCACAGCAGAAGATGCTCTGAGCAATTAAGCAAAAAATAAAAAATAAAAACACATAAACTCTCAAATTGTATAAGCTTCAAGTCCGAAAAGTATGCATTCTATGTAGCCAGGACCGATGTTCAAGAGTAGTGCCAGCAATCTCAATGTGCTCTAGTGTTGAGGAGTTAATCAGACACTGAGGAAAATGAAGAATGTTCAGTGATCTGAGTCTGCAATTCCACTGTACGCCTGTGACCCTGTTTCCATGGTAACTCTGCGTTTCTGCCTCCACTGACCTTACACAATTCAGAAGCAATGGACATTCACAGCAGAAGATGCTCTGAGCAATTAAGCAAAAAATAAAAACACATAAACTCTCAAATTGTATAAGCTTCAAGTTCCGAAAAGTGCGCATTCTACTTGATGGGGAGACATCCTGTTCCTTCCTGCAGATATCCGATAAACACATACAATTTCGTGCTGTATGCCATTACTGCTTTGCCTTGCAGAGCCCTGTAGCCTGGCGCAATGTAAATCCTCGCCCACACACCAAGGATTTTTCACTGAACCTTTATCTGGCTCCCGAGATAATATAAAAGGGCTGTGTCACACTAGCTCGATGATGCCCCACTTTCACATTCATTTATTTATTAACAGTTTCATTATATACCGCCAGTGTATTATATAGCACTTAATAGTGTGAAACAAACAGAAAGCAGTCTGCGGAAGGGAAGTTCCATTATCGCAATACAGGCAATCGAAAACGTATTTTCGGCTGCCTCTGTTTCGAAAAAAATTCTAATTGGAAACTTCCTTTAATGAATGGGTAAGTATGCCGAATTTATTTATTTTGCATACTTTAATGCAATTTAAACATTCATTAATTCGGAAATCGCTGCTGCAGATCTGCCGGAGCAGCGCCGCAGGCCAGCACACCAAGGTAAGTATTACAGGGAAGTCTATGGTATTAGGGTTAGCCTAAGGGTAGGGGGAGTCTTAGGGTTAGGCTGCGAGGAGGGGAGTCGTAGGGTTAGGCTGAGGGGAAAGGAGTCTTAGGGTTAGGTTGCGGAGAGGGGAGTCTTAGGGTTAGGCTGTGGGGAAGGGAGTCCTAGGGTCAGGTTGCGGGGTTGGAAGTCTTAGGGTTAAGCTGCTGGAAAGGGAGTCTTAGGGTTAGGTTGCGCAGAAAGGAAGTCTTAGGGTCAGGCTAAGGGGAAGGGACAGTTAAGGTTAGTCTGATCTTTTCTTCATTTGTGCCATATATTAAAGCCGCAGCATTGGAGAAATCATTAATACCTCCTGCACCTGGCTCGGCTTCTCCAGATACCACCGTCCCCATTGTTCTGTACATGAGATTCAACAAGTGGAGAAGAACCTACCATTGCTCTACTCCACTTCAGCACCAATGCGATCCACATCTCCAGATTTTTATCCTATTGTAAAAGATAGGACTTACCTGCCCCCAATTATCCTTTCTCAGCATGGTCAGGACCTCCAGAATTTCTGGGGTGCATTTGCAGAAGATCTCTGTGATGCAGTTCCAGAAGTTATTTGTGGTATGACAGAATTTAGTGTGGCCTTTAGAGGTGGCCATTTTCATGGAGACCAAGATGTAGAGTAATAAAAGACAGGTAGTTACCTAAGACAACATGACTTCAATAATGGAGACAGAAATGAAAAATACACTTTGGTCTCTCGTTAATTAGCTGCAGTGTCACCTTCTTTTAGCTTTTCTATAAAGATGAAGAAGTCAGTGGATTTCCTATTCACAGAATACACTATATTTATTTACTGACAATTTAACAATCAATCAATACTGATGCTGCCATTTTTATACAGAAATAGTTTTCCAGGCTAGACACACCGATGGGTGGAGCTATTCACATGACACACCCTTTTAATGACACAGAACACACCTGTTTGGTGCAGCGCTTTGACGGTTTCGTCACAGTCCTTTATATTAATTTGCAAAAGCTGGCAGCCACGAGGCAGGGTCAAGCTATCAGAACTTTGCATGATCAATGGGTTTCCCAAGCACTCACACAGATTCGAGGGAAAAGCGGGGATTCACTATTGGATCATTGCTGTTGTGATCAGATCTTAGAATCTGGTCTGTAACTGGAGTTACTCCTCATACTTAATGTTATTTTTTTTGTCTATTACAGAAATTTCCAAAACTCCTGCATAAAAATATATATTTGTTGCATAACTATATGCATTCTCTTACTTTCACCTCTTAGTATGATAGCATTATAATGCTCTGGAGGAAGCGATTTTTGGATAAATGACATTTATTCATGAGAGATTGTTCTTCCCACCTACAGACAAACTGCACATAGAAGAAGTTGTAAGCCCCCTGTTGTCACATTATAAAGAGTCAATGTTATTCAGGGAATAGTGAACATGCTAATAACATTTACTGTTGCTGAGTTACATAAAAGAACTAGTCAGAGAATAAAAAGCTTTTCAGGCGCAATCTGTCATTATGATGTTACTTGCTGCCAGCTCCATCTGTGTAATGGAGGGATGTGAGATTGGAGAATGTTTCTCTTACAGTACTTCTAGTTTTTTAAATGCACATTTCTGTGTGATGTCAGCAACTTCTAATACAGTGTTAGCAGACCCTCCAACATGACCCATTCTATTAGGTACAAAATACTCTGCTGCTCAGCTTCCAACTGTTAGTTACTATGGAAACCACCTTTGTTGAAGAAGCAAATAGTTTTTTAAATATTAGTTAATTCATTTAAACCAGGTGAGTGACAGTTGGAAGCTCAGGTGCGGATTATATTGTACCTATTGGCATGGGTTATGTTGGAGGGTCTGTGTTAGGCTGCATCCTTACAAATAAATATTTCATCAATGTTTGTGTTTGATTTTTGAAATAAAGTTTTTAAAAAAAATCTCAGCATTAGAGACTTTTGTCCTCTGTCCCAAGGTCAATCAAGGGACAAGGGTCTTAGGACCGTATCCAGGCTTACGCAAGGATCAGAAAATGTACGTATTTTGCAAGTGTGCCTATGGCGTGCTTCCGGTATGGATCTGAATCCTCTGGATCTCGACTTCCATAATGTTTGTATTTACTTGATGTTTCAGAGAGCGGGACGGGGAGCATGGGAGCAGTAGTGGGAGGGGGTATTTAAATGTTTCAGTTAGGGCATATTAAGTGCCCACACCATCTTCTGATGCGTCCTCACTTAAAATAGGGACGCATCAGAAATATTTTGGTAGGGGTTGTGCAAGTGAGGGTATCCAGAGAGGATCTTGAATCTGATCTCCACTGCATTCACTTTTGGAGCTCTGAATGCTATTGGTAATAGATACTTATAGCACCTAATTTGACAAAGCAACCATTCACAATAGGGCTGTGGCAGTCTGAGGAAGGTTAGGATTAGGTTTATAGAAAGGGAAGGTTAGACTGATAGAAAGGGAAGGTAAGGGTGAGAGTTAGGGTAAGGGTTAGGATTCAGGGAAAATACTCACCATCGCCAGTGGAGTAATTGGATCCTGATTACCATGCTGTCTTCTCTGGAACAGTCGAAAAATTACTTGCGTCGCTGCTGCCGTGTTGGAATAACACGTTTCGAAAAATAGCACATCATATAGGCGTACCACACTCAAGTCTAAAACCAGTCCTCTTGATCTTTCCTTACCTAAAGTCACAATGTGGTTTTACCCAGACCACTTGTAAAATAAAGCCTTTCCCATGGAATGGATCTTGCCATGATGCCATGATAGCCAACAAAATGTCTGCTTTAATCTATATTGCTCATGAAAACTGCTTGAGTGAGGAATATTGTTTATGTAAATTCACATTAATTCTTCTAGGATTAGTTCCAGGTATGCAGAGCAGACCAGATGTTTTTGGTTGCAACTCAAAAGTTTTGGACTCGCTATATTTGCTATATTTTTGTGATATTGCAGTCAGTCCAGGGCCATGGGCAAATAATGCAATTAATAGGATTTGGCTTGCCTTTGGATTGCAAATAATTGCTGTACGTAGCATACTGTCACACAGTAGCTAAGGACCTGATTTACGCTTAAGCATGATTTAGGTTCTTAATTATACGCAACTAGTAGCAAGGCGACTCCTCTGACACGCCCCCGGTTTTCAGCTTCTTAACCGACTTAGGAATGCTATAGGGCTACCTCATATTTAGGTTCGTAGTTGTGTGCGTAGGGCGGCTAATTAGGAACGTTTCGGCCTAGCCGCGCCCAGGTTTCCACAATTAAATGGCTCCCTCCACCCAATCTTATTTTCCTTCTTAACTTTTCCTGACACGCCCTTTCCTTCTTAATTCACTACACACCTACTGTAGAACAAATACGTTCATAAGGGTGATTCAAGCCGTCCCGTTCTTAAGTCCTACGTACATTAGGTTATTACGCCTGCGCAGTATATCTCTTCTTTAATATGTGCACCTAGGAAGCCGCAGATTCTTAAGTGTGAATCAGGTCAAAAGCCCTAATACGTTGCGCACAAGTATGGAAGCACAGTGTAATGCTGACTGTAACTGGAAATTCTGATTATTGCAAGAGCCTGTGTCGGAATGTAAATGTCAAAAAATAATAGCAAACAATATAAATAACAAAAGACCAATAATTTGGCATGCAAATTCTGACCCTTTGTAATGCGTTCAAAGTATCACATTCTTATGCAAATTGGACCTGGACTTAGACATGACCTGTGGCTGCTGCTGCAAATGTTTTGATGTAAATAGACCTTTTGTACATTTGCGATTGGCTCTGGATTGGACACGCCCTTACTATACATTGACCACGCCTCCTGCCCTTCTCTTCACCAAAATGCTCCTCAGAACACAAGCCTCCGCAGCCTGTGTTTCGTTCTGATCTGATTCGTCCGGGACTGCACTCTGTTCGGTTTTAAGCCTACACAGTCACAAATCACGCAGATAGGGGACAGGGCCGCCTTCCGAATTTGTGGGGCCCTGGACACACCAGTGGGGCTCCGTCCATATGTGACGTCATCGGTGAAGTCACATGGGCTGGGCCCCTTAGACCTGCATTAACATCTGGCCGGTGCCCTGTAATAATGGCGAGCCCCCATCAGCTGCAGGCCCGGGAAGGTAGTCTCGGCTACCTGCCCCCCCCCTGATGGTGGCATTGCCTCTGGATGGGGCCCAGTGGGTGTACATAAATCGGCATGCTCATCGGGAATTGGCAAGTCATTGGTACCGCCATTTGAATATATTGCATCTTAATAAAGCGTACACAGATTAACCCCTGCCCTGTAACACCTCCTACTGTGCTCCAGGGAACTCTCGAGACAACAGTAGTGTAGAAAGCAACATTAATGAAAGCAGCCACTGACTCCAGCTTGGTGGAGTTGATTAAATATGTATCACCGCAGCTCTACAAAAGTGGCAACATGGTTTAACATTGGATAATTGAATGAGATGAAATGGACAGAGAGCCTGATTAAATATGTATGTGTGCTCATGGCTACAACTGCTGAAGAGGAAACAGTGGTTAGGAAGATATAAACAAAGGAGCTGAAGAAACTCTTTAAATAATAACCGCATACAGTAAGTGGCGGCGCATTGTGTGGGATTTCAACTACAAAGAGGAATTATTTATTGAAATTGCAAAACCTTAGTATTACGACAGAATGATTCAGATTCTTTCACTTGCAGTAGTGTAGAAGTACACTCATCATGGAATGTAAATAACAAGTGAGCAGAGATGAGATCTGAGTTTAGGGGTTCCGAGGTGAAACAAGTCCATTCCTCCCGCCAAACTCAGATCGCAAATCAAAGGAAATAACCATTTTTCTTCTTTCAGATCTCGGATTTTTTAATACAAATTTTGTGTTTTTGATTCTATATAAGATTATGTCAGCTGCCATTTTGGTGCTGGTTTTCATTATCTATCTATCTATCTATCTATCTATCTATCTATCTATCTATCTATCTATCTATCTATATTAGAAACTATTGATGAAAATTAGGCAATTTTAGCACTTTTTTAATTTTATTTAAGAGATCCAGATCCAAAACCAAAACAAGACAAAGATTTAGAACCAAAACCATTTAAAATACTATGGTGGGGGTGGGGGTGGATATTTAAATAATACAATATGGGCTTGGTTAATGACTGACCATTATGCACCATTATACACGTGCATAAAAGTCAAGATAGGGTCCAGGGCACAGAAGTTCCATACATGCGAGGATAGTGCATGGAATAAGTAGAATAGAATAAAGGAGCTCAATTTGTGTAACTGAGATTCCGCTGCGGAGGCTTAGCGCTCTTTGGAATAGATCCAGACTTAAGTTAGACAGCGAATTTACGCATGCTGCATGTGTAAATTTGGTTGTTTGTATATACTGCACATGTGCGTGACAGATGTTACGCTACGTAACTCTGATCGTACGTAACTTGTTCATAACTACGTACAAAGGGGCGTGTCATCCCTACGCAAGCAGAAAATACCCATTGTATGCGGAGGGAGGCATTTAAATTGTACAGTATGGGCTGGGATAGGCAGTTATGTACGATAAGACGATACGTACAAACGTAGATACGCAAGGAAAGGTTAAGGTAGGGTTTGGAACTCATAAATCAGCTAAATTACGTGGGATCGAGGGGAGTGCCAGAGGGAGTGCATTATACTTACGATTGTGTAACTGCGCTACGCGATCTTACTTAAAGTAAACTTAAGTTTGGATCTGGCCCTTTGTACTTAATTCTGGACGGGTTCTATGGGCCTGATCCAGACCTACCACAATAACACGCCCTAGTGCGTAGCGTATTTACGCCAGTGTACCTACGAAGCACTCCCTTAGGTACTCCTCTCGTTCGCCCGTTTTTATGGCGTCTTACGCCGACCAAACCCTACCCTACAATTTTCTGTACGTAACCGCGGGCGTCCATAGCCTGCATGCGTAGTTACGACGCTTAGTACGCCTATGCTGTACGATTTATATGCCTCACTTTGCCTCCGAAGCGTAATTACGATTGTCGTATGTCTGCCACGCCCCTTCATCCGTAATTACGCTGGTGATCGTATGCTCGTAAGTAACATAGAAACATAGAAAGTGACGGCAGATAAGAGCCACATGGCCCATCTAGTCTGCCCATTTGTTTATTGAAAACTATACTGACCCTAGACCCTATTTACCCTTAATTTGGTTTATAATTTAGGATACCCGTATATTTATCCCAAGCATGTTTAAATTGTTCTACTGTATTGGCCTCAACCACCTCAGATGGGAGAATATTCCATTTATCTATCACCCTTTCAGTGAAGTAATTTTTCCGCACATTTCCTTTGAATCTACCACCCTCCAGTTTATATCCATGCCCTCGTGTTCTATTACACCTTTTCTTTTGAAAAATGCCCCCTCCTCTAGCTGGTCACAACCCTTGATGTATTTGAAAGCTGCAATCATGTCCCCCCTCTCCCTTCTCTGCTCCAAGCTATACATGTTTAGTTCCTCTAGCCTTTCTTGGTATGAATTGTTACAAAGGCCATGGACCATTTTAGTTGCCCTTCTTTGCACAGTCTCTAATGTATTTATGTCGTTCTGGAGATATGGCCTCCAGAACTGAACGCAGTATTCTAGGTGAGGGCGTACCAATGATTTATAAAGGGGCATCACTACTTCTCTCTTTCTGCTACTAACTCCTCTCCCTATGCAACCAAGCATCTGACTTGCCTGTCTCATTGCTTTGTTACATTGATTGGCTACCGTCAAGTTACTGGAAATAATGACTCCTAGATCCCTTTCCTCCTCGGTAGATTCTAATGTAATGCCATTAAGGAAATATTGAGCCTTTGGGTTTTTATGTCCTAAGTGCATGATTTTGCATTTTTTGCCATTAAACTGCAGCTGCCACACTCTTGACCATTCCTCCAGTCTACCTAGATCATCCCTCATTTTCTGTAACCCACCTGGCATGTCTACCCGGTTACATATCTTGGTGTCATCTGCAAAAAGGCATATTTTCCCCTCAATACCACAGGCAATATCACCTATAAAGATATTAAATAGCACTGATCCAAGAACAGAACCCTGGGGTACTCCACTGGTTACCTTACCATCCCCAGAAGAGATTCCATTTACTACAACCCTTTGTTGTCTATCCTGCAACCAAGATTGTATCCATGCAACTAGCTTTAAGTCCAACCCTAAAGTTTCCAGCTTATTTAACAGTCTTCGATGTGGCACAGTGTCAAAAGCCTTGCTAAAAGCTAGATAAGCTATGTCTACAGCTCCCCCTGTATCTAATACTTTACTGACCCAGTCAAAAAATTCAATAAGATTTGTTTGACATGATCTTCCCCATAATGTTCTATTATAGGGAAGATAGGAGGGAAAGGGTCAAATAAGTGTTTAAGGGAAATGAAGATCTCTTGGATGAAGACCTTGACAGTGTGATGGAGAGATTAGAAAGTTTTACAGAAAGAAAAGAAAATATGGCTAGAGACAGTCAAGCTAGAGAACTAACAGGCAGATCAGATTGTCCCTAGAGGTTTGAGGATAAAGAAAACGTGTTCCTTTGATGCGAAATCAGTGGAATTCACTAATGCGTGGTATAAGATCTTAGACCAATGCTCTTTTTCCCTAATGGATTTAATTATTAAAGAAAGAAACAAAGATTTAAAAAAACATTTCTAAAGAAGTAGAAGAGTTGGAATCATTGGTTGCCCCATATGTAGAGATGGAAGATTTTAAGGAAATGGAAGGAATAGTTAAAAGAAGAATAACTAAAGAGAAAGGATTCTTACAGATAAGAAATATAAAAAATTTAGAAGAGACACTATCAATTATAATACAGGAACCCAATGTTTGAGATAAGAGAAGAAGAAAAGTAAAAAGAACTACAAAAAAGAAATAGACAGTGAAATAAAAAGTCTATCAAAATTATTATCAACAGAAGTCAGTGATGATTCTGGTGATAAAGTTATAAAATATAGGGAAGGAGAGACCTCCCATCAGGACAAATCAACAAAACATAAGCCTCGGATAAATACAACATCAAGAGGAAATAAGAAAGAAGGTAAAGAATTGAAAGGAGAGTTTT
>WWET01000756.1:279618-290183 GCA_011038615.1 Limnodynastes dumerilii | reverse complement strand
GGTTCCCTCAACACCTCATGCGCTACATTACCTGTTGAAGTGCTCTCCAGGCCTCCAAGTGCTGCATAGGAGTTATGCAAGGGCAGAGGCTGTGCAATGTGTCCTTGCACAACTGGAACCTTCCTGCATGCATTCCTCACCATAGTCCACCCAGTACGCTTCCTGGGAACTCTCTGAGGCAATGGTGGCATCAAAGATGCAGACATCCTGCCTATCTCACCTTGCATCCTAGCTATCTCATCAAGTAAAAAAGACATCCTCTGACAGATTGGACAACACCTGAGTTTCCAAATTGTCTTCCGCAAAACAAAAGCATCACACCCACTGCAATGCACAAGAGCCGACATCCTAGGTTTTTTTGATGTATAAAAATAAATAAATCAGCAAAATTTGCTTTACCAACAAATCACACAACTAGTTTTAAAAGGGCCCAAATCCTGCCCAAATCCCGTTCAAACTCCAGTTACAACTCCAATATGCTTTGAAAACCAATGCTTAGAAATCCAGTCTATGCAATTCAGGCAGGTTAGACCGTAAGTACGTTCAGAGTTTCTGGTCGTAACATCTTCCTCACGCACGCGCAGAACTTGGAAAACAGCATTTTTACGACTAAGTCGAGCGTAACAACGCAAGCAGGCGTAGGTCTGGATTAGGCCCCATGTTCTTACATCATGCTAGAAATTCAGTATGTGTGGGCCTAGAGCCAACTGCAAACCAGTGATCGGAATATCCACCCAGACCGTTCAAGCATTGGGACAGACCAAACAACTATCTACCCTGAAGCCGCCCTGACTGTTCCAGTGCTTCAGATCCTGATTAGATAAGAGAGACGCGGCCACATTCCCGACAACCTTTTTATTGACTATACAACTTCATATATCCTGGTGTGATGTCAGGCCCATAACTAGAGGTGTGTGATAAGGGCGGATCCCCAGGGCGAAAGCAAAGTGGGGGTGCCAGAAAGGTAATATTTAAGGTTAAAATGGTTAATAACTTGAGGTTGGGGGCACTACTTTTTATTTTTGCCCCTGGCACTAAAATTTCTAGCTATGGCTCTGTGTGGTGACACAATTTACTGTGCATCATGGTCAGTGCTGTCAATAGACTGGCAGGGTCTAGGTATAAGATACCATGTTAAATAAGTATCTATGGTGGAGGCCCTAAGAAGTTGCTATACTGGGCCCAAAATTCCACTTGGTGGCCCTTTCCCATATTTAAAGGCTAGGTTAAATTAATCCAAGGCCCTCAGTGTCCCCTGGGTTATACGAAATGAAAAATAAGAATATGGGCCAGATTTACTAAGATGCGGGAATAGAAAAGTGGAGATGTTGCCCATAGCAACCAATCAGATTCTAGCTGACATTTTCTAGCATGTAAAAGGAAAGTGAGAGCTAGAATCTGATTGGTTGCTATTGGCAACATCTCCATTTTTCCTTTCCCCACAGCTTAGTAAATCTGGTCCATTGCCTATGTTCATTACACTTCACTAGTGCTGGTGTGTCACTCTCCCAGGAGTGACATTTGTATAAGTCCCAGACCAGTGACTGACCTTAATGGACTTTCCTTCTTTTGATGTATTTCTTTCCTTTATTCATTACATAAATCCTATTAGGTGAGGAAAACTGTTGACATAACTAGCACAAGTCATGTAATACATTCTTTACGTGTCACTGTTTCATTATCGAGTGGTGCTGTAAAGTGTATATGGAAAGTTTCCCAGTCACTGTCACCCGATGTTCTCACCTTTTATTGCACATCTTAAACTGAAAAAAAAAAAGTAGAAACATAAATAGTGATTTCAACCTCTGAACAGATGGCAACAATTAGGAATAATTAGGTGTGTGTCATGGAACGAACCATTTGCTTAACCTTCCTCTAACCATATAGCTCTGACATAAAGTAATTAGTGAGAAGCATAATTTACATCAAAGAAATTTGCTATAGAAAAATAAATGAAGAGTGCATTAGGATTTTGGTGGCAAACCATACTCCACAAAATGGATTCCACAAAATAAATGGTGCACAAGATGGCTCCCGATCTCTGTATTACAGAGTAACATAGAAACATACACAGAGAGTCACATGACCCATCCGGTCTGCCCAGAGCAGATGACTACAGTTCAGCCAGTGACTTCACACCTCCAATCCAGCTCCCAGATTCCTTAGTTTTGTGATATTTCGTGCAATTTGTGCTCTCGGATCTGTCACAGTCCTTCCATGCAAGTGGGAATGGTTAAATTGTGAACGCACTCATGTCTAGACAGTGCGGCTCCTTGAATGTGGATACCTGATCTCATCTTGTAAGCAAAGTGACGTAATGTTTGTTGTCACAGACTTTTCGCGTTAAATTTTTTTATTAATTTGCTGTGCTTCCAAGTCAAAGGTCCCAGTAAATAAGACCGAACAAGGAATAAAGATAAATCGGGACTTGGAAGCGAGTTAAATCGTCAGAGAAATGCACAACATTTTGAACACATAAATTTTGGTAGATAAATAAACATTTATATATTGTGTTTATGTATGTCCAAAGTTTATGACTTAAGGGCGTATTCAGAGATCCGTTTTTAAGGGTACTTACGTGGGTATTTTTAGGATCTGATCTACTGCGCATGCGAAGTATCTTGATTTATGTAAATTACGTAGATTATACGTTCGTAAGTGCCTCACGGACGTACATGTAAATCACACTTGGTTACATACGTACGCATCTCCAACGCACTGAGAAATTTACATAAAAGTGGGTGGGAAGGCATTTAAATGCGCGCATTAAAGAACCGCACGGATAGAGCACATATACGCACGCTACAGCACACAGAAAGTTACAAGTGGTCTATGGAGGCGGAAGTCACCGACAGCACGGCTGTGAGAGGAGAGTGTCCTGGGTGTGAGGGGGTTTGGCCTGCAACAAGCGTGCATATAAATGCGTGCCTTCATAGAAACTCATTTCTGAATCCGGTCCTAAATGTTTGCAGCTTCAGGGAAAATAGTTTGTGTGTTAAACGTTCCTAGAGTCTTGACTCTGGCAAGAGGTGGAAAAGGATTTCCTAAGTGTTGGAATCTGACAGAGAAGGGCAGAATCCTTCCTGAGACCCAGTTCGAGTAGTCCTACCCAGACTCCCCGAACGACCTCCATATTTAGGTGAATCCAACTGCTGTGGATCCCTCTGGATCCAGATTCTCCACTTACCATGGTTTTTGCTCCTTGTGATCCAGGAGGATAGGGTACAATGCGTACAGAATATACAAATGGCATGAGGGAGGGGGGGGGGTCTGTAGATTGTACAGTAAAGACATTGTTACGTATGATCCTCATTTATGCACCAATCCCATTTTCCAGGGAAAGCGATCAGCAGAGTTTTATATCTGGCCCTCTGTGTGTAGGCCGCTTGCTTAATTTCCCCTTGTAGTTATAGAGAACACTTGTGCTTTGTTTGTACTATTGTTGATTCTCTCTCTCTCTCTCTCTCTCTCTCTCTCTCTGTGTCTCTCTCTCTCTGTCTCTCTCTCTGTCTCTCTTTCTCTCTCTCTCTCTTACACTTACATAGGGCTAGATTTACTAAACTCCGGAAAAGGAAAAGTGGAGATATTGCAGGGTTGCCGACTCTCCCGGAATGTCCGGGAGACTCCCGAAATTCGGGCAGTACTCCCGGTATCCCAGGAGAGCTAGCAAATCTCCCGCAAGTGACTTGAGGCACTTGGTTTCACTGAAACCACGGCCTCAAGTCCTGCCCCCCTGCCTAGCAACACTAGTATATTAGTGTTGCTAGGCACAGAAAGGGACTTGATAACGCAATTTGCGGCATCAAGCCCCGTCCCGACCCCTATTTCAGATAAAAACGGGTCAGTATGAGCCAGGGGCGGAGCCTAATGACGCGCTTTGCATAACCAGCGTCGTTAAGCCCCACCCCCTGCATGCGTTGGTAGCTTCTCTCCGTGATCTCCCGGAGGGAAGCTGCCAAAAGTCGGCAACCATGAGATATTGCCCATAGCAACCAATGAGATTCCAGCTCTTGCTTTACATACTAGAAAATGTCAGCTTGCATCTGATTGATTGCTATGGGCAACATCTCCATTTTTCTATTTCCACAGTTTAGTAAAGCTAGTGCACATGGAAACATAGTAACTCATATTATAATATTAATATATGCCATATATAAATGTCTGGTCTGTCTATAACACAGTGAATGCAATGCAGATATTGTCATGTTTTACATATTCTCCTGCTCTCGGGGTTAACTTTAAATTATGATCTGTTTTCTGGTTCACATGGGACCAGATTTGGAAACACTGATCTAGGTCTGATTTCTATTCTTCTATGTCATTGTGTCATCTCTCTTCCCTTCCTCTGCCCCAGATTATATAATGGCTTTGAAATATTTGGTCTTTTGAGGATGTTTCGGAATATTCTGCCTCTGCTTCATTTTTCATAGTGTCTCCTGTTCTGAATAATTCTGTCTTTTTTATGTTCTACTGCATATTATTTTCATTTATTGTATTATTTATCCCTAAGGTTGCCATACATGGTGTCTTTCTTTTTTCACTGCAAAATGAAAATGCAGCCGTCCCTACATTTTATCTTTTATTATAGCCCATTTTTCATATTATTTGGGATTATTATTTGTTTGTCCTTTCTGGTATATAGAGCAAATACAGAATTAACTGGGTTTTTAGCTGATTAAAATGGACTTGTCTGCACATCACACATATATCTGCATAGACACAATTCATATAAACATAACATTCCTGTTAAAGGATATTACCCCTTTGGCATTTTTCACATTGTGGAGTCACATTGGATTTACTGTACTTGGGAATTGTTAGTTTTATTAAATGCATTTTTACAGAATATATTGATGCATCCAGTAAGGGCTCTGCTTTTTGGGGGAATGTTAGTTTTTTATTCTGGACAATAACCAATAAAATACATTTAATGTAACAGTAAAGGGTCAGAAATATTAAAATGATGTCCTATAATGGATTGCACAAACCCCTGCATTTTTGTGGCTCTGAAGCTTGAACTGTTATGGGGACACCTTTGCAACCAGCAATAATAGAGCAACATCCAACAAGGTCCAAATGGCAGAGAATAGGGTGTTACAGTGGAGTCCCTGAAAATGGCCCATACAGTGAGACCCTTCACACCAGCAATGAAGTCTGGGTAAAAATTCCATCCAAAATTCTTTAACTCCAGGTGAGTGACAGTTGGAAGCTCAGGAGCGGAGTATTCTTTACCTAATGGAATGGGTCATGTTGGAGGGTCTGGAAATGTTGCTCATAGCAACCAATCAGAATCTAGTCTATTCTCTAGTATGTTATAAGAAAATGAGAGCTAGAATCTGATTGGTTGCTAACGGCAACAGGCCAGATTCTGAGCTACGTATGGTAGCGTTTTTACGCTAGCCGCTGACGTAAAATCGCCAATTTGTATGTACTGCGCATGCGCGTGGCAGATGTTAGGCAATGTAACTCTGATCGTACGTAACTTCAGCGTAATTACGAATGAAAGGGCGTGTCTTCCATACGACACCCGGAAATACGTTTTATAGATGAAGCGAGGTATTCAGTACATAGAGTGCCGTTACGTACGTCAATGCATTACGTACATCCGTACTTACGCTTAGAAAAGTTAAGGTAGGGTTTGGCAAACGTAAATCGAGTAAATTACGTACGAGCGAGGCGAGTGCCTAGGGGAGTGCATAGTACGATAGTACTTACGATAGCGTAAATACGCTACGCCAACGAACGTAAAAACAACTTAGGTATGAATCTATCCCAACATCTCCATCTTTCCTTTTCAGCTGTTTAGTAAATCTGGTCCTTGGAGTCCGCACTGAAGAGGCAAGTCCCCTCTCACTCCCCTCCCCGAATGCAGATCCGCCTCCGGCACTTAATTTGCATAACTATCCCCACCTGTCTGAAAGTGCCGCCCCCCATGCGGATTTCATAGCGTATGGAACTGAATTCAGTGCATTAGGAAATCCATAGCGCAACATTTATTGCGCACATGTCCAGATGTTATTTATTAGTGGACTTACGCAAGAGGCCCTATCAGGAAGGAGATAAAAGTAACCCTGTCAGCATTCTAACCATCGCTGTAACATATATTTACCCCTGTGTGTGACCTGCTTGTAGCACAGCAATATGCTCATGAACTCAATGAATAGATACAATCACAGATGCATTTGGTGCAACAGCTACAATTTTATGTGCGTTATATAATAACACTGAGTTTTTCCTGTCAAGGCTGCAGTTGCCATGGTGACAAGTCTAAAAATTCTACCAAATGTAATCATTTAGCAACAATGCAACAACATTACAGGGTATGGTATAACATAATGTATTCTTTTGAGAACCTCACAGTCAGCTGTAGAGAGATCAGTAAAAGAGAGAATCTATTTCAAATGAAAAACAAGAACATTTTCAATAAGCTGGTTGTACAATAATGTAAAAAAAAATCTTCTCCTAAACTAACAATCGATGGACTTAAGCTTAAGAAGTTTATGAAGTCTCATAGTTAAGGCATACCAATTGTCTATACATGACCAGAGGCCATTTTCATACACTCCAACATGACCCATTCCATTAGGTACAAAATACTCTGCTCCTCAGTTTCCAACTGTCAGTTATTATGGCAGTTGAAGAGGCAAATCATTTTTTAAATATCAATTAAGTCATTTTGCCAGCTGAGTGTGACAGTTGGAAGCTCAGGGGCGGAGTTTATTGTACCTAATGGAATGGGTCGTGTTGGAGGATCTGTATTTTGCATATGATAGGGGCTGTGGTCTCCTCTGAAGGGGCTGATCCAAAGCTGCTCTCACACCAAAGTGCAGTGATTTTTCTCTGTGCTAGTGCAATAGGGTGTTCCATTACAATCATGAACCCCGGGGGTGGGGGGGTGTAGGTTGTCTGTGTGAGTGAGTGAGAGTGAGTGTGTGTGTTGAAAAATTAGATTGTAATGCGTCAGAGGTTGATGTGAAGGACTGTTTAAAATAGTAAAGAGCTACTTAATATGATGGCACCATTAAAAAAAGAATATGTAAAATGACAATACTTAATTTTTTTATGGTATTTATAGGTGACGGGGGGTGTGAGGAGCGTTTGTGGAGGTATTTATAGATGACGGGGGGCTGTGAGGAGCGTTTGTGGAGGTATTTATAGGTGACAGGGGGCTGTCAGGAGCGTTTGTGGAGGTATTTATAGGTGACGGGGGGGCTGTGAGGAGCGTGTGTGGAGGTATTTATAGGTGACAGGTGGCTGTGAGGAGCGTGTGTGGAGGTATTTATAGGTGACAGGTGGCTGTGAGGAGCGTGTGTGGAGGTATTTATAGGTGACAGGGGGCTGTGAGAAGTGTAGGGGGCTGTGAGGAGCGTTTGTGGAGGTATTTATAGGTGACAGGGGGCTGTGAGGAGCGTTTGTGGAGGTATTTATAGGTGACAGGGGGCTGTGAGGAGCGTTTGTGGAGGTATTTATAGGTGACAGGGGGCTGTGAGGAGCGTTTGTGGAGGTATTTATAGGTGACAGGGGGCTGTGAGGAGCGTTTGTGGAGGTATTTATAGGTGACAGGGGGCTGTGAGGAGCGTTTGTGGAGGTATTTATAGGTGACAGGGGGCTGTGAGGAGCGTTTGTGGAGGTATTTATAGGTGACAGGGGGCTGTGAGGAGCGTTTGTGGAGGTATTTATAGGTGACAGGGGGCTGTGAGGAGCGTTTGTGGAGGTATTTATAGGTGACAGGGGGCTGTGAGGAGCGTTTGTGGAGGTATTTATAGGTGACAGGGGGCTGTGAGGAGCGTTTGTGGAGGTATTTATAGGTGACAGGGGGCTGTGAGGAGCGTTTGTGGAGGTATTTATAGGTGACAGGGGGCTGTGAGGAGCGTTTGTGGAGGTATTTATAGGTGACAGGGGGCTGTGAGGAGCGTTTGTGGAGGTATTTATAGGTGACAGGGGGCTGTGAGGAGCGTTTGTGGAGGTATTTATAGGTGACAGGGGGCTGTGAGGAGCGTTTGTGGAGGTATTTATAGGTGACAGGGGGCTGTGAGGAGCGTTTGTGGAGGTATTTATAGGTGACAGGGGGCTGTGAGGAGCGTTTGTGGAGGTATTTATAGGTGACAGGGGGCTGTGAGGAGCGTTTGTGGAGGTATTTATAGGTGACAGGGGGCTGTGAGGAGCGTTTGTGGAGGTATTTATAGGTGACAGGGGGCTGTGAGGAGCGTTTGTGGAGGTATTTATAGGTGACAGGGGGCTGTGAGGAGCGTTTGTGGAGGTATTTATAGGTGACAGGGGGCTGTGAGGAGCGTTTGTGGAGGTATTTATAGGTGACAGGGGGCTGTGAGGAGCGTTTGTGGAGGTATTTATAGGTGACAGGGGGCTGTGAGGAGCGTTTGTGGAGGTATTTATAGGTGACAGGGGGCTGTGAGGAGCGTTTGTGGAGGTATTTATAGGTGACAGGGGGCTGTGAGGAGCGTTTGTGGAGGTATTTATAGGTGACAGGGGGCTGTGAGGAGCGTTTGTGGAGGTATTTATAGGTGACAGGGGGCTGTGAGGAGCGTTTGTGGAGGTATTTATAGGTGACAGGGGGCTGTGAGGAGCGTTTGTGGAGGTATTTATAGGTGACAGGGGGCTGTGAGGAGCGTTTGTGGAGGTATTTATAGGTGACAGGGGGCTGTGAGGAGCGTTTGTGGAGGTATTTATAGGTGACAGGGGGCTGTGAGGAGCGTTTGTGGAGGTATTTATAGGTGACAGGGGGCTGTGAGGAGCGTTTGTGGAGGTATTTATAGGTGACAGGGGGCTGTGAGGAGCGTTTGTGGAGGTATTTATAGGTGACAGGGGGCTGTGAGGAGCGTTTGTGGAGGTATTTATAGGTGACAGGGGGCTGTGAGGAGCGTTTGTGGAGGTATTTATAGGTGACAGGGGGCTGTGAGGAGCGTTTGTGGAGGTATTTATAGGTGACAGGGGGCTGTGAGGAGCGTTTGTGGAGGTATTTATAGGTGACAGGGGGCTGTGAGGAGCGTTTGTGGAGGTATTTATAGGTGACAGGGGGCTGTGAGGAGCGTTTGTGGAGGTATTTATAGGTGACAGGGGGCTGTGAGGAGCGTTTGTGGAGGTATTTATAGGTGACAGGGGGCTGTGAGGAGCGTTTGTGGAGGTATTTATAGGTGACAGGGGGCTGTGAGGAGCGTTTGTGGAGGTATTTATAGGTGACAGGGGGCTGTGAGGAGCGTTTGTGGAGGTATTTATAGGTGACAGGGGGCTGTGAGGAGCGTTTGTGGAGGTATTTATAGGTGACAGGGGGCTGTGAGGAGCGTTTGTGGAGGTATTTATAGGTGACAGGGGGCTGTGAGGAGCGTTTGTGGAGGTATTTATAGGTGACAGGGGGCTGTGAGGAGCGTTTGTGGAGGTATTTATAGGTGACAGGGGGCTGTGAGGAGCGTTTGTGGAGGTATTTATAGGTGACAGGGGGCTGTGAGGAGCGTTTGTGGAGGTATTTATAGGTGACAGGGGGCTGTGAGGAGCGTTTGTGGAGGTATTTATAGGTGACAGGGGGCTGTGAGGAGCGTTTGTGGAGGTATTTATAGGTGACAGGGGGCTGTGAGGAGCGTTTGTGGAGGTATTTATAGGTGACAGGGGGCTGTGAGGAGCGTTTGTGGAGGTATTTATAGGTGACAGGGGGCTGTGAGGAGCGTTTGTGGAGGTATTTATAGGTGACAGGGGGCTGTGAGGAGCGTTTGTGGAGGTATTTATAGGTGACAGGGGGCTGTGAGGAGCGTTTGTGGAGGTATTTATAGGTGACAGGGGGCTGTGAGGAGCGTTTGTGGAGGTATTTATAGGTGACAGGGGGCTGTGAGGAGCGTTTGTGGAGGTATTTATAGGTGACAGGGGGCTGTGAGGAGCGTTTGTGGAGGTATTTATAGGTGACAGGGGGCTGTGAGGAGCGTTTGTGGAGGTATTTATAGGTGACAGGGGGCTGTGAGGAGCGTTTGTGGAGGTATTTATAGGTGACAGGGGGCTGTGAGGAGCGTTTGTGGAGGTATTTATAGGTGACAGGGGGCTGTGAGGAGCGTTTGTGGAGGTATTTATAGGTGACAGGGGGCTGTGAGGAGCGTTTGTGGAGGTATTTATAGGTGACAGGGGGCTGTGAGGAGCGTTTGTGGAGGTATTTATAGGTGACAGGGGGCTGTGAGGAGCGTTTGTGGAGGTATTTATAGGTGACAGGGGGCTGTGAGGAGCGTTTGTGGAGGTATTTATAGGTGAAAGGGGGCTGCGAGGAGTGTGTGTGGAGGTATTTATAGGTGACAGGGGGCTGTGAGGAGCGTTTGTGGAGGTATTTATAGGTGAAAGGGGGCTGCGAGGAGTGTTTGTGGAGGTATTTATAGGTGACAGGGGGCTGTGTCATTAAAGGTGAGAGGGGACATGTTACTATCCTTTTTAACTTGTTACCAAATGTCCACCTCCTATGTAACTCGCTGTTATTGTAATATTTAGATTTTTTTTTTGTATATATTTTGTAACATTATTTCAATATCTTTTACAATAATTATACTGGGTTTCCCCGAAACATATTTTCCCTA
>WWET01000756.1:215268-226890 GCA_011038615.1 Limnodynastes dumerilii | reverse complement strand
AGTTACTCCTGGGTTAAACCATGTTGATTGCAGGGGAGTCCTATTTCATCTGTTGCAAACAGTATTAGAGTTGAGAGGTGATGTTTCCTATCCCAAGTCTAAATAACAGTGTGATAGTAAAGCTGGTCAGTATCTGTGTGCAGTAAGCAATGCAAAGATATATCCCTGTATGCACAGAATACAATTAACTTGACTCCCCCTGCAATCAACATGGTTTAGCCCAGGAGTAACTCATTTTAATCACCCAGCCCAATGCCCGGTTCCAGACCTATGTATGCACTGCGCTCGTATGTATAATTTCGTGCGTGCAAGGGTTGTGCACTCCTCTCATACAGACGGAGCTTCCATACACATCATACACATCATTTAAATACCTCCCCCCTCTCACCATGCATAGATGCAGCACAGATGGTGGGTTGCCACGCACTGCCGTCAGAATGGCTAACTTTGCGTAATGGAGAAACGTTCTTAGTACATTTTGATTCTGATTAGTAGCCGCCATTAAGTGCTTGCACAGTACTTACATATTCAGTGGCTGGCTACCTCTTGATCTATCAGGTGACGTGAGTCTTGGCCTCCAGGCTGAAAAGAGTCTTGACCTCCAACACTAGATCATCAATAACCCACTGTCCGAGGTGCATTATGACAATTTATATCATCAGCACATTAACACAGAGAGAGGTTCATCTGGCACAGACATCAACTCCTCTGAAGTCCCTCCTTTGCTTGGGCCTTTTTATACACAAAATGTTGCATGTCTGACAAGGACATGATGTGATTGTATGCAGCTAGAGCTAGAGCTAGAGCTAGAGCGAGATGTTCCTGATATTTTGTTGTGACTTCACCTGTCTATGGTCTCTTATCGCAAGTCTTTTGTTCAGGCGACAATAAAGCTGGCCATACACTAGAGCGAATATCAGCCCGATCACCCAATTATCGGGTGATTGGGCAAATAATCGCTGGAGTATATGGCCAAGATTGATGTTTGAAACGCCAAATAAACGTACCAGAAACGCTCTGGAACGATTATTTGGTCTTCTGAAAAGTTTAATAAATATCGGGAGCAAGGTCCTGATATTTTAATGGAGCCAATCAGCAAGCTGAATGGCTTCCTATCCCTGCAATAGACGCTGCTTCATATCTATGTACAAAGCTGCTCTGTCAGCTTTGAATTATACCTTTAAAGCTGTCAGAGCAGCATAGGACATAGATATGCAGCAGCGGCTATTGCAGGGAGTAGTACAGACAGGGATCAGTCGAATCCGCGATGTATGAAGCTTGGCTTCGTCTGATTCTTGTCTGTATTTCTGCCTGCAATAACCGCTGTACTGTACTATGCTGCTCTGACAGCTTTGAAGGTATAATTCAAAGCTGACAGAGCAGCTTTGTACATAGATGTGGAGCGGCGCCATAGAGAGCCCTGCCTCCCCCCTCCCTCTTCCCGTCCCGTTTATCAGGCCACCCCCTGCTGGGACCGATAATCATCCTAGTGTATGGCCACCTTAAGGATTTCCCCTTAGATGACGTAACTCCTGTGTCACTGGTAGTTCATGAACAGACTTCATTTGGAATGTGATTAGAATTCAAGATAGTGAGAACTGTTTTTGACAATTAACCTTATGTTTGTTTCAGTTGGGAAAGCTGTAAATTCAATGCTTTTCTACAATTTTCAATATTTATAAGGTTAATCCAGATTGATATGATTTTATTTACTAAATATATGATCCCATTTTGACACAGATTTTGACAGGGAGTCTTAGGCTTAGGCTGCGGGGAAGGGAGTCTTAGGGTTAGCCTGCAGGGAAGGGAGTCTTAGGGTTAGCCTGCGGGGAAGGAAGTCTTAAGGTTAGGCTGCGAGGAAGGGAGGCTTACCGTTAGGCACGGGAAAGGGAGACTTAGGGTTAAGTCCTTTCAAAAAGTGACTTTCTCAGCGTAATTACTGCAATATGCTTCATATGTAATTATTAGGGTTTTTATTTGAGAACATGCCTCTGCAGGGTTTTTTTCATATACTGTATAATACTATGTTAAATTTCTTAATCACCCTGCAGCCTCCAACCCAACCCTCAGGTTTATGTGTCTGTTACAAGAATCTTTGAATTGGGGGTTCCTTACACACGCTTGCTCAGGGGTGCCATGAAGTCACACTGCACCTCTAACTCTATTGTCTCCTGTTCTGTATGTTTCTCCCAAAACCCTTTCAACCCAAAGTCTGTTCTCGCAGTCAGTGATGATTCTGCTAATGCACTGTATTTGCTAGATGGCAAATGATGGTTAATGCTGTCTGTTTTCCTTGTGTAGTACACCTCTGCTCTAACCTATGATGGTGTTCGCGTGATGTACGAAGCCTTCCAGAACCTAAGAAAACAAAGGATAGATATCTCTCGCCGAGGGAATGCTGGTGAATGCTTGGCCAACCCTGCTGTTCCTTGGGGGCAAGGAATAGACATACAGAGGGCGTTACAACAGGTATGTAGAGGAAACATGTACAAACAGAGTTATACTAACACTGGAATAGTATAAAACAGAAGAAGAAAAAGGAGAAGGAGAAGATGATGAAGGAGAAGATGATGGTGATGATGAATAAGATGAAGAAGATGGAGAAGGTGAAGAAGAAGGAGAAGATGAAGAAGGAGAAGAAGAATGAAAATAAATGTTTGAGAGGAAAATATAACAAAACACTTACTTGTATATAAATAGTGGCAGCAGGCAAAATGAATCACTGGCTAAAATTTACAATGGACAAGATAGAACTGAACTCCAATGACTAACTGGAAGCATATACTGACTTATTATAAACATATTTATGTTGTTCCAGTATGGAGATTATATATTTTCCACTGCAAAAATGTATTTCATTATAAACAATAAAACAAACTTTTTATTATTATTGGACCGTATTCAGAGATCCGTGTCCCGAACGGTCCGCAAATATACACACAGATGGAGCAAGAAACACCCACCAAAACCCCAGTCACTCCCCTTGCTAATCCGTGGTCTCGGAGACTTACACCTCCATAGACCAGCTCTAACTTTCCGTGCGTATAGGTCCTCCGTCCGTGCGTATCTTGATAATCGCTTCCACTTTACTTCGTTTAAATGCCATTTTTATTTAAATTCTCCCGTGCATATTTTTCTGTTGCATATCCGGACGTATGGATCCACGTGCGATTCACAGGTCCGTCCGTAAGGCACTTCCGTGCGTATTATCAACGTCAGTTGCGGAAATAAAGTTACTGCGCATGCGCAGGTGAAGAGTAACTAAAAATATGCACGGAACTGGCTGGGAAAACAGATCTCTGAACACGGACCATTATTATTATTATTATTATTATTATTATTAGACCGTATTTACAGTTAGGAACAGTGGTTGAAGTGGACATTTAGAATTGGCGGTATGAGAAAATAAAAATAATAGAAGTGAATGGAGATTTATAGCTTTTCAATGAAATCTGTGGGAGAAGTGCCGGTATGTCATACCCCTGTATACCCCCTCACTTCGAGCCCTGGTTAGGAAAGCTTTAAGAAGGTGCAGATAAGCCTGTGTATATAAGCATGTATCCACACTTATCTTAAAGCTTCCTCCCTGTCACCTCCCCCTTTTCTTAAGAACCTAAAGCACTCAAGAGTACCCCAGAGCTTCTCTAACTTCCCGTTCCTATTCTCCTTTTTAAATCATCCTGTTTATTGGGCCACATAATCGATGTAATGTATGGGCAGTTTCAGTAGCTGACTCCCTCTGAAATATTGTATTTGCTGGTGAGTAATAGTGCAATAATACAGATGGAGCTTAGCAGGCACATCAATATTTCTCCAAATTTGTTACACAACCTGTTTTAAAAAAGTATTGGTTTCTTTTCACAAGGTTCGAATGGAAGGTCTATCTGGAAATGTCCAATTCAATGAGAAGGGGCGTCGAACAAACTATACATTACACGTGCTGGAGTTAAAACATAAAGGTATCCGACAGGTAAGAGTATAAAACCCTGTCAAAGTCATTTTTCAAGAGGTGGTGATTTATTTGCAGAAAATGTATCTGAAATTATACTATATATACTATATACTTATAATATACTATTGCTTTTTACTTATATTTCTATTGATTTGGATCGTGCATATGTTGCTTTTTTACTTTAATGTCCATATAGAGTAAAATGAAATCCTATTTTTATACTTATTTTGATATGTAAATTAAAATACTTCCATGAATAATTGTAGGTGTAAGGTGAATGTTCCCCAAGTACCGCTGTAAGTTGTAAAATGTTTTTACCGTGAACCTCCGTAACATAACTAGTACCGTGGGAGCAATGTCAACTGTCAGCACATGTGAAGGATGGCTGGCCACCATACAAACTCGCCTTGCTTATAGAGCCTGAAGCGGTCAACTACTTTTACGATAAAGATACAAAGTTTACTGCCAGGGAAGGTTGTGATGGTAGATTTAATTGATCTGTTTAAAAAAGGGTTAGACAAAGGGACATCCAGAATTATGACCATCGTTTAAAACGAAGGATAGTAGTGGATCCAGGGAGTCAGCCATCTTGGGTAAGGAGGAATTTTTTCAGATTGAAACATATTGGCGATTGCTTTATCTGGATCAATTTCGATTATAAGATAGGGATCACAGGAGATCCATAACAGGTTGAACTTGATGGACTCTTGTCAACCCCATCAACTATATTAATATGTTACTATGTTACTTCTGCCCCTTGTGAACCTAGTGTATTCTGCTGATGTTTGCATGGACTTGTGCCTATATCATTTGTGGTGACTATTTGGTGCATTATAATAAAAGTTATATATGTTTAATCTGTGCTTATGTTAGAAAGGAGCAGAAGGCGTCAGTTACCCAAAACTGTGAGTTCATTATTTAAGCCCTGATTCCTGGATCTTACATCACTCCAGGATCTGTGATATATGTTACCTGTCTCTTGTCCTCTGTAACATTGTACCAGACCCTCCAACATGACCCATTCCATTAGGTACAATTGAACCCACTCCTGAGCTTCCATGCAATATTATCTGCTCCTGAGTTTCCAACTGTCACTCACCTGGTTTAAATGAATTAACTGATATTTAAAAAACGATTTGCTTCTTCAACAAAGGTGGTTACCATAGTAACTGACAGTTGGAATCTGAGGAGCAGAGTATTTTGTACCTAATGGAATGGGTCATGTTGGAGGGTATGTTGTACAAACAATCTGGTACTTACAACTGGACAGTTCAGCTTTTCCCAATACTAAAGGCTAACAAAAAGTGATTTGAAGCTGCTCACACAATAAGGCTTTCACAATGTATTAGAGTCATCTTCTCTTGTCCACATCACAGAGACGCTACTTCTGAATCCGTGGTAATAGTTCCCCAACACACATGTCCTATATGACAATTGGTTCCATCAGTGTATATACCCCTTCTATCACCCTCTAATCTACTGCCAGATTTATTTCTAGAACTTTGCTTCAGTCTGTACTAGGGCTAAAGACATTTATTTAGTCATAAACTATCTATAGGGAAGTAAGAAAAGGAAAGGATATACACCTATTCAAAAAACGCAGCTGTCTGATAGAGGACCTAGCTTGTTACATAGGAACCCACCAGGGGAGACAGCGCTGTAAATTGAAGAAATTAATAAAACATATAATAGTCTAAACTGTGATGACTGTAAGAAATCAACACCAGTGTAAATATCAAACACATTTATTAAAAATATATAGAAATAAATAAAATAATAACAACTATTAATGAAAAACTTCATTCACTGTGCACAGGGTATTTAAGTAGTTAAATCCTTCAGTCGGAGCAGGCGGAGAAAGTCAAGCGGTATAATATGGGTAATAGCAATATTCAAAAGTGTATATGGGTTACCGAGTAAGAGTGGGCAAGGAAGAAGTTAGTAAGGGAGGTTACCCAACTTTAGTAGGGACGATGTTACAATCCTCTTCTGTAATTCCTTTACCATGTGTGAGATCATAGTAGCGGGTGGCCAGCCCGATATGAAGATCAACCCGGGATACTCCAAACACCTGCAGATAGTGAAATTCCCAAAATAAGTCCGCGTACAACTGCTGATAGCAATAGCATGCTCCAAAGTGTTAAACAGCAACGCGTTTCATGTTACAACGAACACTTTATCAAGCTGATCTGACATCATTACTAACCCCTCCTATAAAGGGAGTACTCATTCATTAGTAATTCACCTGTTTAGCGGTGTTTTGACTGAATAAAATATGTAAACATTTCAATACAAAAGATAAAAATACATATTTGCAGGAATTGGTGGTGTTGATAGCAAAATAAAGAGCACAGTAAAATGAGATTTTATACCTTATAATACATGCACGTGAGAGCAGATTAGAGCCACACCTTTTCACTGGACAAACCACGCCCCCTTCACGCACACATTGTACCTATTTTCTATTAAAAAATGTTGGAGGGTATGCCACCCATGTCTAATCAAAGCTGATGCCCAGAGTGTTAGCCTTTTATAATACACACAATTACACACTGACTCCCAAAATTCAAGGAGGTATCCCGTGACAGCAGGCAAATCTCCTGCAAATTCCGTACCACCTGCCTCTCCTTACAGCAATTCTTAGTATTACTAGGGATAGGCTGGACTTGATGTGATTTTCATATTATTAAGCCCCACCCACAACCAGGAACACCTTGAATTGCAGTAGTGATTGACAGGGGGTAGGACATAATGACACAATTTGCATAAATCATATCATTAAGCCCTGATTTTCCTGGAGGGAAAAATAGAAAGTAGACAGTCCTGATGTAGATTGCTCCATATTTTATATAATAACAGTGGGCGGGAGAGGAAAGTTACTCCTGGGCTAAACCATGTTGATTTCAGGGGGAGTCAAGTTAATTGTATTCTTTGCATGCAGGGATATATCTTTGAATTGCTTACTGCACACAGATACTGACCAGCGTTACTATTACACTGTTATTTAGACTTGGGATAGGAAACATAACCTCTCAACTCTAATACTCTAATACTGGTTGCAACAGATGAAATATGACTCCCCTGCAATCAACATGGTTTAGCCCAGGAGTAACTTTCCTCTTTTAAGCCCAGTAATAGTAGTAGTAATAATAATAATAATTATTATTATTATTATTATTATTATTATTATTATTATTATTACATTTATTCTACATAAAATATATAATTTTTAACAGCACCTTTAGTCCATAATTTCTATACATATAATAATATTTAAAAACAAAACATAGAAAGTGGGTGCTTCATGGTGCAGGCACCTTTTTATTCATATAAGCACAGATAAAAGAAAACAATCAATAAAAATACTGAGGCGTGCCAAGACAAATTTCTCTCCCCCATCATCCCCCCTCTCCCTTCTCAGTGTCTCCACTCTGTCTGTCCCCCATCCGCTTAGTTTGCACGGTCTCAGGAGTAGGGCCCTTCAACCTCTTGTCTTCTACCTCCCCTGGGTTATATTAGGTTCCTGTCATGTTTGTCATCAGTCTGTTGTAACCTATTTCATCTTGTTTGTCATTTTATTTTTGCCCTGCATACCTTATGTGGCACCCTATAAATAAACATTATTAATAATGATAATAATACTAATAATAATAATCAATATAAAGTTGATCAGTTCTTCAGTTCTCTAAGGGGTTTTTTTTTGTATTTTTTGTTTCATTTTTTGCTTGTTGTTTATTTTACCACTGTACAGCCACAGCTAGATTAACCTATTGTTCACATGCAGGTTAACAGGTTAACCCTTGTTGACATGCAGGTTAACTGGTCATCAGTTATGAGGCATAGACTATCAACAAGCTTTCAAAATAACATGATACACTGTAGCAAATATTTAATCAAGGAAAATGAGATGCAGTCGGAGATGAACTTGATAGACTGAAGTCTTTGTAAAACGTAATAACATTTTAAATGAGCAAAGGATGTCTACAAGTTTATTTGTACATGTGATATCTTAGTCTTGTTAATGGCCCTTTGTAGCTATAACTGTCTCTCGTTTACTGACAGTATTAAAGCCGCTTGTAAAAATACACCCACACATAGCACACTGTCCCTATGCTATTCTAATGCAGCAGAGGAAATACTGATTTGTTGCACACGTCTATAAATCTGTGCCTCCGATATTTCATTCTTACCTTTATGGGAAATTTTGACTGGAGCTAAGTAACGAGCCCCATTCTTAGAAAATTCAGTAGTCTGTTTAATGGCCTAGAACAAAACGAAGAGAGATGTTCATTGACAATAAATGTATTTTCTAATTAACAGATTGCTACTTGGAATGAAGATGATAAACTTATCCCATTAGCTACTGATGCCCAAGCAGGGAATGAATCCATAGGGGTACAAAACAGAACCTATATTGTTACCACCATCTTGGTATGTATGTTGTTTAATACATTTAGAATTCAGAATTTGTACCTCTTATAGTTGACATTCGTTCTCTTATATACACAATAGTGGCTTCAATTAATATTTATGAGACTGCAGGCTATTAAATTGTTAAGTAATTCATGAATAACTTGGATCTCATGAATACTAATGAAGTAGGGCCTCAGTGATGTCACTGGTTGCTAGCATATTGCTAGGCTACATATTGGGCTGGATCCAGACTTAAGTAAGTGCTTGAAATGAGTTACTACTGGGCTAAACCATGTTGATTGCAGGGGAGTCATATTTCATCTGTTGGAAACAGTATTAGAGTTGAGAGGTGATGTTTCCTATCCCAAGTCTAAATAACAGTGTGATAGTAAAGCTGGTCAGTGTCCGTGTGCAGTAACCAATTCAAAGATATATCCCTGCATACAAAGAATACAATTAACTTGACTCCCCCTGAAATCAACATGGTTTAGCCCAGGAGTAACTCATTTCAAGCACTGACTTAAGTCTGGATCCAGCCCTTTGTAGGTAAGACGTACATTCAGTTACATAGTTTTTGTCTTACGTATGTTGCTTTAGAAATTGAGCTACTACGCATGCGTAGTAGCTTAGTTACGCTTATTTATGCTATTAACACTTATTTACGCTATCTACGTACCATTTCTGTACGTAGATTGCGTAAGCGCGGTCTTTAGAAATGGTACGTAGATAGCGTAAGTACGCATGCGTAGTAGCTCAATTCTTAAAACAACGTACGTAAGACGAAAACAACGTAACTGTGAATCCGGACCATAATGTGTATAGCTGGGGTCAGAAGTTGTGGGGCTCGGACACATCCGCGGGGCCCCGTATCCCATGAGACATCACTGGAGACATCACATGGTGGCATGTATCCAGGTGATATGCAAGGTGGTACTTGACCTATTTCTATGGTGGGTAAAATGGTTGAGAACCGCTGTATAGAAAAGACTTTAACATCAACCACAGTGCTTTTCATGTTGTCATATTGGATGCTCAATCCTAATAGGCTTATTTCCACACATCTTGACTCCTATTGTGAACTCTGATGTGAGTCTGAACAAGGGAAAGAAAGTTCTTCCTTGGTTTGCAGTCCCCTAAACACATTTCATTGGTTGAATGATTTCTGCCAAATCCATATAAGAGGGGGAACGACAGGGGAGATCACACCCCTCTTCCGTGTGGACTTCCAGACCTCCATGTGTATGTGAGGGTACCTGGAAATATATATGTATGTACATTTATGTATACAACACTCATACAAATGTCTACAGGGGTTTGTATTAGGGAAAAGGATAACATATTCAGGTGGCCACAGAAGAAATGGCGGTCAGAGGTCCTTGCCTAATGCATCTCTGCTTAACCAAAGCTGAATTTAGATGCCGAACAGTGGTCACTATGTAAAACTAAAAGCAAAACAGGGACCCAGCAGCCAGTATTAACGTAATTTGCGATCACATAAACATCCAAACTCATTCCCAAATTTTGCCAAAACCAACGTCTGAGCCCCATTACTACCACCTCCACCCTTAAGCACCTTCTTGGTTGATCACTATGAACCTTTTTCACACTTAAGAAGCTGCGGCTTCTTAAGTGCGGTCCTTTAGGTCG
Organism: Limnodynastes dumerilii; assembly: GCA_011038615.1. Lineage (NCBI taxonomy): Eukaryota > Metazoa > Chordata > Amphibia > Anura > Limnodynastidae > Limnodynastes > Limnodynastes dumerilii. The sequence continues at coordinate 216,878 of WWET01000756.1, read as the reverse complement.
TACTAGGTCATGTACGCAATCTACGTACCATTTAGGTCTGTGAATACCGCACTTAGAAATTTAAGAAGGAAGAGGCGTACCACAACAGCCTCTGTCCTTTTTTAAGAAGAGTGGGTGGTGGGTGGGATTTTTTGAGAAAGAGGGGGGGGGGGGGGGGAGGGATTGAAATTATCCGTGGAGGCCGTGGGGGGAGGGATCACTGTTCGTATTTTCCTTCTTAAGAAGGAAACTACGAACGGTTTGTTAAGGAAGCCCTATAGCACTTTTAAGTTCCATAAGGTTCTTAAAAACAGGGGGGATTGGGGGGGCAGATCAGATGAGTTAGGTGCGGATACCGCCACGCATACCACACTTATCTTATTCTGATCTATGAATACGATCTGCTAAAACAATATTCTCTGCAATGGCCCTTATTTATCTGAAGAGAAAATGATGCCTGTAAACTTGCTGTTATTATGTCACCAGTAATTAATACTGTTTTTGTTGTTTTCTTCCTGTCATTAGGAATCGCCATATGTTATGTACAAGAAGAATGCTGATGAGTTTGAAGGGAATGAGAAGTTTGAGGGATATTGTGTAGAACTGGCCTCAGAGGTAGCCAAGCATGTGGGATTCAAGTACAAGCTGGAGATTGTAAAGGATGGAAAATACGGAGCCCGGGATTCCGACATGAAAGCATGGAACGGGATGGTGGGGGAGCTGGTGTATGGGGTAAGTAAACTGAGTGATGACTATGGACCTGATTCACAGTTAAGAAGCTGCTGCTATTTCTGTGCGTATTTTTAGGAATGGTTAAAGTGCGCATGTGTGATATTTTTATTTATGCAATCTGTGTAGGTTTTAAGAACGGTGATCCCTTAAGAGTGATTTACAAAGCCGTTTTTAATGAGTTAAGTAAGAAGGGGCATACTAGGAAAAGATAAGAAGGAAGATAAGAAAAGTGGGTGGGGGCATTTAAATAGAGTAGAGGGCGCGGTTTGCTAAGTACATTCGTTCTTTAGCAACTTAAGAAGAGGCATACGCACAGGAAGATAAGGCAGCCATTGGCATTCTTAAGTCAGTTAAGAACAACAATAAGGAGGGCGTGTCAAGGGAGTTGCCATAATTGCAAACCCATTCGTTCTTATCTCCCTTCTTAACTGTAAGTCCAGTCCTATGGGTATTACACCATCAATCTGCTGTAGGATACATTATAGGAATTGATGCCTTACTTTATGTATGATCTTTGATCAAAACATAATTTTGTTTATATATGTAATTATTTGTATTGTACAACAGAATTTTAGCATAAATAAATGCAAACATATGTAACACATTAAAGAATATTTACATATATAAAATACAACAAATGTATATTTCGCAATTTTCTTTATTGAAAAAAAAAAGTTTTATCTCAAAAAGAGAGATTTACTAAAATAAGTGTTGGTTATCAAACTTCCATACATTGGGCCTGATCCAGACCTATGCCGATGCGCTGTGCTTACTAAAGCACAGCGTATCGGCGTTTACTTACCATGACACCCCCCTGTGCGGGAGTATGTCCCCTTCCTTACGCCGACTGAAGGCTACCCTAACTTCAGCCGGCGTAAGGAAGGAGCCATACGCTCGCA
>WWET01000756.1:195232-205671 GCA_011038615.1 Limnodynastes dumerilii | reverse complement strand
CCTGCAATCAACATGGTTTAGCCCAGGAATAACTCATTTCAAGCACTTAATTAAGTCTGGATCTAGCCCAATGCCCTTACAAAAAGAAAAAAGCACAAGTACTGGATCCAGACTCCCACACAGGGGTGTTTTCTGCTTGCTGAGAGTGGAAAATGTCTCCTTTTTCTGGAAGTAACATATCCAAAATGAACGCTTTTCGATGTAGGGGTGGGAAGCGTTGTCAGTCTGTGCCAGAAATGTCTGATTTAGAAATTGAAGGTTATTTTGAATGGGTAAGTTTTCCGTTCGGCATACTTACCTTTCCTTTTTCGGGTTTCCACCCGCCGAACCCCCCCGACTAACCTGTCATACCCGCCACCTGCCACAGACCCCACCAGATAGAGGTATGTAATCTCTTTGGGGACCTTTAGGATTAACCTCTGGGTAAAGGAGGGTAAGGGTTAGGGTTAAGGTCAACCTGCGGGTAGAGGAGTCTAGGTTTAGACTCTGGGATGGGAGGCTTAGAGTCAGACTGCGGGAAAGGGAGGGATATGCTGCAGGGAAGGGAGTGTTAGGGTCAGGCTGCGGGGAAGGGAGGGTAAGGTTGCAGGGAAGGGAGGGTTAGGGTCAGGCTGCGGGGAAGGCAGGGTAAGGGTTGGGGCCATAGAAGGGAAGGGTCAGGGTCAGGCTGCGGGGAAGGCAGGGGAAGGGTTGGGGCCATAGAAGGGGAGGGTTAGGGTAAGGATTAGGGAAAGGGTTGGGGTAAAATGTACACTTACCATTAAGAGCTCTGTCTTTGGTGCTTTGGGGATCGATTGCTTTGGTAAAAAGCAAATGGCTGGGAAGTGTACGTGAGGTATGCATTGTGGGAAGGGGGTGGTGTGTGGATTGTAAAGTAAGGACTTGTTTAAGCCCAGGTACAGAAGGTGGCAGACTCAAACCCCATAGCAAAGAGGCGGAGCCTGAGTCTGGATGAGCGGGACTGTCAGAGGCTGACAGCTTGCTTATGGTGCAGGTGGACCGGCTGCCACAGGCCCCCCTCTCCTCTGGGTCCCAAAGCAGCTGCACCACATGCACACCCCTATAATTACATCACTGATTAAACCATTGCATGCAAACGTAATTTCTGCACCGCCCCCATTTTCTGTGAGGACAGCGCAGCTGTTCCAAGACCCTTGATTGTTAGGGGATGTGACAGCTGACCGGTCACTTCTGCCTTCATCCACAGTCCTGGTGGAGGTTTGGATACGGACCACGGTGTCTGCAGATTGCCAAATACTGAAGTATACTCTGTGGGGGATTTTCAGATTTGTTTTTAAAGCAGTGGAGTGCCCCCTTCACACACAAACTCCCAGCATGGACAGCCCCCCAGAAAGCCTCTTCCACCCACCTGCATGCATAAACATGCATCTGAAACCTAATCAGTAAGTCTTATCCCTGCACTAAGGGGCACAGTGTTAATTAAATCTCAGCCAGCTGACGAGAATATGACTCTCAGACGTTCAGAGAGCCGCAGGGCTTCTGGATTTTATGTATTTGTAAAGGTCACCTCCTGATGAGGGATTTGGTGTTGAAATTGAGTTAGACAGTTGGAAAGAAATGAGGAAGGAATTGGTGATCCCTTAAAGTAAATAAATGCATTCAGGCTTCCAATGCTACATCTTACACATCAAAAATGGTCAGAAAACACAGGTACAATTATATTATTTAGAGCTGCTTTTGTTCCTACATTGCTATTTATGCACCGGATCCAGACTTCAACAAAAGGGAAGAGAGGTGTTTTCCAGCTGCTGGTATTTAACAACGTTCATTTTTGTTGACAGTGCATGTGCCATATAGCCCCTACAGATCTGGATCCAGGCTTTCTTACAGTGGGTGGGATTCAAAGATCGATTACACTAGGTGGGGTTTAGTAGCATTTACACTGTACAGCGAGGGTGTCCTAAGCCCAGGGTTGCCGACTCCCGAAATTTGGGCAGTTCTCCCGTTATCCCAGGAGAGCTGGCAAAGCTCCCACAAGCCCCACCAGCAATCAATTACTATTCTAATCCCTAGCGTTACTAGGGATAGGTGATGTCATCAAGCCTCGCCCATCCCCTGGAACATTAGAGATTACAGGAGTGATTAACAAGAGGCAGGGCTTAATGGCAGAATTTGCATAAATCACCCTTCCCGCAGGAATCTATGGCTTTAAAAAGTCGGCAACTCTGCCTAAGCTCCCGCCACTTTATCTATACTTCTGAGTCGTCCCCTTTTTAAGTGAGGATATGCAACCACCTACAGGAAGTCCATGCATGACTGTATGGGTTTTCAATAATCTACACAGTCATGTTTACCCTGTCTAGTGGTTAGTGAGGGATTAAACGACTTGTAATCGGTCACATCATTAATATGATTACATCAACACAAAGTATTTCAGAGGCCTTGTGAGAGGCAGTAACCTACAATGCCACGATGCCATGCTACATGTGTAGTGTCATGATGTATGGAGGGGTTATCACTACACATAAGGAAAGTCACAATGACCAATCAGTGTGCCTATTTTTGTTTCCTCATTCCAGGTCCCTCTCTGGTCGCATTGTAGGTGGTGTCTGGTGGTTCTTTACTCTTATCATCATTTCTTCTTATACGGCAAACCTAGCGGCCTTCTTGACGGTTGAGAGAATGGTGTCACCTATTGAGAGTGCCGACGATTTGGCCAAACAAACAGAGATAGCATACGGGACTCTAGATTCTGGATCCACTAAAGAATTTTTTAAGGTTAGACGAAATCTTCCTTTTTGTTTTTATCACTGCTTTGAAAGTTTGAAGGAGAACATCATGGGCCAGATTTACTAAGCTGCGGGTTTGGAAAAGTGGAGATATTGCCCATAGCAACCAATCAGATTTTACCTGACATTCTCTAGTATGTAAAAAGAAAGGTAGAGCTAGAATCTGATTGGTTGCTATAGGCAACATCTCCACTTTCCAAACCCACAGTTTAGTAAATCTGGCCCCATGACTACTGGGTGCTCCTTTAATTTTGATTTAAAGTAACTCTGTGGCAAGATAAATTATTGGGCTATCAAAGGCTTCCCATTTAATAAAGTCCTGTAACATTTATAAAAGGAGCTCATAAAGAGAACATGAATTTTAGTTGGAGAGGTGGACTATGGAAAGTATCACGGTGTATGAAGTTTAAGATAAAGTACATGACCACTTTGGCTTATCCTATTGAGTAGCCATTTTGAGAGGAGTCACACTCTTCTTAGCTCTCTTAGGTTTGACAATCCACTCCAGTGTCCCAATCTCTTGACCTTCTCTCTGCCCTTCTGAATGTGCTATCCGAGATTTACTTCAACTTTTCCCTTGACTGTGTAACTCTTTGCTAGTTTTTGTTTTATTTATTTATTCTTTTATTTAAAATTATATTTTATTTGTTCACATTGCATAGACAAACAGACTAGTGCAAAACAACTTCATGCACTGTGATATAACATACATATAAACATCACAAGGTATATTCAGCAAAGGCACGTATAAATATAAGTGTATAAAAGACTTCTTTATTGAAATGTAACACCATACATATTCATGACACATGAACAATAACCTCAGAAGGGAAGAAATCACATTTTCCATGAAATATTACAACAAATATAGATTTTACAGTGTAATTTATAAGAAAGAACTATAAATGACATAACATCAGTTTTAAATGATAAATTATAGATACCGAATCAGTGATTTTATTTTATTTTATAGTGTTTTATTATATATAGTGTTATTGTTTTTATATATTTATTATATATAGTGTTTGATTTATTTTTTATTCTTTTAAGACTTTTTGAGAAAAAGAAATGCATACATCTGGCCATTTTTATTCCCTAAATAGTTGCAAAGTCCTCTTCTCTGGTCTTCTGTTTTCCTAGAGATCGAAAATTGCCGTTTTTGAAAAGATGTGGACTTACATGCGTTCAGCCGAGCCGTCTGTGTTTGTAAAGACGACTGAGGACGGAATGAACAGAGTCAGAAAGTCTAAGGGCAAATATGCCTATCTCCTGGAGTCCACCATGAACGAATACATTGAGCAGAGAAAACCGTGTGACACTATGAAGGTGGGAGGTAACTTGGATTCCAAGGGCTATGGCATTGCCACTCCCAAGGGGTCAGCTCTGAGGTAAGTAAGTGAGCTTTGCTTTATCCTGGCATTTATTCTGCTCTTTGGCTGTATATCCAGGGGTACATGGAACAAAACTATTTCCCTTAAGAAACCATTTCTTCGTGTCATTCATGTCATTGCATCTGCTTGGTGTCATTTCATTCCGTATAACATTATTCTGTATTCAAAATGAGAACTAATTAGATATAGTGGATAACGTATAAGGACACTAGAGTAAGTCAGTGGCAGGACATTAGACATTGCTGTAGGTCCATTGGCTATAGGGCTAGGGAGCAAGAGGCCACGTGATATAACTTTGGCCCATTCATTGCAAGGTCTGGGACAATGTTTATTGGAGTCGTGTTTGGGCCTCAGACCTAGATGTGATTTCACGGGTTATAAGTTGACTCTTGTAAGAGCAGCCCAGGTTTTCTAAGGAGTTGGACACCTCCCCTCAACCATTGATAGAGGCAGGGGCGTTTCTAGAAATGAAGGGGCCCGTGTGCAGACCCCCACACGGCCCCCCCTCCTCCTCCTCAGACGGCCCCTTCCCTCCCAAGATGGGCCCCCCCTCTTCTTCATCTCAACCCCATCCATATCTATACAAACGGAGACGGTCTCCAGCAGTCTTCCATTCTCAACAGTGCACTGCGCAGCCTCACGCTCTGCAAACAGAAGAGGAGCATGAGGCTGCGCAGTGCACGCACGCCTGACATCCCCATGTGACACCCGCGCGCAGGGCACTGTTGGGAACGGAAGGCTGCTGGAGACCGTCACCGTTTGTACAGAAATAGGTGGTACTGGGATCTTCCATTGGGTGCAGGGTGAGTGCCACGGGCGGCCCCCTTGTCTGCGGGGGCCCGTGTGCACTGCACACTCTGCACCCATGGTAGATACGCCACTGGATAGAGGCCCAGGGATTGCATGTTACGTCTCTACATTTAATGGGTTTAATTTACGTTACACTGCATCCAATTTCTGTGTTAAGGATAGAATAGAAGTTCTGCTGTTGTGCTAACCAGGCCAGGAAGGGCCACATTGACCACTGACCAGGCTCCTAGGACCGTATTCAGAGATCCGTTTTTATAATAGTATGCAATTATACCCACGCACGTAGCAAGCCTACACCCACCAACACCCACGACACTCCCCTCTACTGGCCGTGCAATCGTAGACTTACACCTCCATAGACCACCCTTATCTTTACATGTGTGTAACGTGGGTATATGCGATTCTTTATAGCCACGCCCTCAAGCGTTCATTTAAATGCCTCCCCCCTCACCCACTTTCATGTAAAATTTCAAGTACGTATTTCAACCGCGCCCATCCGTACGTATGTCCCCAAGTGCGATTCACATGTCCGTGCCTAAAGCACCTATGCCCTTTTCTACGTAACTTACGGAATTAAAGTTACTACGCATGCGCAGTTAAACCGTGCCTAAAAATAGACACACAACACGTGAAAACGGATCTGTGAATACGGTCCTTAGTCTTTCAGATATTTCAGACCCCCTCCAGCACTTCAATTTTCACCCCACTACAGCTGACAGCCTGACCCTGGTACAGGCCTCTATACATTTTGAGGGTCTCCTGAAGAATTATATTCTGATTTTTTTATATATATACAGTATATATATTTATTGCAAAGTGCCTTTAAAAACAATTGACTCTTCAGGCCCCTAGGCTTCTGCTTAAGCAGCCTTGTGAATAAGATGGTGCTTTGTCCAGGCTGATAAGTGCTTATATCCAAAAAAAGGCCCTCTGTTCTCTCCTCTCTACCAGCTATTGTCACCATCCCCTTGTAAAAACAATTGCCATCATTTCCTTTTTTCCACATGATTAAAATATTAAAAATATTCGGCAAGTCCGACCCTTTTTACACAATGAGGCTGATCCATAGCTGTGCTTCCGGCTGTTTTTCAGATGGAAGCGCAGTGGGAATGAGCACTGAGCATGCTCAGAACGGGAACGAAAGATGGGCACACTGCTGCCTGTCCGCCTGTGTCAGGGAGTTCCCCGATATTTAAATGAGAAAAGTGCTGTTTTTACCATTTAAATAGGTGGCTGCACTTCCGTAAAAAGGTTACACCGTCTCAGGGAATGGTGTAAGTCAGGGGTGGCCAAGCTCGGGCCTTGTGAGCTACCAACGGTTCATGTTTTCCAGGTCTCCTCAGATAGTCAGAGGTGAGATAATCACTACCAACTGTAGATTTTTTTGAATGTGTCAGTTAGTATTGTACACACCTGTGCTCCAACAAGGAGACCTGGAAGACATGGACCGTTGGTAGCTCTTGAGGCCCGAGCTTGGCCACCCATGGTGTAAGTAATAGACACCGATCATTTTCAATGGGAAAATGACCATTTTTTTAGAATGATTAAAATTTTCTTTTTTTGTATTTTTTTTCTTTTTTAAGAAATTTTCTTTTTTCTTTTTTTTTTTTTTAAATGCCAGAATAGCAGCAGACTACTACTACTACTAAGCACTGGCGTTTATGTAACTGATCCAAAAAGCATTTAAATTGGGTTTTTAAATGCTGCCATTGCATAAATACACAGGAAAGTGGCAGGGGCTGTAAGGCTGTAGAAGCCGCAGTCTCTGCTTATACGACTCCAACTGCGGGGATGAGAAGTCTGGTCTGGACTCACAGTTATGTAGTTTTCATCTTACGCAATCTACGTAGAGAAATGGTACGTAGATAGCGTAAATAAGCTGCTACGCATATGTGGTAGTTCAATTCTTAAAACAACGTACATAATACGAAAACTACGTAACTGTGAATCCGGACGTCTGTCCCCTCTCCCTACCTCCTATCCAAAGGGGCATATTTCTGCGCTAACACACAACTCTGGATCAGACGTATAGGATGCGCTAAGACTCTGGATCAGCTCAGTATATATAAAATCTTTCTATATACCCCCTTCTGCGATAGATGGCAAGTATAAATGACATGCCAATCAAATTAAAAAAACTTTATTAAGAACATGTAAAAACAAGCAATATCTTTTCACATAGATCCACACAACCCCCTCCTCCCGCACGGATGTATAATTCTACGTAAGAGAGAGGAGTGAACTCCCCCTGTTACTCCCCTCTCTGGTTCATAAAAAGTGTGACTTACACTGCCATAAGGCAGCCTTAAGTCAAACATGCTGATTGGTCCATCCAACAGCTGATCCGCGTGTAGGTGTAATAGAAATTTTAGAGCTAGGGGCAAAAAGGAAAAATAGCGCCCCCTAGTTTAAATTATTAACCAGCTTAACCTTTAAAAGGAACTTAATGGTGCCCCAATTTGGCTTGGTGCTCTGGGTGACCGCCCCTATCACACACCTCTTGTTACAGTCCTGGGTGTAATACCCATATTGTACAATTTAAATGCTATGCCCCCCCACCCACTCTGGCGGACGGAGAGGAAACACAGCCCCTTAAAATCCATCGTATGTAACTTAGTTTCGTACGATGGGAATTACATTAGTAGACCTAGCATAATGGGCCAGATCCAGAGCTTCGTTTCCATTACGTTTTACGCTATCGTAATTACTATGCTAATTACTCCTGTTGGCTGTAATGGCTGCACATACTTATGCGCCTAAGCATGCCCATACTGTATGATTTAAATGCCTCACCCCGCCTCCGAACCGTAATTACGGGTGTTGTATGGATGTCGCGCCCCCTTCGTTCGTAGTTACGCTGTTGATAGTAGTCTGGTACGTACGTTCAGAGTTACGTGTCAGAACATCTTCCACGCACATGCGCAGTACATGCAAAATAGCATTTTTACATCTCCGGCGAGCGTAAACACGCCAGCGTACGTAGTTCTGGATCCACCCCAATATCTGGAGGGCGCATGCTCCCTCCAGTCCGTACAGCACGCTTCCAGACTTTGCGTGCGTAAGTGGGCTTCGTACGGGGCTACGGATCCGGTCCATAGTCAACAACCAAAACCTTGATCTCCAAGGCAGATCCATCCAATCAGAAAGCAATCATCAAAGGCGTTGCCATTGGTTGTAGCAGAGGCAGCAGGTTACTGCTCGTACACCGTCTTCTGAGCTGATGTGCTTCTCTCTCTAATCCCAAAGCCTGATATAACCATGAAATGAGAAAACCGAGAACAGAATGCAAATGTACAGCCTATCTTCTGCCTGCCAGGAAAGCAATTCCTCTACATGCACGCTGCAGCCTTGTACATTTACAGACACATGTCTTTGTCCTCTATCTATCGCAAGATATTCACGTAGCCTCAGGCAATAAGAAATAACATGTCTTGCTGCAGCAGGCAAAACATGGAAGGTTTCCAGACAGTTCAAGGGAAATGATGGAGATGGTTTGTAAGGGGTGACGAGAGCTAAAGAGACCGAGCGTTCTCTATATTAAAGAAAGGCAGAGAGGGGGTTTATAGCAAGTATACAACACAGAGGGTGATGCTTATTACATAACCAACATATCTACCAACTGTTCCTCTGTACTCCTATAGCTGACCATACACTGAAAAGATTATTGGGACAGTGGGACGTGGCTCAATAAACGAGCTGATTCTCCAGAGATAGGTTACATATCTGTGCCACTCACCTGCTGGGACCTATAATCCAAGGCTGCTGAGATTAACAGTGGGCCCATGCAGCCAATCAGGTGCAAAGGCCTTCTGACAATCTCGGCACTGATTGGCAGCATGGGACTCCTGTCATTCTCAGCAGAAGACCCACGCAGAGAAAATCTGTCCAGTGTGTAGCACCCCAACCTCCAGATTTTCCCCATCTCTCTGATTATATAATTATTGGCAAGCATTGTAATATAGGACCTGATTCAGAGATTGAAAATAAGAGAGGAAACATACTCCTGAGCAAAACCATGTTGATTTCAGGGGGGGTCAAGTTAATTGTATTCTTTACATGCAGGGATATATCTTTGAATTGCTTACTGCACACAGATACTGACCAGCTTTACTATAACATTGTTATTTAGACTTGGGCTGGGAAATATCACCTCTCAACTGAAATGCTGTTTGCAACAGATGAAATATGACTCCCCCTGAAATCAACATGGTTTAGCCCAGGAGTAACTTTCCTCTCGTATTTTCAAGCTCATTCTTAAGTCTGAATCAGGTCCATAATAGTAATGAAAGCTGTGCATCGCTTGCAGAATTCTGTACTTGTCAATAATTAGTCAGGGAAATGGGGAAACTCTGACCAGGATGTGGAGATACAGGGTCCATTAATGGGGTAATGCCCACACTAGCTGACACCGGTAGCTTGGGTCCAATATATTTTAGTAAGGTCTAAAGATCTAATGATTGGACCCAGGCACTTTGGCCCTGATTCAGACTTAAGTAAGTGCTGCTTATTCCGTGCGTATTTTTAGGAGCGGTTAAACTGCGCAAGCGTAATAATTTTCTTTACACAAGTTACATTGGAAATCCTTTAGGCACAGATTTTAACTCCGTGCTTAGTGAGATAAGTAAGAAGTCCTCCGTAAGAAGGAAGTTAAGATAAATGGTTGGGGGGAAGGCATTTAATGGTGGTTTACAATACTTGAGCACAAATATATACGCACGGGCAGTTAAAGTAGCCCTATGGACGCGGAAGTCAGCTAAAATCCGTAAGAACAAGGGGAGCCTCATGGGAGATGTCTTGCAACTTTGGTGCCTATCCGTACGTAATGAATTCCCTCTTAAATCTGAATCCGGTCCTGAAAACCATTTAATCATCATTAGGGGGGAAAAAATCCTGGCCAGACACTAAAGCAGTTTTTGTTCTGATCACCTAATAACTGCGGCCTGGATTCACAACCGCGGATGTATTGCACATACGTCATTAATTGCCCGATAAAAGCTACTGCGCATGCGTAATAACTATTTTACGTCATCTACGTATCGTTTCATTACGTAGATTGCGTATATGCGGTCTTTAAGATGCTTCGATAAACGATACGTAGATTACTTAAAATAGTTACTACGCATGCGTAGTAGCTTCTTTCGGGAAATTGCGGACGTATGTGCAATACATCCGGGGCTGTGAATCCGGGCCTGCATGATCGGACAAATTATTGTTATAGTGTATGGCAGCTTAAGCCTCATTTAGAGTTAGGTGCAATTTTTCTGTTCAAACAGAAATGTAAACTGCAGTACTTCCCCGTGTATATATTGTGTACTACACACTCATATAAGTCCATTTGGTAATCAGTTACAAAAATGAAGGAGGTTTGGGCTGATGGGCCTGATCCAGACCTACGCCAGCCGTCGCTAGGCGGGCGTAAGATCGGCTGAAAAGCCGATCTGCGCATGCGCCGGGCAGATGTTGCCCGGCATCGCTACGGCAACGCCCG
>WWET01000756.1:159851-194695 GCA_011038615.1 Limnodynastes dumerilii | reverse complement strand
AGCCGGCGTAAGGAAGGGGCCATACGCCCGCACAGGGGGAGTGTCGGGGAAAGTGAACGCCGATACGCACAGCGCATCGGCTTAGGTCTGGATCAGGCCCGATGTCACTAACTGATCCAGACCTCTGTACGTTTTACAAACACAGGGTCGTATTCACAGATGCGTGTGTATAAAGTATGTAAATATACGCACGTACATGGCAAGGCAACAACCATCACACTCCCCTCACACGGACGGGTTTTCGGTGACTTACGCGTCCATAGGGCAATCTTAAGGCTACGTGTGTAGTTACGTGCGTATTTTCCTTCCATACCTGCGTACATGACAAACCGCGCCCATATTGGTCCATTTAAATGCCTTCCCCCGCCCACTTTCACTAAACTAGGCACATATGGAAGATAACCACGCCCCTCCAACCGTATGTCACTAAGTCCGATTTACAAACTTCCGTGCCTAAATCCTACGTAGCTTGCATGAAAAAAGTTACCACGCATGCGCAGATAAACTGTACCTAAAAATACGCACGGGAAAAGTAGCAAAATTATCATTGTGAATCCGGTCCACAGTCCACATGAAAGAGGGGAATGAACGCCCCTGTCATGGATTTTGATGCGCTTACGAAGCTATTATCCCACCTTACTTGTCCCGTGCAGATCAACAGTCCGCATGGAACTTTTAAGCCCTGCCCACGCTGTACAATTAACATATTATCCCTTACGGCGTTTAGGCGTTAGAACTGTCGGATGAATCTCCAGACATACGTAACTGCGTGCACGTGGTCATCAGCGCTGCCAGAAAACACGTGACTTTTCGCAGCCAGATTGCGAAAATTGTGTTTCGTGCGCAGATGTGAATCCTTAACCTCATAGATTGCTCATTGCATTTCTGAGGACAGTGGTCTGCATTTTATGTAATATTCTTCCAGAATATTTACTAACAAATAAGCACATTTATTTTATTCAGGAGCAACCAATCAGAATTTTGCTTTTTTTTTTGTTGTCTAACATGGACAGGTCAATGAAAGCTGATTACTGATTGGATGCTAGCTTTATTGAATAACTACATTAATTGTGCTTAAAAACCTCTCCATAAATTCAGGCCCAGTACATAATAAAGTCCTTTAACTTAGCCGATTTGATCTAAGTTGGTCAAATCCCTTTTAGAAAAATTATGGAAAACAAACTGAAGTAAAAAAAGAAAATGTATCAGGTTTGTCTATGTCTCATCCCATACGCCATTCATTCATTGCACAGCCGATGGACCTTGTCACTCACTAAGCCAGAGACCTCTCCACTTTCATCCCTGTCTCATCTGTTCCTCCCGTTACAGCCTTAGGCTCATTGCTAAAGGTTTGGTCTGTGTATGTGTGTTGTGTTCTGTGTCATTCGAGAATCACTCAGAAGGATTGGTGATCCAGTTTTTAATCACTATTTTTCCCCCCAATCTGCTTTGAATAAAATGATACACCTCATCCCAGCCCCCCGCTGCCAAGGATCAGGGACAAAATGGACGTCTTTGAGGGGCTCGACAGCCAATATTAGTGTTGTCCAGTAATTTTTCCCACTGCAAGATCCATCCTGCTTCCTGCTGTAGATTTTTCTGTACTAAACCCTCTTTTCACTACTGCTCAGTTCAGTAAAGCTACAGCTCTGTCACCAAGGTTAACAATGAGTTTAATGCAATCAAAATCCCATTTACCGGAATTGTTTAGGCTAATGTGGTTATCTTTTATTTAATTAGCTTCATCATATTCTGCTGCACTGTACAGTAATGTGGTACATGGAAGGTCACTTACAAATAAAGAATAACGCACAATAAAACACTAAAACACTCTTGTTGTTTTAAGCTGAACAGCCAGGACACATTATTTTGAGCCAAACAAGTGTTTTTTTTAGTGTTCAGTGTTCACATGTCAGGTGATAATGGGTCCCCTATTCCTTATACCACATTCTACTAAGAACTCCTTTCTGCTTAATCTCTACAAAGGCATAGTGAACCTGCGCATTCCAGATATCCTTAAACTAGAAGTTCCCGGCATACTCTAACAGCATGCACATACCCTCCAACATGACCCATTCCGTTAGGTACAAAATACTCTGCTCCTCAGTTTCCAACTGTCAGTTACTATGGTAACCTCCTTTGTGGAAGAGACAAATAGTTTTTTAAAATATCATTTAAATCAGGTGAGTGACAGTTGGAAGCTCAGGAGTGGACTATATTGTACCTAATGGAATGAGTCATGTTGGACGGTCTACATACACATAGGTCATATTTGGCAAAGGATGATAGGACTTTTAGCTTTGCTGCACCTGGAGTGTCACAGGTTACCTATGGCTGGTCTGTACACCACCTCTGCCTTGTGAAACATCAGTCAATCAGCTTTTTGGTGCAGTCTTAAACAGGGTTGCCGACTTCTCAGTTCCATACTCTCTAACATGACCCATTCCATTAGGTACAAAATACTCTGCTCCTCAGTTTGCAGCTGTCAGCTGCTATGGTAACTACCTTTTTTGAAGAAACAAATAGTTTTTTAAATATCAGTTAAGTCAGGAGAGTGACAGTTGGAAGCTCAGATGCGGAGTATATTGTACCTAATGGAATGGATCATGTTGGAGGGTCTGCAGTTCTTCTCAACGGGAGATCTCGGAGGGAAAGAAGAGATGCCGGTATGCAGGCGGGACTTGATGATGTCAGTTTATGCAAATCATGTAATGAAGTCCCACCCCCTGCCTACCAATGGCACAACTATTACTGTTACTAGATGACGTGATCTCCTCATCAAGCACCGCCCATTCCTAGTAACAGGCTAGTTACTCCCTAAGTAATGCTAGGGCTCATAGTTTAGATAGAGAAAGAGGGCCGGAATATGAGGCCCTCAATCCCATTGCGGGAGATTTGCCAGCTCTCCCAGGACACATGCCTGAATTTCTGGAATCAGCAACTAATAGTCTACTATAAACCATTTATGTTCCAAAAGCTTGCTTGACAAATATATAGCTGATATTCTGAAAATTCTAAACTGATCTGCGACTTTTTTAACTCTTAAATATTGTTATTTTATTGAAATTAAATACATTGGGCTGGATCCAGACTTAAATAAGTGCTTGAACTTAGTTACTCTTGAGCTAAACCATGTTAATTGCAGGGGGAGTCAAGTTAATTGTATTTTTTGCATGCAGGGATATATCTTTGAATTGCTTACTGCACACAGATATTGACCAGCTTTACTATTACACTGTTATTTAGACTTGGGATAGGAAACATCACCTCTCAACTCTAATACTGTTTGCAACAGATGAAATATGACTCCCCTGCAATCAGCATGGTTTAGCCCAGGAGTAATTAAGTTCAAGCACTTACTTAAGTCTGGATTCAGCCCTTTATTTTTATTTTTAAACAATTTCTTTTTCATGACTAACTGACAAAATATTTCTGCCAAGAAAAATTTTAAGAATTGAAACAATAAGAATAGTTCAGGGTGCTTTTAGTCACCGTGCAGGTTGCTATGGGTTACTACTCTTGCTTCCTTGCAAAAAAGAGAATTTAAAGTTGGTTAAAAAAAAATTAAGTAAAAAAAAACAAAACTTTAATGCACCAACTTTCCTTACATTTGTCATTTAATTGCTGTTCTTTAAAGTGTTGTTTAAATATTCTCAGTATAGAATGTAGACACTATTTGGCTCGGTGGGAGTCCACGCAACAAATGCTGTCTTTTAGAAGTAGAAACAGCCAAAAACTGATTTTCGGCTGTCTCTATTTCGAAAAGGCAGAATTTTCTGTTTTTTTTGTTAGATTGCGCAATACTTATAACGGATGCTACTTCCTGTTTTGCCCTTACTCGCACACTTTAGATCTACCCCATGCATATAGGTCCTGCAACTCCTACATGACAGTTACTATGCCCGTCCACTGCTCTAACCTTTACCAGAGTAACCTTTACAGAATTATGCCACCGTTGATATGCTGAAACACAGGTCTGACATGGTGGTAAGTTATGATAAAGTGTTCCATTTAATATAGGTTTCGTATTACTAGATCACATATGCGAATATATTTCTATCATGTATTAATGCAATAACTTGGCCAAACTGTTAGACCTATATGTGAGAGATTCAACGAACAGTCATATATACAGTGCTATGACTATGATCAGTCATACATACAGTGCGGTGACAAGGAACAGTCAGACATATAGTGCTGTGACAATAAACAGTCATATATACAGTGCTTTGACAATGATCAGTCATACATACAATGCTGTGACAATGAACAGTCATACATACAGTGCTGTGACAAGGAACAGTCATACATACAGTGCGGTGACAATGAACAGTCATACATACGGTGTTGTGACAATGAACAGTCATACATACAGTGTTGTGACAATGAACAGTCATACATACGGTGTTGTGACAATGAACAGTCATACATACAATGCTGTGACAGTGAACAGTCATACATACAGTGCTGTGACGATGAACAGTCATACATACAGTGCGGTGACAATGAATAGTCATACATACAGTGCGGTGACAATGAACAGTCATACATACAGTGCTGTGACGATGAACAGTCATACATACAGTGCGGTGACGATGAACAGTCATACATACAGTGCTGTGACAATCATCAGTCATACATACAGTGCGGTGACAATGATCAGTCATACATACAGTGCGGTGACGATGAACAGTCATACATACAGTGCTGTGACGATGAACAGTCATACATACACTGCTATGACGATGAACAGTCATACATACAATGCGGTGACGATGAACAGTCATACATACGGTGCGGTGACAATGAACAGTCATACATACGGTGCTTTGACAATGAACAGTCATACATACATACAATGCGGTGACAATGACCAGTCATACATACAGTGCGGTGACAATGACCAGTCATACATACAGTGCAGAGACAATGAACAGTCATACACACAGTGACAGTCATACATACAGTGTTGTGACAATGAACAGTCATACATACACTGCTGTGACAAGGAACAGTCATATATACAGTGCTGTGACAAGGAACAGTCATACATACACTGCTGTGACAAGTAACAGTCATACATACACTGCTGTGACAAGGAACAGTCATACATACAGTGCGGTGACAATGAACAGTCATACATACAGTGCTGTGACAATGAACAGTCATACATACAGTGCTGTGACAATAAACAGTCATACATACAGTGCTGTGACAATGAACAGTCATACATACGGTGTTGTGACAATGAACAGTCATACATACAATGCGGTGACAGAGCTGTAGCAGGGACTGGGTTGCATAGTTGAGGATGAAACTTGCAGCTGGTTCACCTATCCTTTATCTCACGACCTCATGAGTGATTTCTCAAGCTGTAACTTATCGAGTGTTATCTATTCATTTTTAAAGAAATCCAGTAAACCTGGCAGTATTAAAACTGAACGAGCAGGGGCTTTTGGACAAATTGAAAAACAAATGGTGGTACGACAAGGGAGAATGCGGCAGCGGGGGAGGTGATTCCAAGGTCAGCCCCAGTAAGAACAAACTAGCGGGTAACAAAACAGCATGATAGTAACCAGCAACTGCCCTGTACACCTTTTATGCCGGCGGCCCCGGTGCCAATCTGGTTAGGGAGAGACTACAAGCCAAATTCCTCAATCAATTGATTCGGCTGTCACAACAAAGGAGGTGATTATTAAAAAACGAAATCCTGTTTATAGATTATAAGTGTGACATTACATCTACTGTAAGAGATTGTTTTATAATAAGAGATTGTCTTAGAAAATGGAGGTCATCTACGAAGTACAAAATGTCCACTGCAGTGCTCCTACAAATATACAGACTTGCATAGGTTTATGGACCATGGGTCCAGACTTAAGAAGGAGCTTGAAATTAAGAGAGAAAGGTTACTCCTGGGCTAAACCATGTTGATTTCAGGGGGAGTCAAGTTAATTGTATTCTTTGCATGCAGGGATATATCTTTGAATTGCTTACTGCACACAGATACTGACCAGCGTTACTATCACACTGTTATTTAGACTTGGGATAGGAAACCACCTCTCAACTCTAATACTGTTTGCAACAGATGAAATATGACTCCCCTGAAATTAACATGGTTTCACCCAGGAGTAACTTTTCTCTCTTAGGGCCGGATTCACAACCCCGCAATGTTTCACATACGTGCCCAATTTTACGATTTTACGTAGTAGCTAGAATCGTAAAATTAGGCACGTATGTGAAAAATTACGGGGTTGTGAATTCGGCTCTTCATTTCAAGCTCCTTCTTAAGTCTGGATCCAGCCCCATGGTATTTCCTACTGTCTAAGTTTGGTGAGATATCCTGATTGATGATTCACCAAAGTGGTGTAGCTTAGACAAATATAGGTGGAGGTTTGCCCCAACAAGCAGTAAATTAGTTGCAAAGTCTGGATGGGCCAGGGATGAGTCTTATTTTGTATAATTTTACCAAGTTGGGATGTTGGGAGTACCTGGATGGAAGCCATAGATTACTACAAATTGGTGGGTCTTAATGACATGATTTATGCATGTCATTAAGCCCCACCCCGTCAATCACTTATGTAATCTCTAGTGTTCCAGCTGATGGGCAGGGCTTGATGACATCATCAAGTCCCACCCACCCTTTGTAACGCTAGGGATTACAGTTGTGATTGATAGTGGGATCTTGCAAGAGATTTTCCGGCTCTCCCGAGAACTGCCCAAATTTCGGGAGTTTCCTGGATATTCCGGGAGAGTCGACAACCCTTGTATTTACCCAGCAAATAAAGAGGAATTGGAGCATGTTACTGGTGTTCTTAGTAAAGTATTACAGGCACTTTTGTTTGTTCCACTTAGTTTTATACATGAGCGCAGCAAGTTACATTTTTTGATTTGATTATTGCAATAAGATAAGGTCTGGGAGGGCTAGAATTAATAAAAATCCTGTTTGTACTCTCATACACCACAATAACCTTGTTGTAATGATGATAGTGCCATTATCATCCAGTTTAGGATTAAATTAAACCATATTTTATAGGAAGTGTTGTTTTTAATTTCACTTTTATACTTTAACATATTGGGCCTGATCCTGAATTAAGAACGTTAGGGCCACATGTCTCCCTTAAATGTTACAACTGCGCATGCACTTCATTCCCACATAATCCCCGCAAGAGAGCTGAAGTGCCATGGGGGGTGGTAAGCAGTACCGCGTGGATCCATGCGGAGAAGTTTAGGTAGGTAGAACTCTGCACAAGAGAGGGGAGTTCCAGGGAAGTGCTTTCCCCTCTTCCGTGTGAAAAAACATACAGAGGTCTAGATCAGGCCCATTGTTCTTCAACTTGCTCACCACTTACCAAGTCACACTTGGTTTTTTTTTGTGGGCAGCATGGTGGCTCAGTGAGTAGCACTGGTGTCTCACAGCGCTAAGGTATTGGGTTTGATTCCCAGAATCTGTGTTGAGTTTGTATGTTCTCCCTGTGCCTGTATGGGTTTCCTCTGGGTGCTCCAGATTCCTTCCACACTCCAAAAACATGCTGGTAGGTTGATTGGCTGCTAAATAATTTAGCCATAATGTGTGTGTATGTGTGTTAGGAACTTAGAATGTAGCTCCAATGGGGCAAATACTGATGTGAATGTTGAATGTTCTCTCTGAAAAGTGCTACATAGTCTGATAGCACTATATAAAAACTTGTTAATAAATGAAATACATCAGCAATTTATTATTTGCTGGGTAGATTTTCAAAGGGGTTTTGCGGTGGGCATCGATTGCTCTTTGATATGACCTCCCATTAAACAAGAGTAGTATAAAACTTGTCAAATATATCAAATATTGAGCAAATGAATAGTTTTTCGGAAGGAACTATTTAAGGGAATTATTTTCCTAAGAAAATATGTGATTCACCTAATGGATATGAAAATTCAAAAACAAATTTCTAGATTATATAATAATACTATAAAAAAAATCATGTATATAATATCTACAAAAAATGTAAAACAAAAATTAATCCAAAAAAAAATCCCAATTTGCTGTACAATTAGAAATCAAAATATACAGAGACTACCTGACTACAAATTTACATACACCATTATTGGATCCAAGAAGCTGTTAAAAGATCACAGTTCTCATATTGTAGAAGTTCAATATCTAAATTTGTGAATGTATTTTTTGCAGACCCAACCATCTCCAAGGGTTTAGCCAATATCGAATATTTCCCACAATCCATTGCATCTGCAAAATGTCTGCCTCAATATTCCCATCCTAGATGTAGTGAGAATAGCAAATATCTGGAAAACACTGGCAACTGAGACACCGGGTGCAAGAAAGTGGCTTGACCACAGGCAGGGGACGGGTGTTGCTGGTTACTCAAAGTGATATAGTTAATACTCGTCTGGCTTGGCTGGAAGAGAGGGGTGAGATGGTTGCTAGGGGATGGAGGGTAAGGGTGGGGGGCGCTTGATGGAGTATTGAAGCGTATCACTTTGTCATGGTACACGCATACGTCAATGAATGCCTCAATGAAATGTTGCTATGCTACTGAATAACATAAAATAACATTGGTGATGTTATTTATGTTATTTCCCATGGTTTGAAGAGGTGCTGTAAACCTAGCGGTATTGAAACTCAGTGAGCAAGGCGTCTTAGACAAGCTGAAAAGCAAATGGTGGTACGATAAAGGGGAATGTGGAAGCAAAGACTCCGGAAGTAAGGTTAGTCACGCCCATAACAGAGTTCCCGCCAATGATCACGTGATGCTGTAAGGGCCTTCTGATTGGTTAACAGGGTTTTTTTCCCCCATACATGCAGTACATTTGTTGCTGCAGTCCATGTTTTTGCAGGTTCTCAGAAACATTTTGATCCACATAAAAATTCTCACATGCATTTAAACTAAATCTGAAAGAAAAACATGTATTTCCCAACATTTCCTCACTTACTCATTGACAAACAAAATATCTGAGACTCCACTGATCTCAACTGTAAACACACAATTAACATTTATAACTAATTCCAAATCTTAGGTCCAATTTTGCAATTCCATACTAGAATGTTTGTTTACACATTTCACTTCCCTTTACTATTACCTTATTAAGCCTCTAATATGGTCCTGGCCTAAGTGATGTCAACCTCTGAAATCAACTAAAAGCTTAACCTTATTTACACCTGGTGAAGCCATTTGACCTTAAACAGCATGTCCAAATTTATATCCCAATAAAAAGAGTTCACATTAAATAAAAAATATAAAAACATAAATGTAATACAACTTGAGGGAAAAAAATAAGTAAAGCATTGTGATAAAAGGAATGTTTTATATATACTATCAGTGAAAATATGTATAATAATTGAATCACATTTAATCCACTAGGCACTGAAAAACACATTTATCACTAACATTACTAGATGATCATAATAATATTCAGTGTGCACTGGGATACAAGATCTCCTTTCCAAAATACCTCTGGAATTGATAACTTGCTGTACTATCACATTATAATTATATTATAATTATACATTATAATTATATAAAGATGATTTTCTATATAAAAAAAACAGTATATTAATAGATATAGTGATTTGTCATAATTAATATGTCTATTTGAGTATAGCCTAAAAATCGTTGTTCCCTTGATCAATGAAAATATGTATTTTATTTATTATTAACACTCAAGAACAATACACTTCTTTTAGGAAAAATATAAGTTTATTGCACATAGTACTCCCCAAATGCAAATTCAATTTCTTTTGATAAATAAATACAGTAGAGTTCTTTTAGACATTTTATAATACCATATATTTTAACATTACTGATCTTTAAAACTGAAATGTAAATAAAGAGATAATTTATTAGCTTTGGTCAGTTGCGCTCATGTCTGGATTACACCCAGACCCTCATTATTTGCCTGGGGTTTTGCCAAATGCAGAATGCATTCACTTTTATCTTTGAGTCTGGATCAGGCCATATGAATTTCCTTTAAAGAGACTACACCTAGGGCTATATTTACTAAACTGTTGAAAAGGAAAAGTGGAGATGTTGCCCATAGCAACCAATCAGATTTTAGCTGACATTCTCTAGTATGTAATAGAAAAGAGAGCTTGACTTAATTGGTTGCTATGGGCAACATCAACATTTTTCCTTTTATACTGTTTAGTAAATCTAGCCCCTTATTTTGAATTATAAGAAAATATCTACACTGCAGTGGCGTAACTACTGTGGCTGCTATGGGGACCGGTAGAGAGGGGGCATATGACAGTCGCCAACCTTCCCCTGAACTCATGGCAGCAAGCTATCATCAAGTTTAAGACTGCGTTCAGCATTCCATTTATGAGTGCTGAGCACTGTTTAGGCTACCAGCCTCCAACAGCTACACAGTCCCCACAATGGCATCCTGCCAGGCTCCGCCCCTGATCTTACATAGTTCCGCCTCCAGTTTTGCCCAGGTTCCACCCATACAGACCCAGCCCCCACTTCTTTGCTATGGGGCCATAGCCTGTCAACATCCTTGTGTATATTGCTATACTGCCTAGTGTGATTATTTACAGCACATTTCAGATGTGACACATGTGATTATTTACAGCACATTTCAGATGTGACACAACGCATTTGGTAATGTAGTAACAAAAAGTTAAAACTATCCTAATGCCCAAGCACACATAATTTAGACGTAACTTCAAACATCAATACTAATACAGTATCTTCTTTTTGGGTTTAGTCCTTATATTAGCAGCTGAGAATTTTGGTCTAGTTAAATGGCTATCCTATCAATTCTTCATAGGCACCCCCTATCACCTTTTTCTTAATTACCCTGGGAACAGGTCTTTAAGTTTTTTTCAAATATAATCAATGCTAATACGTAGCTTGGAAATAGGGCACCTTCTGTACGCAGAACACATCAATCTGCTACACTTACCACTGATTGGTGGACAAGAACGATCAATGAAGCAGAAAGCAAAGATAGAGTTTGACTGAAACTAAGGGACTAAAACAGGTATAAAACATATGGAAAAAAAAGCACCCACACAATATCTATGCTCCACGTAACAGTATAAACAGTGTACAACATATACCCACAAGAGCCCTTTCTTTAAAACAAACTAGTAACAGTAGATATGTCAAATAAAAAATACAGACGATAATAATAAAAAATAATTAAAAAAAACTATTTATTGGTCTAGTTAAATGGCTATCCTATCCTTTCTTCATAGGCGCCCCCTATCACCTTTTTCTTAATTACCCTGGGAACAGGTCTTTAAGTTTTTTTCAAATATAATCAATGCTAATACGTTGCTTGGAAACATGGCACCTTCTGTACGCAGAACACATCAATCTGCTACACTTACCACTGATTGGTGGGCAAGAACAATCAATGAAGCAGAAAGCAAAGATAGAGATTGACTCTTAAACTAAGGGACTAAAACAGGTATAAAACATATGAAAAAAAAAGCACACAATACAATATCTATGCTCCACGTAACAGTATAAACAGTGTACAACATATACCCACAAGAGCCCTTTATTTAACACAAACTAACAGTAGTTATGTCAAATAAAAAATACAGACGATAAAAATAAAAAAAGAATAAAAAAAACTATTTAATTTGCTATAACTATAACAGCACATCCTACTAAGGAAACGTTCCATCACACAGAATACATTTCTTTGTTTATCTGATTTGTTTTTTATTTGATTTTTTTATTTATTTATTTTAATTTAAGTAATATATTTTCACTCTATTTTGCACTTGTTCTATTACATGAATAACATTTTATAAAAGGCTGTATGAACACCAAGGGCCCGATTCAATTAACCGCAATGTCTGACCGCTGTGTTTTGTTCACGAATTTACATTGCGGATTTGAATTAGTCGCACTTAACGCTTATCGTCATCTTCACAATCAATTGATGCAGGCTCCAAATATCCATCTAAAAGTATATGCATGAAAGTCTACGCTGGTCAGTTTGATGCCTACAAGGGGGTGTGGCTTAATGACACGACTTATGCAAATCGCATCATTAACCCCTGCCCCCCCCATCAATCATGATTGTGATGCTACCATTAGGCATAATTATCCAAGAGGCTTGTAAATCTAACATACTTTTATCAACTTTGTGAATACAAACAAATATATTACATATTAGATGTTACATTATCACACACCTAAATTCTATATTTTGGGGGCTGGTCCAGAACAAAACATTCTGCAATGTGACATGTGAAATGTTTTGCCATCACCTGATTTAGTAGCATGCACGGGGAGCGATTCAGTTTTGTTTACAGTACAAAAATAGTGAACTTCTTAAACTATAGTTTATAGTTGATAACCATAGGCGTATCTATAATGGGTGCAGGGTGTGCAATGCACACAGGCCCCTCAGAACAGAGGGCCCTGTGGCATGCATCCTGCACCCTGGTTTGGCAGGGGAAGGAGGGGCCATTCAGCATCTATTTCTTTCCTCTATGATCTTCCAGAGGGAAGAAATAGACGCCAAATGAGTCCCTCTTCCCCTGCGGTGGGACTGTCCCGAATCATGGGCCAAAAAGAGGGCGGGACATAACAGTGCTGCAAGCCCCACCCCTTTTTGGCCTACGAATTGGTACAGACAGTCCTGTCTCAGGTAAGGGGGGGGGGCATGTGCAAATCCTGCACAAGGGACTCCTCACTTCTTAAAATGCCCCTATCTCCAGCTGTACCTATTTAGCAGGTACAGTACCGTTTTTTTTTTATTGTCTGTACCGGCTAAAAGTGCTCCTGTACCGAATTCTGACCCAGCAGTTTCTTCCCCCTATACTCACCTTCCAGACCTGCAGCATCTGATTACTATAGCAGTGATGCGGGGACAGACACCTACAGCACTGATAAAGTGACAAGACCCTCTCCTGTGATACTATAGTGACAAGACCCTCTCCTGTGATACTATAGTGAAAGGTGTAAAACTAGATTTTACACCTTATCATACATGCAAATGAGAGCAGATTAAAGCCACGCGCCTTTATGGGACAAACCACACCCCCTTCACAGACACGTCCCCTTATTCTGTACCTATTTTCCATTTATAAATGTGAGAGGGCATGCTATTCTAGTTTTGGACCGGACTCAGAATTAAGGAATGTTGTATTTCAGTACAGCGCATGTGTGCTTCAGGCTTCCAGCGCTGATCTTCATCCTCAGAGTCCAGGCTTCCATGCTGGATGCTCTGATGGCGGGATGGGACAACTCTCAATGCTTCCAGCGTGTACATATTTAAACTGAAAAAGTAAGCGCTGTTTTAAGCCCTTACGTACGATCATTGTGTATGAAGTGGCCCCATTTTAAATCCCCTTCTGCAGCTCAACGTGGTTTTTCTCAGGTTTAGGTTAGTTCTTTTTTTTTGTTCCCAATTCTGGATCAGCCCCCTGGCAATGTATGAGTGCATAATACTATCCTTTGACTCTCATAGCTATGACACAGCAGTGCCTAATTGTAGATCTAATAGTTTTGTAAGTAAATAATTAATTACAGCCTACTAGTGCAAGTAATTGTTTAGTACTGATTTTTATTATTATTATTATTATTATTATTATTATTATTATGACAAAGAAGCAGAACAGCAAGAGGTTTATGAGCTATTTAGAGGTTGATGTCAGCAATTCAAGCAAATTACTTAAAACCAATTAAGTTAAGGCAAAACAGTCCATAATGACCCTTGATCCTATTTACTATTTAGATTTCTTTTTTGTTTGGGTTTTTTTTCTTTCTTTTTTGAATAAAATCACATTTTGCAAGTTTTGAAATTCCTGTCTGTAGGATTGTCACGTTAACTGACAATCCTACCAAGGGTTATACTTACCAAAATATAGAGATACGGGATACGATGAAAGAAAGAAGATCCTATGGTGTATGGCAATGAATTTGGGGTAGATCCAGAACAACGTTAGCCGTACGTTTATTCGCGGTGCGTATTTTCGTGCGCGTAAATTCGTTACGCTCCCCTCTGCACACCCCTTGCACGGACGTATTTTATCAAGATACGCTTTCCAAACCCTACCTTAACTTTTTCCAACGTAACCACAGTCATACGCACACGTACGTATGGGCTGAACGAATTTACGCAGCTAAGCACACCCATACTGTACACTTTAAATACAACCCCCAGCCTACTTCACGTATTTCACACGTAATTTGGACTAACGTAAAATCGGCTTGCCCACACGTAAGTATTTAAGTGACACATACGTGAATGGGCCATACGTTCACAATTACGCTACGTTAATGTGCGTATTTTCTATGGTGCGCATGGGCAGTGCGTACAAAACAGCGATTTTACGTCTCAGCCACGCGTAAATTCGCTCCGACGCATAGTTCTGGATCAGGCCCATTATTAATATTGTTACATTGGCCCAGATTCAGAACAACGCTTTGCTGCGGATTTACGCCTGGCGGACACGTAAAATTGTGATTTTGTATGTACTGCACATGCGCACGACAGATGATACGTAAAGCAACTCTGAGCATATTGGCCATTCGCGTATTAGTTGTGTAAATACGTATGTGTGGACGTGCCAATTTTACATGAGACAGAAGTACGTCTAAAATACGCAATGTAGGCGGGGGTTTTCATTTAAAGTGTACGGTATGGGCGTGCTTAGCTGCGTAAGTCCGTGTTGCCCATCCGTACGTGTGCGGACGATAGCGATTACGTGGCCAAAAGTTAAGGTAGGGTTTGAAGTGCGGAAATCGGTCAAAGTACGTACATTCAAGGGGTGTGCCTAGGGGAGTGTATAGAAGGCACGCACGTGTAAATACGGATTGCAAGCAGAGTTCTGGATCTACCCCATTGTCTGTAATTAGATGTTTTTATTGCAGGAACAAATAACTGCAAATACATAAGGATTATGGAGCAAAGAAATGGCTTTGTCAGAATAAGTGGTTCTCAACTGCAGCCATGAGCATTTTATACAGTCAGGAGTGGCAGAGAGATGAAAAAGGTTGAGATGTTGAGGGAATAAGACTAGATAATGGGTAATAGCATCAAATGGGTCATATAAGAGAGCTCAAATTAGGAACCTTCTAAAGCAAAACAGCTGCAGAATTAAGAACGACTTGAGAATGGTTTGTGTAAGTCACTTGTGTTTGTACAGTGCATGCGTAAATCTTTTTTATCACGCGCAGGGAGGGGGGAGGGAGGGCCATGCGTACATAATAAGCCAGGTGGGTGGGATCCCGAATGCTAATTGTTCTCTAAGAGTTTGGCTAAGTCCTTTCATACGATCCTGCATTCCGCATATGGCCCCGGAGGCTTAAAGTAGGACACTGCACAGGGAACAGCCTTATGTCAGGGGTATGCACTGGAATTTAGAACAGCAAATCCCATTATATCCCATTATGTTATAGCATGTGCCAATCCCAGACCCATAATATATCCCTTTATATTATCGTATGAAGCAATCCCAGACCCATAATATAGGCTTGCTCTTGAAGCCACACCCATTTTTACAGTCAGTCCTGTGCAGCCACACCTCTTTAACAACACCTGTGAAGCCACACCCATTTTTATAGTCAGTCCTGTGCAGCCACACCTCTTTAAAAACACCTGCGAAGCCACACCCCTTTGCGGTTCTGGGCTACCAGAAACTTCACCTGGGTGTGTCCATTTTGAGAAGAAAATAAATAAACTGTGTTGGAGGTTAAGGGGTAGAGTTAACTTCAAGAAAGTAAACAGTATTTCTCATAGCAACCAATACCTTGCTTGTGAAGCTAATCTAAAACCACTGCTAGAAAATGGATACTATGGGTAAGGCAAGTTTTTTTTCTTTTTAAAGGGTTTAATAATTTGACCAATTGGATTGTTTGCTTTTCTAATTTTGGTTCTTAAAACATTGAATGCAGTACAAATAGCTTTACTGTCAAGGAGCCAACTATTAGTGAGGGATGGGATTAGTCTGGATGGTCCCAGTTGTGAACCACTGTTCTAGACACTTCTACTTCTGAACTCTCTACATCTCCTAGGCTGGAAAAAAATGGAGCTTTCCATACAGTCTGGTTTTTTTTTTCAGTAGTAAAGACAGCTTTTCTTTTGCTCAACCAACAAATTTAAACGACTATAAGATTTAACATCGTTTTCCATTTGGTTTGCCACAAATGATTATAAATGATGGGTCAATTATGATCTACTGAAACATTTGCTCCACTTTTGCTTTTATGATGTACAGACAACTTTAAAAAAGCTTTACCCTTCCATTGCCGTCTGCAAATTACAGTAGGCATAAAGGTGTTTAATGGCGCTGCCTGGTGGATGCTATTGGTGCGTTGATTAGGATGCGGGTGATATAGGATGCTTTTAACAAAATTCAAGATTTCTATTTCTCTCGTAACATATTCTTCCTTTCCCTCTTCCCTGCTCCTGTCTTCTGTGTCTGCTTCTAGGATAAGACAAGCGCATTGAGCCTTAGTAATGTCGCTGGTGTCTTCTACATCCTGATCGGAGGGCTGGGATTGGCCATGTTGGTTGCACTAATCGAGTTTTGTTACAAGTCCAGAAGCGAATCCAAAAAGATGAAGGTGGCATCACATCATGTTCTTTCTTTCTGTCTCCCAATGGGTTTCCTTAGAGTGTCATATAGCTTCTAAAGGATTAGGCAATATATTTTATGTTAGCCTTGTTTGGGTTGTGTATGATTCCTTTGCAATCTACTGCCACACTTCTGGAGATGTTGATCCGGATTCACAGCCCCGGATGTATTGCACATAAGTCCTTAATTTACAGATAATAGCTACTATGCATGCGTAGTAACTATTTTACGTAAGCTACGTATCGTTTCGTTACGCAGATTATTGACCTCGGATTTTTAAGACCGCATATACACGATCTACGTAAAGAAACAATACGTAGATTACGTCAAATAGTTACTACACAGGCGTCATAGCTATTATCTGTAAATTAAGGGCGTATGTGCAATACGTCCGGGGCTGTGAATCCGGACCGTTATCCCCATTAGTCTCACAATACTGTTTGCATTTGTACATACTGACACTCAACAGAATATGTTCAAACAGCACTGTCTGATACAGTGATCATCAGCTACTGAATGCTAGCTGACACTGAAGCCATTGCGTCAGTGAGGGGTTGTTGTTCTGAAATGCTGTGGTCTTTGCAAAGATCCAACATAATCCTGTTTGAAAAGCTGACTGGTAGAAAAAAGATATATATATATTGTCGATTAAGAAAGGGTTTAAAGCTTAGGGCTTGTAATTATCTCTATAAAATAGAGTTCATTTCCTTTATTAATTTGTTTGTTTGTTTAATGACAAACTTAATTAAGTAATTTCAATAATCAGTTGACTTAATTAAGCAATTTTTTTTTCTTATTACACATGGACTTAAGTATAATAAAAAAAAATGTATAGTGCACTCAGTACACAATTCCCATTCCAACGAATAGCACATTCAACATTGCCTATTGCCAGGTTTTTTTTATGTTGTGGATACTGCCTCTGCCCCCCCCCCACACACACACACACACACATGTTCACTATTCTTATGTTTATATTGAATAATGTATTCAAATGTGTATATTGAATATTGAATACATTTTATTTCCACAGACTTTGCATCTTTTGAGTATACACTTAACTAATCACATTACTGGAGCAATTGAAATCCCATTCTTGTGTCCATTAATACTACAGAACAGTATCCAAATGAATACCCTTTATACAGACTACAGCAGGGGCACTGAAAGCATTGTGACCAGGGGCACTTAAAGCATTGTGAAATGACAATTGCCAGGTGATAGGGATTTTTCCAGATTGAAACAGTTTGGCACTTGCTTCATCTGGATCAATTTCAATTATAGGGATCGCAAGAGATCCATAATAGATTCAACTTAATGGACTGGTGTCTTTTTTCAACCTCATTAAATGTGTTACTATGGACCTGATCCAGGATTAGTAATGTTAGGAGACTTACGCAAGTCATTGGTGGAAGTGTCCATAAATGTTACAACTGTGCATGTGCGCTTAGGCTACTTAGTTCAATATGCTAGGAGATCTTTCCAATGGGGCATTTCACCAAATCCTCATGCTTAATACTTGCAATGGAGGAGAAGATTGGCATGTAGATGAGGGTGAGGGGGATGGTGGTAGCTAGTTCCGCACGGATCTGCGTTTGAACAGACGTAGATTTATGCAGCAAGCTCGGCATGAGAGAAAGGAGTGACAGGGGAGTTCAATCACCTCTTCCATACGGAACACGCACAAAGGTCTAGATTAGGTTCTATGGGCTTGATCCAGACCTAGTTAAGTGCTTGAACTTAGTTATTCCTGGGCTAAACCATGTTGATTGCAGGGGAGTCATATTTCATCTGTTGCAAACAGTATTAGAGTTGAGAGGTGATGTTTCCTATCCCAAGTCAAAATAACAGTGTGATAGTAAAGCTGGACAGTATCTGTGTGCAGTAAGCAATTCAAAGATATATCCCTGCATGCAAAGAATACAATCCCCTTGACTCCCCCTGAAATCAACATGGTTTAGCCCAGGAGTAACTAAGATCAAGCACTTAACTGTTGGTCTGGATCCAGCCCTATGTTACTATGCTGTTTGAGCTTGCTTGGAGTTGTAGTTTCACAATGCCTGGAGTGTCGAAGGTTACCTATGTCTAGACTGCAGTCTTTTTGGAATAAACCATATTGCTAACAACTCCATCATAACAGGTCTCACCCTGAGATCAACAGAGTACTAACTGTCATGGAGATGATATTCTTTAGAATTCAGAATTGTTGAATTCAGTGCCTTCAAATGCATCAAGTTGAAGATGGGTTCAGATAAAATTTCTCTGCCATGATGTTTATTTTGCGATATGGTGGGAAAGCTAGATTGCAGCCCATTAGTGAATCATTAAAACTTATTTACTATTTAGCTGCTACTGGCTTCCTGCAGAGACCAGACAATGGAGCTGACAAGGATGAGAATGAGTCATACACTCAACTCACAGGATGAGTCATGTACTCGTTCCGTAGGACATTGAATGGGTGATGTCAGCTTCATTGTCTGATTTCTACAGGAAGCCATATTCAACATATTCCCCAGCATGTGGGCCTGCTCTGCATGCAATTTCTCACCATGATTAGAAGAGTTTCCCCTATATTTGGGAAAGGTTTAACTGAGTACAACTGTATTGCTAATTGGTTTATAGAAGTTCCAGATGGTGGAACATCTAATAAGGGGACTAATACATTTCTGCAACAGGAGTTAAATGTTCTGTGTTAGGATTTTTTATTTATGTTTTGATTCTTTTAGTGGGATTTGGGTACATGTTTGCATAGTAAACTTTGGAACTTGTATTTCTGTGATGAAATGTTATCTCTCAGAAAGGACAGGGGCTAAAACCCCTATCCTCCTCAAAAGGGCTTCTGTTTAATTCCACAGCAAACAGTGACAGAGACGGTACGGATGGCCACCTTACCAAGACCTTCCACAGCAGGGGGCAGCGATGAAAATGGCAGAGTGGTCAGTCATGACTTTCCCAAATCAATGCAGACAATTCCATGCATGAGCCATAGTGCAGGTATGGCCCTAGGAGCAACTGGATTATAATACCAGCAGACTTCGCGCCGCCTAGTGAAGCAATGACGACCTCCCTCCCTTCCAGTGCCAAAAACACAAAGGACACTTTTTATGGTCTTTTCGCAGTCACTCAACAAAGATCTATTTTTTGTTTTTGTTTATTTTTGGGGGGATTTTTTTTTTTTTTTTTTTGCCAACTATGGCAAATTTACATGTCAGTAACTGCAATAAAGAGCTGATTGGGGGAAGAAAGGAGAACCTACCCTGTGGGCTGGACCTTTGAATGTTATCAATAGACTCTGATCCCACAATGGTTCAGCTCATCAACTCTTAGTATATTCAATTGTTTTAAGGGAATATTTTTTCTTTTTCATTTTCCGTTCCATTTTTTCCTTATTTCTTTTTTTTTCTAATGTGTTTAGCTTTTTGGATAAATTTGGGCGCACAATCTCCTGGCATTCCCTTCAAAGTTTGAAGACACCAATGTGGAATGTTCTTCACCTGAGCAGCCCTGAAAGAGAAAGAAGTTATTAAATTGGACTGTTCTCCAAATGGAAAGAACCAAGGGACAAGAGATAAAGAGGAAGTAGTTTTGGACAAAACAATAGTTGTACATACAAGCAAAGGAACAATCATGCGGAGAATAAATAATAAGAAGTGGTAATACGTTTCATATGTAAAAATAACAAATGTCTACATCACCGGGCTGCAACAACAATGTATAAACTTTAAAGCCAAGCAGAAATAGTTGGTCGGAATCAGTGAGGATGAGCGTTTCCACTGGATCTCAGATGTCAAATGTTTTTGGCTACAATTCTAAGCCATGGCTATTCCTACATGAAGAAGCTGGTCATCTCAACAGCAACGCACAACAAGTAGAACTCTAAACCATTTCCAGCACGATGAGAGGGTTTATAAATGTGTATCGAGACATAGCTAAAAATCTATGGGACAAAAAGAGCAGACCAAACTGTTGTTCAGTTTGGAGATCCAAGAAAATATTTCCGCAACATCTACGATGTCTGGATTCCGCTTGGACTCTTGGAATGAGGGTGTAAAGTCTCTCTTAAACCACCATGCACTGTACAATGGTTATATTTGATGTTTAAGTATATGCTGTGATTAAAAAATAACAACTAAAAACATACATTTTGCCAGCAGTCATGGGAATGTCCCCAACTTCAGGAGATACAAAGAGACTGTGCCTGAGCTCAACCATAATCTTGTCGAAAGATCTCATGAAGATAGAATTATGCATATAACGCCATGCTCTGTTCAGCTATAGATCCATTTGTTTTTGTTTTCTTCCCCTCGGTCTCTCCACATATGGAAGGGAAGTGTTGTTCCTGAAAAGATATCTTTCAAAAAGTTAGTGTTTCAAAATCTTTAGTTGTTTTTCATTTCCATACTATACTTTGAGTATTTTATGAGTTCCTGTTTCAATGTGTGAAGAAGACAGATATTATCCTCTGAACCTCTTCAAAAGTGTATTTTGCCATTTTGGAGTGGAAACATATCCTTTTTATTAATTCCTCAAAATTGTGAGGAGCTCTCCAGCCATCTGACTCAAGGGCCTTGCTACTATCAGAACTGAACTTGACCATGTGACAAGGGCATTGCAAGCAAAACATTCTCGCTCAGCGAGTCTTATTTGCTCAAGACGGGACTTGGTGGGGCGTAGGACAAAACAAATCAGCATTGGAGATGTTGAGTGTTCACTTGTAATTTGTATTTTTATTACACTTTCTTAAAAAACAGAGAGATGGAGCCAAGCTCGATTTTTACCCCTTCCGAGAATGGACTCCATATTTAGTCCCTTCAGGCGTTTCATTCCGTTATTCCTCTTTGATACCTGGATATTTTTTCGTTCACAACAGCTGTATTTGTTTTAATTCTGATGTCAAAAGTGCTAAGCAAGATTATGTTTGGTCGAACAACAAAAGCATTGTTTGGTTTGTTTTAAAGATGTGACGGCGAGGTGGTGTGTCTCCGCATCGCCTTGCTTTTTTGCCTATCTCCCTTGTTTTACTTTTTTTTTTCTTTGAATTAATATAAAATGGACGTGGTTCCTTTCTTTGAAGCAAATCAGCTTCCTTATATACTTATGTATGAATGGTTTGGATGTGTCTGTACAAGTGATACACACACACCTGTGAAGCACTAAAATCTAACATACAGCAATAACGAGAACCGTACAAAATGGCTAAAAGTTGCAGAAAATTGTTTCTGAAGCAATAGCATAACATTTGTGCAGCATAGATTTGCAAGGCTGTATAGTTGTGAATCCTCCATAAAATCACTGTAACTCCTGCCACGATCAATTCAGCTCCACATCAATGTGACCGTTTAAGGGCCACAGAAGGACCAACACTGGGTCCTGAAACCACACCTCTACGTTTTTCAATGTGGAATGGTAATGAGAGACTGTATCCTAAGTAGTGGCGTAGCTACTGTGGAAGCAGATTGCATGGCTGCTAGGGAGCCCGGAGGAGAAAGGGGCCCATGGCAGCTGCCCATCCTAAGCTGTCAGAGATAGCATGAGGGGGGAGGGTCATAGGAGATGGGGCATGAGACTGGATGGGGAGCTGAACTCACACCCCTGTCTATTTGGTGTGTACACAGTATGGTTGGCTGTCGATTTACTCCTACCCCTGATCCTAAGAATTCTTTTTTACAGTACACAAATGCATCCATGTAAACGGTTCATGACCCCACTTACCCTACCTTACAATGTTATCATAATCACTTTACACGGTGGTGGTTCAAAAGTCTAGATCAGTACATGGTATGATAGCACATTTAGTTGGTGAAAAATGAAAAGCATAAAAACTTTATTACAATATCAGCCTGGACGACCTTGTCATATAGATTTCATATTTAAGACGTCTGGAAATCTGAACCAGATATGTTTCTGCTCATTCATAAGCAGGAGATTTTGTTCCCAGAGATAACCACAGGCCGTCATTCTTTACAGATATATGGAAAGTGTATAAATTTACATAAAAATGCAGCCAGGACATAAATGGCCAGTGTGAAACAAAAAAAAAAAGTTCAAATTTATGTTTTATATTTGCAAACAAAAACACAGACAGCACTTATGGAACTTCCTAATGAAGGAGCTTATTCCAATGGGTCCTTCTCAAACCTAGCTGCAAATTTATTGTTGCGGATCATTGAACATTTTTCAGCTACAGTAAGTGCAATTGTGATATTCCTGTGTCATACCTCCCAACTGTCCTGATTGGCAGACCACAAAGAGGGCGGCGTTTATTGGGAAATGAGTGCAGTTTTGTCC
Source organism: Limnodynastes dumerilii (assembly GCA_011038615.1). Taxonomy (NCBI): domain Eukaryota; kingdom Metazoa; phylum Chordata; class Amphibia; order Anura; family Limnodynastidae; genus Limnodynastes; species Limnodynastes dumerilii. Next base: position 171,867 of record WWET01000756.1, on the reverse strand, counting down.
AAATATGTAAGTTTATGGGTGGAAACAGGATGGGAATTGTTTTGTCCTGTTTTCAGGATTCAGGATGTTGGGAGCTATGTTATGTAGCTTTGGAAATATAGAACAACACCAGGCTTTTCTGCTTAGCCAATGGTCTCATCTGGAAATATCTGCAGACTGAAGGGTATATATAAATAAACTTAAAAAGCAGGGTTGCCTGCTATTGAAGCTACCCTCCGGGAGAACCATAGATTACTGCGAAGGGGCGGGACTTAATGCTGTGCTTTATGCAAATTGCGTCATTAAGCTCCACCCCTGTCAATCACTCGTGTAACCTATCCTGTTAAAGGGGATGGGTGTAGCTTGATGACATCATCAAGCCCCACCCATCCATAGTAACTGTAGAAATTACAGTTGTGATTAATAGCGGGTCCGGGGCTTGCAGGATACTGGGAGAACTGCCCAAATGTCGGGAGTCTCCCGGAATATCCCTGTTATATAGTGAAGAGGAGATATTACCTATAGCAACCATTTCAAGCTCTCATTTTTACAATGCATTTGGTAAATGAAAGCCATAATCTGATTGGTTGCTGTCTGTAGCATCACCCTCTTAACTGTTTACAAGCTCTATTAATGAAACCTGTGATATTTCTGTGCATGCGTGGCTATTATCACACACAGACAGACAGAAAATGATTCAAGTGGCAGCCATGGCCGTGAGAGAAAGACACCAGTGATGGGCAAATTCTATTGGTTTTATATGAGGATTGTCATTCTGAAATGGTGACCTGTTCCCCTGTCATTCTGTCATTTTCTCCTCTTTCTCATAAAATTTACTCCTTACCAAATTATAGTAAAAATGGTACAAGCTGGAGATTTGAATGCAATATTTTTTTTTACATAGTCATATACATTTTTTTTTTTTTTAAAAAAAGCTTAATAAATATTCAAGATTAACTGAAATCTTAAAAGACAGACTCACACAGAGCACTCTGGAAAAGGAAACGATCTGATTATCTTGTCAGTGTGTGTTGGACTGCTGTGGCGTTTACTTCAAACCGGTCCATGTCACACGCTGCACTATAATCGTAATAGTCTACAATTAAGGGGTCAAATGCATCATTTTGCATTTCTAGCCCACAGTTGACATAATACTAGTTTGCCCATGTTCCCAAGAAGTCTATCGTTATTTGGCCTTCAGCAAATTATAGAACTAATGTACAACAATATAATGTGTGTTTGTTAACCCTACAAATTATGGGCCGTATGCAGACTCTTTAAGACCGCATATACGCAATCTACGTATGGAAAAGATACGTCAATTACGTTATAAATTTACTGCGCACGCGCAGTAGTCAGAAACGTTAAACTCCGGACGTATATGTTATACGTCCTGGAGTCTGCATACGGTCCAATATTAGTAATAATAATAATAATAATTATTATTTTTTTATTATTATTAGTTAATATATTTGTTATGACAAACTATTCTATATAATTTACTCCTGTTAGATAGATAGGTGTGAATAATATATAACTTTATTTGAAATGTCTGGTAGCCAATTAAATATAACAGGTAAGTGTTACAAATAGTATATTCAGTCTTGCGGGGTTTGATCTTACATTTATCTAGTAAATAGACGATAATAATAATCTGCATAAAAGTTCACTATATGAAAAAATGTATTGCATTCATCATTAGAATACACAATTAAAAGGTTCAGCTTATGCCAATGTTTGTATTACTACACTTCAATCAACTGGAAAAAATGAATATGAAAAGAAAAGTAATATAAAAAATCTTGAGCCGGATCCCAGATTCCAAATAGTATTCATGAAGATCTGTGATGATCAAATACGTGGCGATGAACAATCACAGGGTGGCGATTCCCACTTATCCGTGAGATAGTTCCCACTAGCCATGTCCCTCACAACTTAGGTTTCCTGATTCCTGCGAAGGTGAAATATCGGCGGTGAAGAAGCATGCATCAGTATGCAGTGTATCAGCACTTTTAGGCGGTACATTATTTGCCAAGTCACACCCACTATTGGATATTCTCTTAACTGGTTCCAGACGGCAGCAATATGGTCGTTTTCCACTCCCTGTGACCGCTTGCGCACATAACGCACATAACGCATTTCCAATATGGATCTTGATCCAACAGAATCAGACCTCTGTAATGAAATAGGGACGGTGCAGTAATATTAAGGTAGGATCCTGGAGTACTACGGCCCTTGTATTTGATGGTAGTGGTGACCCCTTCCCCTTGTATGAAACGGAGTTTAGGATAGAGTGGGGATCCGGCTGCTGTTATCCACTGCCGCAAAGCTTGGAGTTCTGAGCAATGCATCTGGATCCAGTCCACTGTTCTTAAGGCTGGAGAGGACGTAGTTTTTTTTATCCAGTGAGCACGTGCGCCACACAAAGCCGGTGATATCCGAATATCGTCCGAATACACAAAATGAAATGAGGGGAAAATTAAGAGTTAGGATCAAGGGCCGGATCACAGTGTACATAAGTCTGGATCTGGTCCACTGATTATACTTAAAGGCTTAGGGCCGGATACACAATTATTACCTTCGGCAGACTTCCGTATGTATGCGCAGTAACATTGGGCTGGATCCCGACCTTGTTAAGTGCATGAACTTAGTTACTCAAGGGCCAAACCATGTTGATTTGAAGGGGAGCCAAGTTAATTGTATTCTTTGCATGCAGCGATATATCTTTTCATGCAGGGATAGTAATTGCTTACTGCACACAGATACTGACCAGCGTTACTATCACACTGTTATTTAGACTTGGGATAGGAAACATCACCTCTCAACACTAATACTGTTTGCAACAAATAAAATATGACTCCCCTGCAATCAACATGGTTTAACCAGGAGTAACTAAGTTCATGCACTTAACAAGGTTTGGATCCAGCCCATTATCTCCACAACTGAACGCAGCCGACCGATGCTGCGCTCCGCACGGATCTGACCCACCCACCTTAATACTTACTTGGTGGCGGAACGGAAACCTAATCCATAAGTAGGAGAGAGGGGGGAGGGTGCCCGGCTCTCCTACGCAGCAGAGAGACTAAAACCCCTTTCACATCACCACAAATAATCTTGTAAAAACCCGGGTATTTGGTGGTGATGGAAAAGGTCCCATTTTTGTAGACCCAGGTATAATGACCCGACATTCAGACCTGGGATAAGAGGTGGTTTTCCAACACAGGTTCTTCGCAAAGACACCTGATTGGAGAGATTTCTTTACTATTGCTATGGCAATAGTAATCCATTAGCCAGGAGCCGCACAAAGGGAAAAGAGATAGGCGGCACATTGTAGTACTGGTAGGTCTCCTTTCTGGTCCAGCGCCTGCAGTTCCGTTATTCACCACCATGAATTTAGTACTTGTATGTCTCCTTTCTGGTCCACCCGCAAGCCTCGTTTTTTTAAAAGTCCCGTAGATTCAGGGCCGCTATCGGGGGGACAGCCAGGACTATTGGCCCAGACCTGATGGGGGCCCGCCGATAGTTACCTAGCTCTGTAGGAGCAGGATACCGCCGATACTTGCTGCTCAGCGCTATTCAGTAGTCGTGTCTGCCGGGCCCCTAGGTGGCGGGGCCCCGCGGCTGGGTCCCGGACCCCGCATTTGATGACGGAGGCCCTGCATAGATTGTTAAAAAAGTGAAGTCACCTTTATTTTTTCCAATAAGAGCTAAATTCATGGCACATGTGAAAGGTTATAGGTGGACTTATAACGTGGCTTTTTTTTTTTCTTACACGGCAACTTGCCCAGCAAAATCCCGGGTTCTGAATCCTGTATTTTTCATGGGTGGTGATGTGAAAGCAGTATAAGTATGAATCCGGTCCTTAGCTTTCAACACTAGAGGATACTATGTCTAACACAGCTATATTTTCCCTATTGTAAGCAATGATAAAAATATGGCAGAATCACAGTAAACTACTTGTTAATGTATAATCAACTTTATAGTATGAATACTATTTTCAATGAAATCATATGAAGATTTAATTATCAATTAAATGTTTACTAAATTACCCATGTGTGATCCCATGTGAGGGCACCCACCTCTTCCCAAACAATAAAGACACGGACAACTTCTTATGGGACATACTAATTTTTATTAAATATAATCATGGTAAAATTTATTACCAACTATGTAATTTAGGATCTTAAGGATCATAATAATTTTGATTAACCTATCATCGGATGGGACAAAGAAAAAGCAGGTACATCATTTCTCTTGACAGTGACAGACTAGAACATAAACATGCATCAAACAAATGTGCCATAAAGCATATTCCCCCAAACCTTAGGCGCAACATTATAAACCCCAGGCACTGCATAACACTTCACAACGAGGCCGCCTGCTAGAAAACGGACCTCTTAAGGAGCCGGCCAAATTCAACAGCTCTAAGACCAAACACTGGCAAATTCATTTGGGTCTTCATAATCACCAGTGCACCCAGGACTAAACATAATGTAAAACTTAGAAAGCTATGCGCCAACTAATTTTAAAGCATAAACCTGCTTTTTACTGCCTAACCAAAGCCTAAACCTTCCCATCTTACAGCGTATAATTAAAGGGTGGGACTTAGGGTGGGGAAATTCACAGAAGAAGATGGCCGTTACTTCACCAGGAGGCTTAAATAAACTCTACTCCATACTCCACCCCCGACCAGATGAAGACCACCAATCCCGGAACCAGAGGTAAGTGACATCACATGAGGCAATGTTACACACAGGGGGCTGGATGCAGACCTTGTTAAGTGCATGAACTTAGTTACACCTGGTCTAAACCATGTTGAATTCAGGGGGAGCCAAGGTAATTGTATTCTTTGCATGCAGGGATATATCTTTGAATTGCTTACTGCACACAGATACTGACCAGCTTTACTATCACACTTTTATTTAGACTTGGGATAGGAAACATCACCTCTCAACACTAACACTGTTTGCAACAGATGAAATATGACTCCCCTAAAATCAACATGGTTTAGCCCAGGTGTAACTAAGTTCATGCACTTAACAAGGTCTGGATCCAGCCCAGGGTGTTTAACCACTCCTCTGGTTAAATGACTGAGTAAAATACAGTAGATCCCATTGTGAAGGAACACGGCATTATTCCTGGCGATAAAAAGAGTGTGCATTATTTACTGAACCTTGATAAGTTAAAACCAGGATATTTCCACAGCTGAAATTCTTGCGGCGCACCCATGATTGTCACTTTGCCATTCACATATCATAATTACTAGAGCACACAAAAGTGATCTCGGCAAAAACCATCTCTCTGTCCTAACGCAACGACATTCGAAAACAAAATCTTTATTTTTCTTTATTTTTATTTCGTGGTCCTTTCGGTGCTGCTTTGCTTTGAAAGGAATCATTGTGTCTCTCGGTTACTCGCACCTAATAATCATTTTGGTTTTAAAATCTAGACGGCTGGAGGATTAAAGTATACGCTGCAGTGATATTTGAAGCATCTGTTGCTAGGAGACTCCTCCAGACCACAGGATAGGAGGCATGGATGCTGCTAGCAGGGAAATGTCAAGGTCTAATAATACAGAGAGTATCCTAGTGTTCTAGTAAAAGACAGTTAATTAACCTCTGAATTGCACCAGGAAGCTTATCTATGGAAAATACCCTTTCCATTCCCAGTGTTCTGAGGCCAGGGTACTAGCAATGAATGTGATTACAAGCTTATAGGAAGTACCCATAAGTGTTGCAATCATGGGGTTTATCTGGAGTAATTCCATTGAATGTCTATTACTGGAGGGATATTGTTTGCAGCTCCAATGCTCTGTCTTTTTGACAGATCACTTTGCGGCAATGAAGCGACGACTGCTGTAAGTTTTTGGCAGTTTACAGCGACACAGCATTGTTCCCATCACTGCCATCTGCCACAACGTAACCTTAACCCTCCCCTAATCATCATCATCTCACAGGCTAACTTTAAACCCCCACTCTCCGCAGCGTAACCCTAATGCTCCCTGTCCCACATCCTAACCTTAACCCTCCCCTAACCATCATCATCTCACAGCCTAACCTTAAACCCCTCTCGCCTCAGCCTAATCCTAATGCTCCCTGTCACACAGCCTAACCTTAACCCTCCCCAACCATCATCATCTCACAGCCTAACCTTAAACCCCCCTCGCCGCAGCCTAATCCTAATGCTCCGTCCCACAGCCTAACTTTAACCCTCCCCTAACCATCATCATATCACAGCCTAACCTTAAACCCCCCTTGCCACAGCCTAACCCTAACGCTGTCTGTCCCGCAACCTAATCTTAGCCCACCCCTAATCATCATCAATTCACAGCCTAACCTTAAACCTCCATTCTCCACAGCCTAACCCTCCCTGTCCCACAACCGAACCTTAACCCTCCCCTAACCATCCCCCAAGGACGCAGGAACGAAAATTTTCATGGGGGAGGAAGACAAAAGGCCAAGGACTACTATAGGGCCTGGATCCCCATTGCCATGAGCCTGGGCACGATAGCTCTATGACTCTGAAGGTAACTCTACAATCTGGCGACAATGAAGGGGCTGCTATTGTTTTACACCCTCCGCAGGCTGCAATCATTCATTCTCTTTGTTCCTTTGATGAACAACTTACAAGAACAGTCAATGGGAAGTGCAGCTTCCCGGCCTTCTGCGTCTGCTTATGCTGACTGCAAAGTGTGATAACAAAATGAGTGGGGATTCTAAGAAAGAAAAAAAAAGTGTTTGCAAAAAGAAAATGTACAGAACAAACATGAAGATAACGCCATTTTTATTTAATAGTAATGACAACAGTTGAAGAGTTCAAATAAAGCTTTTATCGCTTCATCCCCATTTTCATTTTATCCAATAGAAATCATGGGAGGGCAACTGCCCACTCTGCCCCTCCTACTCCTACACCCCTGCTATCCCTGTCCCACAGCCTAACCTTAACCCTCCCTTCTCCGCAGCCTAACCCTAACCTTCTCCATCTTGCAGCCTAACCTAAACCCTCTTCTACCCATAATCATTCTTGTTCCGCACCTTAATTCTTCCCTAGTTCTTACCATCCTTGTCTTACAGCCTTACCTTATTCCTCTCCATATCCATAGCCTAACCTCAACAGGGAAATGAGAACATTTGACAATGTACCTATTCCCGTATAGAAATATTCTTTATTAAAAAGCTGTTGCCATTGATACAGCCAAAGTTAAGCTGTAATGATAGGCTTAATAAACTAGGGGGCCCTCATGAGTGCAGTTACAAAATTCAGGGACGTGTCTTCCTAGCATAGGATATCAGTCCTCATAAGAAACTGCAGCTGAAAAAGCTCTGTCGGCCAGAAATAGAGATTTAAGCACATTTGTGGTAAAAAGTAACACATGACGTTGTCATGTCCATATGCAGAGCATCAGCACATTTGTAGGTTAGGGGGAGCCAATAAGTTATTTTGTTTCCGTGTCCCTATTCTGTATATTAATCAGAGACTTGTGTAATTACCATTTGAATTCAAACAAAAAAATTATAATAGTAATTACACAATAATTTTATCAATAAATAGAGAACATCTGAATGCAATATCTCAGTTTTATAATTACTGCATTAGACCTCTCCCCCTCCCCCCTGCTCCCACCAGTCACCAGCTTCCTCTCCTCTTGTTCCCACCAGTCATCAGCTCCCTCTCCTCCTGTTCCCACCAGTCACCAGCTCCCTCTCTTCCTGTTCCCACCAGTCACCAGCTCCCTCTCCTCCTGTTCCCACCAGTCACCAGCTCCCTCTCCTCCTGTTCCCACCAATCCTCAACAATGTTCTTCCCAACCTCTTCTACCCCTGTTCCCCTCAGAACCTTCTCTCCCCATTCTCTCCAGCCCCTTCTACCTCCAACCCATTCTCTCCCTTGCCTGTTCCCTCTACTCCTTTCCCTTGGTCTGTACAACCCTTAATTCTTCCTGTTTTTCCAGTCCCTTTAATCTCGTTTCCTCCAGCCCCTTCTCTCCCATGCGTGGAGCAAACTCTAGATAGAAATTGTGTGGTCACGCATCCAGGGGTATTCTGGAAGCCCTTTGCCATAGAGCATTAAATCTGGCACAAATAAATTATTTCCCAATCAGAACAAAGCCTTTAGACAGACAGAGTCCTCTAAATAGATCTTCGCCATTCACGGGACATCTGCTGATGCGGCAGTCTCTATTTCTACATTGATACAGCCAACAGCTTAATCCTGGCTGTATCAGTACCAACTGAGGAATACAAGGTACCCGTTCCCAGTGGTTAAGGTTTGGCTGCTGGACCGGGCTAGTTAGGCTTAGGAAAAGGTTAGGATGTGGGGTTAAGGGATGGCTAAGGTTACAGATAGGGGATACTTAGGGTTAGGCTACAGTGAGGGGATGGTTAGGGTTTGGCTGCGTAGAGGGGACAGTTAGTGTAAGGCTGTGGAGAGGGCACGGTTAGGGTTAGGCTGCAGAGAGGGGATGGTTAGGCTGTGGAGAAAGGATAGTTAGGGTAAGGCTGCAAAGAGGGGACAGTTAGGGATAGGCTGCGGAATGGTTTGTGTTAGGGGGTGGTTAGGGTGAGGAAAATAGCACCTATGTTGGAATTTTTGAAGATACACCAGTTGTGGGAACTTCACTTTAACAATACAGATCATCACAAACTGCAAACTACACCCGTCATTCAGATGTAGAAATTATAATACATATAATTTTTGTATGTGCCATTTAGGATATAACACACAAACACTGAAGGTTAAGCATAAAATGATAGTGAATCGAATCTATGGTTGTACATGTACTTATACCATGACAGGGAACCACCTGATCTGGATAAACAAATGTCTTAAAATTCCAAGGCAATTTTATGGCTCTCTGTAGACAGAATATTTTAAAAACACAATTGAGTTTCATCCCAATTGAAGTAAAAATGTCAGCGGTTATGCTAATTCTAAAAGTAATGATTACTGGTGTGAGACCATGTTCATGCATTATATATCCATGTGATGAAATCACTCAAAATGCATTTAAATATTTCATGACATAATATAGATGCCTTTAAATATTTGTCTGTATGAATGGGGAGAAGAGGTTTCAGCAGATATTAACCTCAGATCTGGGGCAAAAATACTTATTTAATACAGATGTTACATTCTGTGAGACAATATTTTGGATCTGTAGAAAATGCTGATGGTTTGAAGGTACCTTCTGAATATTTCCTGGTTGCTGCTATTTGGTAGCTTATTTAATTTAACACGTGAGCCATTCCTAAACACCATAAGGTTGAGTCATCGTCTAGGGCCTGAACAACCTAAGCATCTAAATAAACCCCAACTACCCTTTTACTCAATAAACAGTCCAGGTTGCATAAAAAAAGGACTCATCCAAACCTTTACGTTTATTGTTACAGAATTTAAAATGAAACAACAGTAAAACAATAAACAATAACAAGCATATAAAACATTAAATGCAATACAATTAAATTCCACAGGGATGGTGACGGAAGAAGGCAGCGCGGTAAGCTATGCTAAACCAATAGCTAATAAAGGTGGGGCAAATCATTCCCCCCCCCATCCGCAAGTGTTCAATTACCACAGTGGGGGCATATACCACCCCACTTGCAGAGGACGCCGCAATAACAGCACAGATGAAAGATTTGGCGGATGCTCCCAATTGACCTGCTAGACCTGGGCCCGCCCATCAAACGAAGCCCAGTGACTACCTAGGCTAGGGGAGAAGATGCCAGCCGGGCTGTATAAAGCCTGGTCCCCAAAAACGAAGAAATTTAGCAAGGCGCTGCCCCAAGATGTCAAAACAGCAGAGGAGGGAGCCTCAAAAGATAAACCTGGTTGGACAAACAAGGGGGAACAATAAGGCTGACTTGACAAAAATAAAAAGGGGGCAATGAGGCTGGATGGACAAAGAAGCAGGGGCAATAAGGCTGGTTGGAAAAACAAAAGAAGGGGTTAATAAGGCTGACTGGACACAAATAATGAGTGGGGGAAATAAGGTTGGCTGGACACAGAAGGAGGAGGATATAATGCTGAATGGACACAAAAGGAGGAGAAATAAGGATGGATGGACACAAACATAAAGAGGTAGCAATAACACTGGCTGGACACAAAGAGTGATTGAACACAGAGGGAAAAGGGCAATAAGGCTGGTTGAATACACAGTAGGAGGGGGTATAACCCTAACTGGACACAGAAAGAGGGGTTATAAGGCTGGTTGGTCAAATAGGACAGAACAATAAGGCTGACTGGACACAGAAGGAGAGAGTAATAAGGCTGAATGGACACACAGAAAGGGCCTGATCCAGACCATCGATGGCTGGCGTTAAGACGTCAGCCAGCAGCGTAAGATCGGCTTAAAAGCCGATCGTTGATCGGGCTTCTGTAGCAACGTCGTAGTAATGCTGGAAGGGGCGTCCCCAGTGTTACTACGTTCAGGTTAGTGTAGGAGGGCGGGGGGAGCTATTTTAATGAGTGAGGGAGGGGTTGGCGGCCAAACGCTCCTGTGCAAGCGTATTTTCCCTTGCTTAGGCCCGGCTGAAGTTAGGGTAGCCTTCAGACAGCGTAAGCAAGGTAAAATACGCTCGCACAGGGGGAGTGTCGGGGAGAGTGCATGACGATACGCTGTGCTTTACTAAGCACAGCACATCGGTGTAGGTCTGGATCAGGCCCAAAGAGGCAATTAGGCTGGCTGGACACAGACAGAAGTCATGGCTGGTTGGACAAACAGGAGGGAATAAGGCTGACTGGACACAAATAAAGAGGGAGACAATAAGGCTTGCTGGGCACAGAGAAGAAGGGGCATTGAGGCTGACTAGTCACACAGAAAGAAGGGGCAATAAGACTAAATAGACACACATAAGGAGGGGGCATACATGTTTGCTAGACACACACAAGGAAGGGGCAATAAGGCTGACTGTACACACACAAGGAAGGGGCAATAAGGCTGATTGGACACACACAAGGAAGGGGCAATAAGGCTTACTCGACACACAAAAGGAAGGGGCAATAAGGCTGCCTGGCCAGACATACATGAGGAAAGGAGAAATTGCATAGCTATAGAGACACACACATGGAGGGGGAGATTGGATGGTTTTAGAGATACACAAGAAGGCAGGAAAGGATGACTGCAGGGAAACACACACAAGGAGGAGGCAGAAATGCTTGACAGAGGCCTACTTAATATGTATAGATATCTATGCTTTATTAGTTAATTCCTCATATAGTATTACTTTCATATATTTCCTTTAATTGAATGTAGCCCAGTAAAAATATATATATATATTTTTGTATTTTATATATATCATATGAGTATTTTGAGACTATAACTTTTATATTATTAGGTTTTTCCTGTTCATATGAATAAAGTTGCTATTTTTGTAGGTATGTTGTGTTTCCAGAAACTCATTTACTGAGTTTATAAAGTCAAATATGAATATAAATAGTCCAATGCCCCTTTATTTAAGAAATAACATTTATATGTTATGCTAATGACAAAATAAAACTATTGTTGTATGGCAGTCACTAAAATGCAATATGTATTGTATGGCAATAACTAGGATGCAATGTGTATTGTATGGTAATAACTAGGATGCAATGTAGATTGTATGGTGATAACTAGGATGCAATGTGTATTGTATGGTGATAACTAAGATGCAATGTGTATTGTATGGTGATAACTAAGATGCAATGTATATTGTATGGTGATAACTAGGATGCAATGTGTATTGTATGGTGATAACTAAGATGCAATGTGTATTGTATGGTGATAACTAGGATGCAGTGTGTATTGTATAGCAATAACTAAGATGCAATGTGTATTGTATGGTAATAACTAGGATGCAATGTGTATTGTATGGTGATAACTAGGATGCAATGTGTATTAAATTGTGATAACTAGGATACAATGGGCCTGATCCAACGGAACGAAATTGCCCGATTTCGAGCGAGCGTACGACCGTTTTTTGCGTATTTTCGTACGAAAATTCGCACTGCGCATGCCCAGTATGACAGCTTCCTGTCGGCTGGACGACATGAGCGTATAGCG
>WWET01000756.1:128464-139742 GCA_011038615.1 Limnodynastes dumerilii | reverse complement strand
GGGGGGGAGTGTAGGGGGGCGCAATCCCTTACTTTGCCAGGGGTGCTGGACCCATAGATACACCCATGAAAAACAGTAAGTGCTCTCATAAACATATGTAAACAAAAGTAGCATTAAAAAATACAACTTTAAATTTAAAAATCATCACATACTTAACAAAACACAAAGGCATACTGCATGAAGTTATAAATACAATGATCCACTACATATAGAGAGTTTCATAAAAATTTTAAGTTAAAGAAGATGAAAAACACAAACAACCAAGACAGTTAAATAAGTAAATAATGTTGTTTGGTCACAAAATAAAAAAAAATAAATAAAAAAAATAAATGGCACATTTACAAGGTTAAAGTCTTGCACAAATGAAAAATAAGCACAGGATTTTAAAAACGAGATTTTATTTGTTTCATGTAAAAAAAACACATCTATTGATTATAAACACACAGCAGGTGTGGTCTCAATTAAGTAAGTGATGACGCATGGCCTTACAACAAACAATACGGTTCTTCAACTTACGAGCGGTTGAAGGCTACCTTAACGTTTCCTGTGCGTATGTTAGTTTACACAAGGTTCTCCTACTTGTGAATCAGTCCTAACTTTAGAGGAACGCCCACACTGTAGATTAATAGCCTGTGTGCAGCTCATTAGCATTAAGAGTCTTGCCCCTCTAGCCACGCATGCGGGACTCGTTCCATGCCGATGTGTTCAACAGTCCTAAGTCAGGCGTCCGTGTTTGTGCATCAGTCGGCCATGATTTCTGTGCGAATATTTGGGTTTTGGGCAAGCACAGTTTAACTGATCACCATAAGACACACAGAGGGGCAGATCCAGAGTTACGCTGGCCCGCTGGCTAGCGTAGCTCTGGAGCACTCCCGCTGCGGTCGGCGTAATTACCCACTGTTACGCCGGCTGAAGGCTACCTTAACTTCAGCCGGCGTACCAGCAGGGTCCTCCCTCCCTCATTAACTTACCTTCCCCCGCCTTCCTTCCGTAAGGGTTGCTTAGTTACTGCGAGGAACTTAAGTGTAAACACAGTCCAATCTATTTAGTATACTCAGGGTTGCCATCAGGGCAAGCTGCTAGGACTAGTATCCTGGGCCAGGACAAAAAAGGAAACAATTGGGGCCAGATTTACTAAGCTGCGGCTTTAGAAAAGTGGAAATGTTGTCTACAGCAACCAATCAGATTCTAGCTCTCACTTTATTATTACATACTAGAGAATGTCAGCTACAATCTGGTTGCTATGGGCAACATCTCCACTTTTCCGAACCCGCAGCTTAGTAAATCTGACCCTTGGAATGTTTTTTGTAGAAAAACATGTTGAGTCCACCTGTATTTTTGCCCTATTAAACAGGTTTTATTTTATGCAATAAAACCAAGTAGTCATTAAATAAAATAAAGCCGTTATAGTATAAAAAATATACTGTTTTAATAGATAGATGTTAGGAAGGGCTCTATCACTTTAAAGCAGCTGCATTATATATGTTAATGCATCTATTATCCCACTCACCAACACGCGATTGCGTGCGCACATCTCCTTATCTTGCTGCAAGCACCTGCTACTGAGGGATGGTTTAAACTTGCAAATCCACAGCTCAAACAGACCAATATTCTTACTTCAATCAAGATGCCTGGGAAAGGCAATGTATGGGCTAAATTTGGTTTTTGGATTAAACATTTCCTATCTGTGAAGAGCAATCACGAGGCCGTGTGTGGATTGTGGCTTATTATGGGGCAGGGAACTTCACTTATTCTGATGCAGCATAATTTTTTCCACACAAATGTAAAGGATTTAAGACGGGATAAAAGTTAAGCATTTATCCAAAAACCCCTCATTACTCAGTAAAATGAACGTTATCACTCAAGGGGAACTAAAATATACATTACATTATCCTGTCCTTTACTGATCGCACTGGACAAAATTTTGCACCCTTGCATTAAGAACATTAATGATAACATTAAAATCTAAATTAAATTTTATATACCAGCTAAAAGATAATATTTAAAATAAAAAAAAGGAAGTAAACATAGCCAAGCCCTATGGCAAGGGCACAGACAGATGTTTGGATGGGGGAAGGGCAGTATGGCCAACTACGAGGCTCAGGGCAAGCTGTGATTGGCTGACAGATTCTTATAGACAGCGTTTAGTACTCAGAATCTCTGAGTGCTGAGCATTGTTAATAAATAACTTGCCAGTTGCTTGACAGCTTAGCGCCGTAGCTCCTTGTTGGCTGTTCTGCCGAGGCCGGCAGAGGACAAAGCTAAGCTTTAACGGTTGGCTTATCTCTCTTGTTCCTGGAAATTTCTATGTTAGAAGAAAATACAATTCTCTGGCATAAACTTTATTACATCGCTGTCAGGCTCCCACAGGGCACAACTATGAGGCCCCCACCCCTGTCATGGCATCACTTGCAATGTCTTCTGGGAAATAGAAACTCCATGATGCAACAGAGGCCTCTGCATTAGGGAGCCAGGACTAGGCAGCAGGGTTATCTAGAAAGGTCAAAGTATAGGACAGGTTCCCCTTTCACTATGACTGTGTCTGGCAGACCTCCACCCTTCTCCAGTAAGTAGCACCTCCTAGATACCCAGGAGGGAATCCTAAATTAAGTAAGACATATGATTTGCATATATACAACAATAGTTAGTTGGCTGAGAATTGGTACTGCGCATGCATCGGAATTCAGCCAACCGAACTCAAACAGTGGGGACGGCCCTACTCACCATGGGCCAGATCTAGACCTACGTTTCCATGACGTTTCATTGCGTAGCGTATTTACATTAGCGTATTTTCTATGCACACCCCTAGGCACTCCCCTCGCTCATACGTACTTTTCACAGCGTAACTACTGACGTACATGTTTTTACGTCACCGGCTAGCATAAATACACTAGCATACCCAGCTCAGGATCTAGCCCCATGTGTGTGAGGTAGGCATGGTGGGTTGAGGATGGAATAAAAATTTCCTAAGCCCTTATGTACAATGCAACATTCCATACGTGGCCCTTCTACTTGTTGATACTTAAGGTAGGACTCTACATACGGAAGAGCCAAGCGTAAGAAGGGAACGCAGGGAGTGCGCACTCTCCTTTCATGGTTCCTTCCACCAAACTCAGATCAGGCAAATCGAGGCAAAACATAATTTTTCTTCATTCAGATCTCAGATTTATTTTATCTGAATCTCAGGTTTTGGATTTTATACAGGGTTGCCGACTCTCCCGGAATGTCCGGGACACTCCCGAAATTCGGGCAGTACTCCCGGTATCCGGGAGAGCCAGCAATTCTCCCACAAGTGACTTGAGCCCCGTAGTTTCACTGAAACCACGGCCTCAAGTCCTGCCCCCCTGCCTAGCAACACTAGTATATTAGTGTTGCTAGGCACAGGAAGGGACTTGATGGCGCAATTTGCAGCATCAAGCCCCGTCTCGGCTCCTATTTAAAGTAAAAATGGGTCATTATGAGCCAGGGGCGGGGCCTAATGTCGCGTCATTAAGCCCCACCCCCTGCATGCATCGCTAGCTTCTCTCCGGGATCTCCTGGGAAGCTGCCAAAAGTCGGCAACCATGATTTTATATAAGAAAACGTCAGCTGCCATTAAAGTTCTGTTTATCATTTTATATATATTTACAAACACCTTATTGATGTTAATAATACAGGTGCAAAGTACATGATTTTAGAACTCTTAAAAAAAAAAAATTTGATTAAAGAAATCTGGATCCAATACCAAAACCCAAAAAAGGTTTAGAACAGGGTTGCCAACTCTCCTGGAATATCCGGGAGACACTCAAAATTTGGGCAGTTATCCCGCAAGCCCCGACCACCTATTAATCTATATTGTAATCCTTAGAGTTACTTAGGGATGGGTGGGACTTGATGATGTCATCAAGCCTCGCCCATACCATGAAACACTAGAGATTGAATGTGTGATTGGCAGCAGCGGGCTTAATGATGCGATTTGCATAAATCGAGTCATTAAGCCCCACCCCTTGCAATACACTAAGCCTTCCCCCCCCAGAGAAGCTTTAAAAAAGCAGAGACCCTAATTTACAACCAAAGCCAAAATTAAAACACAGGTGTCAGTGCTCATATCTTATTTTAACACCCCTTCAGGGTGACAGCAATAGAACTCGATCACGATTTTTACTCCAATTTATTGTTTCGTATGTATGTAAATAAGCTCAAATGAAACAAAAGAAATGAATCAAATTGTGATACGATATAGTATAAACAACAACACATGACACATTTTAAGAAGCAGTGTAACTTTCCATTTGTTTCCCTTATCTTCACGTTTCTTATTATGTGCATAAAGGTAAACTAAAAACACTGCATTTGTCAAGGTTCATAAAACATATTGCCATCAGAAAATCCTGATCTTTGAAGCTGAATGAGATTGGAATGACTGCAAGTTCTCTGTTTGATCCGCCAAGTTCCTTAGTCTGTCCTTCTATTATAACTGCATTAATATGTTCCATTTAAAACTGTCTCTCAAATCTTTAGTATTAAGTGTTGCCATTTTAAAGAGAAACCTTGAAAATTCCAGTGCCTGCCAAGCACAATTATAATTCCAGATAGGTTCAGCGGTGCATATCTTCCACCCACCCACACAAGCTGGCCTACTAAAGCTAGTAATTATTTACTGTGCCAACATTCTGCCACTCGGTGCAATGATGCACGCACATGCATTGTACAGCCTCTATGCATAATGGGAAAACATGCACGCTCCTATAACATAAATGGAGGCTGGGGATCTCTCCTATTTATTCATAACAATTGTGTAGGAGCTTTCATTCTTACAGCAGCTCATGTTTGCAAGAATATTCTTTTGCTGCATATTTCAGTGGCAAACGCAGGATTTTTAAAGAGGGGTTTCCAAATGTGTGTATGATATATATAAGGGGTCAGGGAATGGCATATACTATAATATATGTGGGGTATATTAGGGTATTCAGTATGTAGTGTGCTATCTCCATACCCCTAATATACCCTACATATATTATAGTATGTGCCATTCCCTTACCCCTGATATTCCACACATGTATTTTATATAGTGTGCTATCTCAGACCCCCTAATATACCCTATGAGTACTTTATATAATGTATCCCATATGTATAAAATGTGGGGTATATTCAGAGGTAGGCTGGGCTGGAGGGCGGCAGGGTGCCATGTGCCCCCCCGGGCCGCGCAACCATCAGCAGTTTTAGAGCCGCCTCTCTTCAGCCGCAGGCGGCTGACCAGAATGGGGACTTAAGACCTCACCTGGTCCATGGCCTCACTACAGACAGCTGGACCAGGGCATTGTGAGCTTAAAACTGCTCCCTGGTTCCTCTGCAACGTCATGCTGGGTGTGATGATGTCACGCCCAGCATTAAGAAGAGGGACAGGAACAAAGAAGAGGAGCGGGGAAGACATGAAAGAAATGGAGAAAGAATGATTGAAGAAAAGAAATGAAGTAATCTAAAAGTAAGAAAGAACAGAGAGGGCAGTGTGAGTGATAGTATGGCACCGTGTGAGTGATAGTATGGTGGACAGTGTGTGAGTGATAGTATGGTGGGCAGTGTATGAGTGATAGTATGGTGGACACAGTGTGAGTGATAGTATGGACAGTGTGTGAGTGATAGAATGGGCTGTGTGTGAGTGATAGTATGGTCTGTGCGTGAGTGACAGTATGGGCAGTGTGTGAGTGGAAGTATGGGCACTGTGTGAGTAATAGTATGAGTAGTCTGTGAGTGATAATATGGGCAGTGTGTGAGTGACAGTATGGACTCTGTGTGAGTGATAGTATGAACAGTGTGTGAGTGATAGTATGGGAGTTATATGAGTAATAGTATGGGCTGTGTGTGAGTAATAGTATGGGCAGCATGTGAGTTATAGTATGGGCACTGTGTGAGTAATAGTATGCGTAGTCTGTGAGTGATAAAATGGGCAGTGTGTGAGTGATAGTATGGGCAGTGTGTGAGTGGTAGTATGGGCAGCATGTGAGTTATAGTATGGGCACTGTGTGAGTGATAGTATGAATAGTGTGTGAGTGATAGTATGGGCACTGTGAAAGTGATAGTATATGCGCTGTATGGGCTGAGTGTGAGTAATTATATGGGTAGTGTGTGAGTGATAGTATGGGTAGTGTGTGAGTGATAGTGGGTAGTATGTGAGTGATAGTATGGATAGTGTGTGAGTGATAGTCTGGGCAGTGTGTGAGTGATAGTATAGGTAGTGTGTCAGTGTTAGTATGAGGACTGCATGAGTAATAGTATGGGCAGTGTGTGAGTGATATTATGGATACTGTGTGAGTGATAGTATCTGCAGTGTGTGAGTGATATTATGGGCAGTGTATGAGTAATAGTATGGGCACTGTATGAGTAATAGAATTGGCAGGGTGTGAGTAATAGTATGGACAGTGTGTGAGTGATAGTATGGGTAGATGTGTGAGTGACAATATGGATAGTGTGTGAGTAATAGTATGGATAGTGTGTGAGTGATAGTATGTAAGTGATAGTATGGATAGTGTGTGAGTAATAGAATGGGCACTGTGTGAGTAATAATATGGGCACTGTGTGAATGATAGTATGAACAGTGTGTGAGTGATAGTATGAACAGTGTGTGAATGATAGCATGAACAGTGTGTGAATGATAGTATGAACAGTGTGTGACTGATAATATGGGCACTCTGTGAGTGAGATTATGGGCACTGTGTGATAGTATTGGCAGTAATATGGTATGGGCAGAGCGATGGTATGGGTAGAATTATACTATGGGCAGTGTGATAGTATGGGCAGTGTAAAAGTATGGGCATTGCAAAGGTTAGGGCAGTAAGTTGATATAGACTGTGTATTAATATGCGCAGTGCAATAATATGGGCAGAGACGCAGAGTGATAATATGAGCAGTGTTATGGTATGGACAGTGCGATGGTATGGGCTGTGCGATCGCTAGTATGGCAGGAGGATGGTGATAAATACGATGGGCAGAGAGATAAATTGTATGAGTAGTATGAGAGGGGAAGAGCTTAACACTTAATATGATACATTGTGTGACTTACTTAATGTTACATTGCGTGACTTCATTTCTAAGTTAGATTGTGCAACTTAATATTAATGTTAATTTGAAGTATATTATTTCATACGTTAATTGGCTGTACAAAGCGATAGTCAGGCCTCATACATTTGCTGATATAACATCATAGTAATGGCAGGATACTTATGATGATTATTAAACTCCTCTCCTGGGGCCAGATTTACTAAAATCTTTTTGTAAAACTCGCCAGAGTTTGGATAAAATCTCCAGCGAGTTTAAAATTCGCATAATTTACTAAAGTAGATTAACAAAATATTTTTTTAAATAATAAAATTTACATTATTAATACTTAAAACCCCAGCCGCAGCATGCTGTGGACCCTTAGCATGCTGTGGCATACAGTACTATAAGGCACAACATGCCTATGTATTGCAGGCTATACTGTGCCTTTTAGTACCATAAGTGGAAGCATGCCAAGAGTTATTGGCAATTGCCACGTAACATATTAATCACAGAAAATACCCACATACATATTAAATAACATAACATACGCTCATACAAAATGAAAAACATGCCCTCATACATAGAAAAATATATCACATACCCCCCCTATAGATTAATGAATACAACATGGCCCCTGTACATAAAAAAGAAGTTCACATACCCCCATATAGATCAATGAATAAAACATGGCCCCTGTACATACAAAAGAAGTTCACATACCCCCAAATAGATCTATGAATAAAATATAAAATATGCCCTCGTACATAGAAAAATACATTAATTGCCATAATATAACCTTGTACACAAATATAGTCCTAACATGCCCCCCTAAGCATTCCTTTAAATGTTTAATGTCTCCCAATGTTAAAATGATATTGTTAATGTGGTCCATATGGGAAATGTAAAATTAACTTCCCCCTTCCATTTATTAAAAAGATTAATTAACCTTGTTTTTTTTTTGGTTTTTTTTTAGAAAAATGTGGTCCTTTAATAAATGTGAAATAAAACTGTAACCCCTTTGTTACAATGGTTTTTTTTTTTATTTTGTGTCCATAATATTGTAATAGAATAATAGTTTTATAATAAAAATAGTGTTAATACTTTAGTTTCTGAAGTTTTCTTTTCATCCAGGTGACAAGGTGACTCCGAGCCAGGATCTTCTGGAGCCTGTTGACTGAAGACCAGACCTACTTCTTCTTGATCCCTTCGGCGAATGACAGCTGTCATGGCAGGGACCTTATTCGTATCCTCTGACGGCAGTTCCTGCAATACATGGGCATGCTGTGCCTTATAATGCCACAGGTTCATAGCATGTTGCGGCTGGGGTTTTAAGTATTATTAAATAAAAATAATTTTTATACATTAAGTTTAAAAAATATTACATTAAATAAAGGCCATGATATGTGGCGATTTTTTAAGGGTTAATAAACCTTTAAAAATCACCACACGCCGTGGGAGATGGAAATCGACAAGGGAATTCTCCTCTTGGTAAATCCAGCAAACAACGGCGATGTACTGCGATTTTTATGGACGATTTAGCTCACCCCTTAGTAGATCTGGCAATGCAGCCGCCTATACACTGGGGGCTGTATTCAGACTTTCGTGCTGCGATAGGAGCGCAAATAAACACACGGACAGTGCAAGTAACACCCACCAAAACCCCAGTCACTCCCCTTGCTAATCCATGCCCACGGAAACTTCCGCCTCCATAGACTAGCCGTAACTTTCCGTGGCCTTTTCCGAGCGTATGTGTCCTCCGTCCGTGCGTATATTTATAATCGCGCCCTCCGTGTGTATTTTTCCGTCGGAGTTCCGTGCGGAATTTCCCACGTCCGATTCACAAGTCCGTCCGCATGGCACTTCCGCACGTATAGTCTGCGTTAACTGAGTAGAAAATGTTACTACGCATGCGCAGTTGAAACGTACTTAAAAATACGCACGGAAAATCGCTAAAGAACGGATCTCTGAATATGGCCCTGGATCACCAGTTTAATAATGAAAATTTACTGAAAAACCTTTAAGAACGGGCCATTAGTTATGGGCCACTGCTGTGGGCTTGCACCTAGGCCAGTGGTTCCCAAACTTTCTCAGTTCGAGGCACCCTTAGGGTCTCCATATTTTTTTCAAGGCACTTCTAAGACAAAAATATAATAAAATACAATAGGAAATAAAAACATTCTGAGGCACCCCAGTGAGAGCGTCGCGGCACCCCAGGGAGCCGCGGCGCACAGTTTGGGAATCACTGCCCTAGGCTAAAATTTGTCAGCTAGCTCCTGGGTATATTATTGGTCTGCAAAAGACACACTATATAAAGTACATGTTGGGTATATTATGGATTTGGGAGGACTAATACTATAATATATGTGAAAGTCTGGGAATGGCACACTATATGCTGTATTTAGTGTGCCATTCCCAAACCTTTTTATACCCTACATACATTATACTGTATGCCATGTTAAACCCCTTATATACCCCACATATACTTTATAAGCAATACAAGTTAGGAGTCTGGAGATGGCAGATCATCAGTGATTATGTGCAACACTTACCTAGTAAGAGACATCCAGAACCCAAAAATTTGAAGCCTTTTCATTAACCAGATTTTCCACTTTGAAACCGGAAGTACCCTCTCCAACGGCCATGGTAAGGAATTAAGGTTCCGTCTCTAACTTAAAACTAGGCCACAGGCTTAGCTTTGTGAGAAGGGGGTTTCTGGGCTACCACAAACCCTCCTGGGTGTGCCAGATGAGATTTGATTGTGGCGATGCCCTGTTCCAGACACAAGGTATCAGAAGAGTGCAAATTCGCGTAATTTTGTAAATTTCTGGTAATTTTGTTCTGGCAGCAATTTTATCTAAAATTAATTTTATAATCTGCTTAAGGAGCACAGACAAGAGCACATCAGACCGGACCCATAATTCTGCAAAAAATGCGTTTTTTTTTCTATCCTAATGATCTACATGCGCATGTGCCGCATTCCTAGTACAAATCTGGATCCTCTGGTACCAGAGTTGTGTAATGAAGGAGTTTCCGACAGTAGGATGGGGCAGAGTGCAGAAAGGAAGGGAAATATGTAAATTGTACGGTGATGGCGTGCTAAGTGCATTCCAGTGTATCCAGATTTCCATGGCCATTTTACATGGGGACAGCGCAGAATTTAAAGGTAGGTGAACCTGATCTTGACCGGATTGCTGATGCAATCGTAACGCCTCCACAGCGGGAGCAGAGTTCCGAAAATACGATCCTAAGTTCAGTACACACTGTATTCTGCCTCGCACTTCCTGGTCTTTCTGTTCTTGTGCCTTCAATTCTAATCACACAGGTATATCAAGTTACCTTTCCCAGACCTTATCACCTCATCATCTCCTGCCCAGTAGCCTCAGCTTCTGAGCAACAGGTTTTATCCGCCTGTGTCTTGTGTCCTCGATCGTGGTCTTGAATCCATTCAGGTATCTTGTCTGTCAGTTCCTAGAGCTCCATTCGGTTCCAGTGTCCCAGTATGTTCTCGTGTCTCTGGTTCCAGTATCCTTAGATTGCTGCCCAGTTATTCCGATGTCTTCTGCTGCTGCCATCTGTTCCTTCTGCTTCCGGTCCGCAATACAGTGGAGCTCCATTATTAAGTTAATCGCTTTAGCATTTGTGCATCTTCCAGAGGGTCGTGACCTGCAACAAACCAGCAGCCAAGTCCATCCCCACTATCAGTTGCTTTAACTTGTAGTTAGATTCTTTGCCTCTGGTCAGGTGTGGTCCACCCTCAGATTGGCGTTGAGAGAGGGTGTGTGACCTAACCCAACAATAACTTATCCCAAATCACAATTGTTGCAAGTTGTAGGTATAGGCAACTTCATGAGCTATCCACCAAGACGATTTATGACAATTTTAATCCACAATACGATTTGTTCGTCACATATGCTGTTACACACTCAGAACACATTCTCCAAGAACATTCTGCTGATAAAACTCAAGCGAGGTCTTGTGCTCATAAAGTCAATGCTGTGCCCCCAAGTGTCACAAATTAAAAATTCAAAACGTCTTATGGATTCTTGTGACCTTAATTGATTGATTCTCCATCTCATTGTGGAAATAGGATTAGTTCACCAACTGCCTGTTTTACAAAATGCATATTTCCAAGAATATTCCAAGCTAGATTTTAAAGGGCAAAACTAGCACATGGGGTATATTTTCCAACGTACAACTTTGATTCTTTTTATAACTTTAGGTTAGTTAACTCAAGGCATATGTAAAGGGCCACCCTTACAAG
>WWET01000756.1:117727-128457 GCA_011038615.1 Limnodynastes dumerilii | reverse complement strand
GGCCCCCCGTAAAGGGGGGGGGGGGGGGGTGGGGCCGGGGCAAAGCATCCTCAGGAGATCCCCCACATTCAGCAACCAATACATGCGCAGTTTGGTCATTGCTTGGCACATGCACTGAGCGCTGTTTATAATCTTGTCCAGCTGACAGCTGCCAGCTTCATTTACAGAGCCGCAGACGCCTCTTCACCATAACATCAGTGCGCGGCTGACGTCCTTCTCTGCACATGCCCACTAATGTACAGCTCTCAGTAGCAAGTATCAGCGGTAGGATACGGTCGATACCTGCTGCTGTAGAGCTAAGCTAAATATCGGTGGGTCCCATCTGTTTTCGGGCCCAGAACAATAGTGCCGGCTGTCCACCTCTAATGACAGCCCTTCCTACTGAGTACTAAAGTCAAAGGCCCAGATCCAGACTGTTCGTAGGAATGCACACATACCTCCACGCTGTCGGTAGTTAATCTGGGCACTTACGTGTCCAGATTGCTACCTTAACTTTTACTACCGTACGGCAGCAGACCTAGTACCCGACCCATCATTTACATGGCTATCACCCATCTATGGCCATCATAAATGAAGGATAAGCCACTTCTGTGTAAATTCTAACATACCTAACTTAGTTCCATACCTCAGTACTTATGCAGTCGGAACATCTCGCGCACATATGCATATGTTCCAACACGGGACTTACGCAAATGACCATAACCCTCCATCTACCGCAGCCTGACAGTAACCCTCCATCTACCGTAGCCAAACCCTAACCCTCCCTCCCCTGCAGCCTAACCCTAACTTTCCCTCCCCTGCAGCCTGACCTTAACCCTAACCTGCACATATAATATACTTATCTGTTCCAGGTCCGGTGATAGCAGCGGGGGAGGTCCAGCGGAGGGATATCACAGACGGAGGGATATCGGTAAGTGCGAAAGTGAATGGGTGAAGTATGCCGTGAACTATTCGAAAAATGGACATCCGAAAAGGAACTTTCGGATGTTTCTTTTTCGGAAATGAGAGTTTCATACCGGAGATTGTAAACGGTATGGATCAGAACCTAGGAGGGCACCCCGTCCTCCCTGGATGGCACGCACTTCATGTTTATATTTGACTCCTTGCCCCTACTTCCCCCAAGAAGGTTGTCTTACTAATATTTGCTGTGATTGCTGTATAGTATTTTTTTATATTGTTGAATTTTACTATTTGGATCCCCTTTGCTGTAATATATATTTTTAACACTATAAAATGGTCACAGCATGGTACTGTATCATTTCTTCCTCTCCTTTGTATTAAAATGTGTATATTTCATTATTGTTCTTTATAATATGACATTTTTGTATAGGGTTCTGACAATATGTAAATGTTCTGTTTGGTTATTGTTTCTGGATGAACAAGTCCTCGGGAGAGTATTGTGTGTTATCAGGGAAGGAATGATTTAGTAACAGCTGCTTTCTGTCTCATCAGATAATCACGTTCAGTCTTTTTATGTTAAAATACATCCTTTTAATTATTAACACTGATTGCTTTTTTGATGATGCTGTCCCCCAACTCTCTAAGTTGTCCAATCCACTTTTAATTAAAAAAGAATCTTTAAAATTACTGTTTGTGCAAAATTTAATTTCATTTACAAGGCATATTTTGATGTTAATATATACCAGAGTATTACTGGGATGAATAACAAGCCTGCAATAAATGAAGTGTTTATACTTATCTAAATACGCCAGTCATGCTCTATTTCCTCAGTTTGCCAAAGTTTTAGATTTTTCTTGGGATTGTTACAGTCATTCTCCTTTATATTTTATTTCTATACAGGTGGAATGGTCAGGGATAAGACAATTGCATAACTGACTGAAATTTATGCTCTTTGGGTCCGGATTCAGACCACAGTTCCCGTAGTTCGCCGCTTCGATGTTCTCTGTTCCAACTAATCATCTTGTGGCTCGGAAACAACAATTATTGGCAATTGTTGGCAGTTTCCTTCCCAAACAGCACCAGTCCTGCGACTACTGGAGCTCCGAAGGTTCCAAGCAATGACAGGTAAGTTTTCATTCTAGCCCTAACCTAAACTCTTAACTATAATTTAAGCATCTGTTGCAAACAGTATTAGAGTTGAGAGGTGATGTTTCCTATCCCAAGTCTAAATAACAGTGTGATAGTAAAGCTGGTCAGTATCTGTGTGCAGTAAGCAATTCAAAGATATATCCCTGCATGCAAAGAATACAATTAACTTGACTCCCCCTGAAATCAACATGGTTTAGCCCAGGAGGAACTCTGGATCCAGCCCATTGTGACTATGAATTTTACAACTGTGAATCGAGTCAAAAGGGTCACTATGCTTAAAATACTGATTTCATGTGAAAATATTATTGATTCCATTTAACGTTTTTGTTTACAGCAGAGATATCATGAAGGGACGCCGGAATTCACAAGGATAAAGCCGTGGAATAGACTTCAGATTAAAAGTATTTTTCTGAATCTAAAATGAATGAGCATGTCCCTTTCCTGAGCGCTGATTGTTCTCTGTATGAAAGGAAGGCTGAGTTTGTGCGGCAGAGGGGCGAATTATCAAGGTCTGTTAGACAAAAAGCTTTGTCTGTAACTTCCATCAACATTACATTTAGAGAGGCAGATAATAAGAGTGTTAGATTAAATTTAATGTGCCTCAATAAAAAAAAGAAATAAAAATTATTTTCCATACATTTCAATGTGTTCTAATCTATTCTACTTCATAAATAAATATAACCCTGGACTGTAACAGAGCTATAAGCTACATAAACACCTATATTTGTAGAATTTACTTCTTTGTATGTAGTACTGGATTCACGGCCACCGTCAGAAATGTTGTAGCACATCCGTGGAACTCTGTCCCCCTATGTGACGTCACAAATAGGTGGAGCACTGCGGATCTGCTGTAACAGGTGGCCGATGTGCTGCTCTCCAGTAGTGGGATCCCACCAATACCTGCTGCTGCAGAGCTAAGGTAAGTATTGGCCGGCCCCATCTGTCTCCCGGCCCGGGACAATAATAGGGATGGGGGAAGCGGTTGCTGGTCCAGTCAGCCCTATTTCAACAATGATATAGCCGGCAGCTATATGGCGGCGGTATCACTGACAAAATGCTCCAAACCTAGAAAATAGCTGTCGGGAATAGGTGCCTATTTCAACCCATTTGACAGGCTATGTTGGGCTTAGGTTAGGGTTAGGCTTTAAAAAGGAAGGCTTAGGATAAGGCCCTAAGGGGAGGGTTAATGAATGGCTGCAGAAATGGACACTTAGGGTTAGGGCTAAAGGGAAAGGTTAGGGTTAGGGCTCAAGAAGCCCTAACCTGCAGAGATGGACAATGGAGCTAATGTCAAGTATTCAATGTCCTACAGAAATAGTTTAGGACACTGAATGGGTGTAAGCTGAATGGGTGATGTCAGCTCCATTGTCTGATCTCTGCAGGAAGCCAGCACCCGCTAAAAGGTAAATAAACAAAGTTTTAATGATTTACTAATAGCTTCCCCACCATGTAGTGGGGAAGCTATTAGAGAAGCTACAGAGATGGGTTTCATACCACATGGAGTGGCAGAAGCAGCCCCGTGTTTGTTTTTTTTAATGGGGTCTGTTTGGAAGAAAAGGTTTACTTGTGTTTCTTTCTGCTGGGTAGCTTCTATTCAATCCATTTTCAGTATATGGTAAAGTTTAAGACATAAGGGAAGGATGGATCTGGATGCAGACCTGGAGGACACTCTTCTGAGCAGGAGCTGAGCAAGCTTTTTGTTTTTGTCTTTACCGGATCTTTATTTACTGTATCACTAGAAGTTAAATTCATTGTCATATACTGACTGTTGACAAGTATATAGAGAGATTGGAACTCTGTTGGCTAAATGTCTTTCCATTGGGCAAGTCATCATTTTATAAAATAAACTGACAGTCGATACAAGCCATGCCCTCAAGCCCTGTGCGGGAGATATGCAGGCTCTCCCGGGATACTGGATAATCAGGGAGAGTCGGCAATCCTGATTTAATTAGAGGGAATAAGATTGCAAAGTTGGGTTTTATAGCAGTTGTTGTTCCATGCGTGCAAAACCACTCCCCTAGTTTGCACAGACTTATGTTTATTTACTTTATGATTTCCAAAATGGGGGCGACTTGGAGCTGTGGACACAGCAGAGGGTGTAAAGCTCTCCCTCACTGTACCAATGCCATACTGCGCCCACCCCCTTCGTGTACACTATCACTTCAACCCAGCAACCCAACCTCCTCACCACCACCCCCGCCCCCGCCATCAATAAGCCTGCTGAAACACTTCCTGTACAGGAGTCTGGATGAAGAGATCTGTACAGGAAGTGCTGCCTGCACACATGCACATGTGCCAAATCATGTGACAATTTCAGGATAGTCCAAACATATTAACCACAAAGCAGACAAGTTTATTCCAAGTGCTGCATGTGGTACCACTAAGGACTAGATCATACTCATTCTTCCCTCTTCCATAGGGACTCATTTTGAAATATGAGAAACTTGTTGCAATAACTAGTGACAAGTAAACATCTTTTGTTTCCCTTCACAAAAAAACACGAGTCAATGGGCCTGATCCAGCGCTACGAAAATTCGCACGACGGGCGAATGCGAACGTACGCTCGTCGTTCCTGATTTCATGAGAGGGAATAAGATTGCAAAGTTGGGTTTTATAGCAGTTGTTGTTCCGTGCGTGCAAAGCCACTCCCCTAGTGCGCACAGACTTATGTTTATTTACTTTATGATTTCCAAAATGGGGGCGACTTGGAGGTGTGGACACAGCAGAGGGTGTAAAGCTTTCCCTCACTGTGCCAATGCCAACTTCCCCCCCTTCATGTACACTATCACTTCAACCCAGCAACCCAACCTCCTCACCACCACCCCCGCCATCAATAAGCCTGCTGAAACACTTCCTGTACAGGAGTCTGGATGAAGAGATCTGTACAGGAAGTGCTGCCTGCACACATGAACATGTGCCAAATCATGTGACAATTTCTGGATGGTCCAAACATGTTAACCACAAAGCAGACAAGTTTACTCCAAGTGCTGCATGTGGTACCACTAAGGACTAGATCAAACTCATTCTTCCCTCTTCCATAGGGACTCATTTTGAAATATGAGAAACTTGTTGCAATAAATAGTGACAAGTAAACATCTTTTGTTTCCCTTCACAAAACAACACGAGTCAATGACTTCAATCAACTTCCTTTTTTATTCACTCCACTGAACAAGAGACCGTTGAGCCAGGATTGTGAATTATTGATGTCAACTCCATTTTTTCGGCTACCCACAGATGCTCCTGATCGGAGCCCATTCGAAGCATGTCCTCAAAGTTTGACAAGAAAAGTTCTAGAGTCCATTATGGTCCATTATGTTTATTGACGATATTGAGCACATTACCTGTGTTTAGTGAATTGATGAGAGACAGAGACTGCAGCATGGTTTGCGCTGGGAAAGGGAGTTTACCAGGGTAAAATAAAATTTAATATTAATCCTATCAGCTATCTGACAGGTATTTATTATTATTCCTTTGCTTATGTAATATGCACTGTGAATGCATAATATAGCAGTGTGTGTGTCTGTGTGTGTGTGTGTGGCTATCTGCATTTGTGTTCCCGTGTACCCAGCAGGAGGTGAGTAATTATAGATAACCAATCAACCCTGTTGTGTTATTAAAGTCAGCTCAGCAGTGTTAATATTGTTGCAGCATTGTGTGGGAGCAGCATCTCTCCTCTCAGCCATTGTGGACCTCTCAGGCTCACATGATTTCACACTCGCTCTAGTTAAAGGTGAAATTATAGAGGTGGTTAAACAAAGGACAGGCCATAACGGAGTGTGGGAGGAAGAATTTCATTAAAGGGCAATGTCCATTCTCCAGAAAAACAAAAAACAAAATCAAGCCTTAAAAGTGAGATATTTATTCTACAGAACTGTTTTTAAGAGATGCAACTTAATTTACATTTATTTGATAAAGAGTAATTTATTAATATTAATTTAGGTTAAAAAGTTTATGATTATTAGATATAGAGATCAGATGTGTTCTTTATTCCTTGTCAACATCTTCCCCCTTGTTAAATCAGGGTTGCCAACTTTTTAGAGCTTCCCTCTGGGAGAACCCAGTGGGAAGCCATGGATTTCTGCAAGGGGGAGGGGCTTAATGACGTGATTTATGCAAATTGCATCATTAAGCCCCACCCCTGTCAATCATTCATGTAATCTCTAGCGTTACGTGGGATGGACGGGGCTTGATGACATCATCAAGCCCCTCCCATCCCTAGTAACTCTAGGGATTACAACAGAAATTAGTAGCTGGTCGGGGCTTGCAGGAACTTTGTCGGGTCTCCCGAAATACCAGGAGAACTGCCCAAATTTCGTGAGTCTCCCGGATATTTCGGGAGAGTTGGCAACCCTGAGTTATATAGCAGCATTAGTAGCAAAACTGAGGGTAATATTTGTATGGAAAGAGAAAGTGTTCAAGTTTGTGTTAATCATCAAACAGAAAGGAATACTAGATCGCAAAGTAGCTATAAATAATGTAGACAAATGTTAATTTGATTCTGTAAAATACAGGCAACCAAGGTGACATGGCGGGCAAGCTCTAGAATAGCACTTTGCAAGGAATATCAGTCTTGCTGTGGAATGCAATATAGACTGTGGACCGTATTCAGACTTTCGTTTTCACGGCGACTCCAGTGCGAAGCACGGGACGGCACACGGAAAGTTAGAGGTGTTCTATGGTGGTGTAAGTCTACGTGTGCACGGATTAGCAAGGGGAGTAACCGAGGTTTTGGTGGGTGTTCCTTGCTACATGCGGTCGCGTTTGAAAATGGAAGTCTGAATACGGTCCTGTACGAGGAGGTTATATTGTGAGAGTACAATGAAGAGAGCATTGCAATAATATGGGAGATAAATAATGCATGAATAATAGTTTTTCCCCTTACTACCAAACTCTAGATTAGGTCGAAGAAAGGGAATAATAAGAAATTAAGAAGTCTTTTGGAAGAAGAACATGTAAACATTATTATTTAAGCTTCAATTTTTCTGTAATGTAATAAAGGGGAGGACAAATTAAACACCCTTAACAAATTAAACTCAGAATTAGTTTTATGTAAACTACAAGAAGGAATATTACCACTGAATTATTATTATTATTATTATTATTGAATTCAGAGGCGTCAGAACAGGGGGGCGGGGGGCATCTCGCCTTTATAAAATTTCAAGGGGACGCCCAAGACCGCCTGCACAGCTGTGATGCGGACATGCTCGCATGTGGACTTGATTGGCAACAGCATGGTAAGTGTAGACTTTAAGCCTCGGCTTCCTTTGTATTGTGGTTAAAGCTATGTATTTTGCTTTTTATGANACGCCGGGCAACATCTCCCCGGCGCATGCGCATTACGGCTGCCGTACTAGTGACGGTGGCCGTAGCTCTGGATCAGGCCCCAAGTCTTTATAAGGTCATGTTGCTGTTTGCTCTTCACCCATTTTGAAAATCGTTAACCTCCCTCCCTCCCTTTGATGTAGGAGGCATTTTAACATGTACATTTTCCTTTCACAGTCGGGGCATAGGTTTGCGGTAGTGGTGTTGTGTCACCATATTTGTTTATTGTTGGCACAGTTAAGAAAATATATGGAGGAGAAATGTCTGGTTCAGAGGCGCACCCTTGGAGCTAATATTAGGTTATCTGTCCTGTGACGGGGCCTCGTTTGCCTCCTCCGTGAATATGAGGTGTGCACATGAAGGGGTGGAGCCGGGGTATTGGGGGGAAGGTGGGGGCGCCAGTTTTGTTGATAACCATAGTTATCACTTTAAGTTCCTGTTGTGATACACACCTGCTATTTGCCACTGTGCTCAACCCTAAATTATATAGTCATTTACAAATAAACTTATGTCCCCTTTTTAAATCCAGCTAAAGCTGTCAGTGTCGTTATTTGATAGTATTAGTGTATAAATGTGGCTGTTGTGGAATGGGGTATCAGTCATTGATCGTTTATGAACTAATCCAATCTATTACATAGTAGAGAATGTCAGCTACAATCTAATTGGTTGCTATGGGCAACATCTCCACTTTGCCATGACTTTAGTTGTGACTCTGAGTGTCACCCCTATCCCTTACTTGTTCCATCCAGAAGACGGGTTTCATTTGCCGCTATGAATAACACATTTTCGACATACAGACAGATGACCGGTAATTGTCAGCTGCCTGTATTTCAAAATTGTGCTTAATTAGAAAGTTTTTATAATGAATGAGAAAGTATGCCAAATCTATTTTTCGGCAACTTACCTATTCATAAGTTTTTCGACATCCAGACCGGATGCTACACCCAGCTCAGCAACCGAATTTTTAACAACCGGACAGGTTAGTGGACTGTTAGGGTTAGGCTGCAGGGAGGGGATGTAGCGTAGATGGGAAGTCTTAGGATTAGGCTGTGGGGAGGGTATGAAGTGTAGAATGGAAATATTAGGGTTAGGCTGAAGCAGGGCCGCTGTCATCACATGCGGGGCCCGGGACCCCTCATTGATGACGTCACACAGGGGCGGGCCCGGCAGACATGCTTTAGCAGAGGGCCGGTGCGCAGGGAAGAATTTATCTGGCATTGGCCGGCTACTAAATAGCGCTGAGCAGCAAATATCAGTTGTAGGATAGAGCCGATACCTGCTGCTACAGATACAGGTAAGTATCGGAGGGCCCCCATCAGGTCCGGACCTGGGACAGTAGTCCCGGCTGTTCTCCCCTGATGGCGGCCCTGGGCTGAAGGGAGGAGATAGAACGTAGAAGGGGAGGATTTTGGTCAGGCTGCGGGGAAGGGAGTGTTAGGATTAGGCTACCAGGAGGGAATGAAGTGTAGAAGGGAAATCTTAGGGTTAGGCTGCAGGGAGGGGATGGAGTGTAGAAGGGAAATCTTAGGGATAGACTGCAGTGAGGGGATGGAGTGTAGAAAGGGAAGGTTAGGGTAAGGCTGCAGGGAAGGGAGTTTTAGGATTAGGCTGCAGGGAAGGGAGTCTTAAGGTTAGGTTGTGGGAATTGGATGGAGCGTAGAATGGGAAGGTTAGGGTCAGGGTCAGGCTGTGGGGAAGGAAATCTTAGGATAAGGCTGCAGGGAGGGGATGGACTGTAGAAAGGGAAGGTTAGGGTCAGGCTGCAGGGAAGGGAGTCCTAGGATTAGTCTGCAGGGAAGGGAGTCTTAAGGTTAGGTTGTGGGGAGGGAATGGAGCGTAGAATGGGAAGGTTAGGGTCAGGCTGTGGGGAAGGGAGTTTTAAGCAGGTTATACACTGGGGCTTTTCAGCAGTTAATCTTTACAATCACACAATTAAAAGACTACTCTATCAGATATCTTACCAGTGTGTACTGTCCAAATATCTCCTAATAGACAGTACATAGAGTTGTGAATCAGAACTGCAGGGTGACAGCATCCCTCCCCACATATGACATCCCATGTGCCATCACAAAGGGGGCAGAGTGTCACGGCCCTTGTCCTTGGCCCGAAAACTCCTAGTGGCAGCCCTGATTATAAACCTTTTGCTAAGTATTCTATAGTTCTATTTAATGTATTTGGTATTATTTCCCCTATTTGCTTTATTAAGCTGGGTTAACACTATACAATTATTGGTCAGATAATTGTATAGTGTGTGTGTGTGTTGGACCAATTTGTCAGGACCCCAATGCGTCGATTCCCAGGCTACTGGACCATTTTGTTAAGAGCCGGGAAATGAAAGTGTGTACCCAGCATTAACCCCCATTCCCCCATTCTGAGTTTTCTTTTATCTCTTCTTTATACTCTTTCCTAGGCAGGCCCTTCTGTCTATAGGTACTTCAGTCAGGAACAAGATGGAGCTGTGCAATGTGATTATGGCTGGAGCCATGTAATATTATTACCACTGGATTGTGCAATCTGATTACCACTGGAGCCGTGTAATGTGATTATTACTAACAGATGACAGCGTTAAAAAGTCACATTTGATTGGTTATTTTAACTCTTGTAGCTTCTAACTGCATTGAGCAAACATCAGTTGAAAAAATTGCTGTGTAACAAATCATAGAATGTTCCTCTTTCATATTTAATACCATGATAAACAATACCCTAATTAGCAGGAGGGTTTCTAAGGTGGATTTAACTAGTTTTAAGGTCCCTAGTATCCAACACTGGCCTAAGCAATCATTCCTCTTTTTTTTTGCTGTTTTTACTGTGTACAGTGTACAGTCAAATATGTAATTGTTTGGCTCCTGTGTTTCCGGTTGAATAATTATTAATGAAGCATGGCATTTCTCTGGTAACCTAACAATAAAATGTTTTATTACAATAATTAGGATCATGACATCGAAGCTTCTGCTTAGAATCTTCAATCACTGGGCCCGATTCAATTAGATAAAAATCGTTCGCCGGCGTATTTTTAACGCTATTTTTTTAAAATTATGGACGATATTTTTTTATACTATTCAATTATTTTTTTGCGTTAAAAATATGCGGTTTTTTTAACGATATCATTCATTAAAAATACGCCCCTATGAGAGGTGCGGATTTTTAACGCTGCCCTATCTTGTGCCCCAACAGGGCATGCTGATGCTTGTAGAACTACAATTTTGCGTTAAAAATATGCGGTTTTTTTAACGATATCATTCATTAAAAATACGCCCCTATGAGAGGTGCGGATTTTTAACGCTGCCCTATCTTGTGCCCCAACAGGGCATGCTGATGCTTGTAGAACTACAAGCATCAGCATGCCCATGGATGCCAGG
>WWET01000756.1:98249-108672 GCA_011038615.1 Limnodynastes dumerilii | reverse complement strand
GGTTCCAGCCGCCGTAAGTCGGCTGAAAGTTGTCATGAGCGTGAAAGTTTATACGCCCGGGCGATCATACGCTACGCTCGCGGGCGTAGGTCTGGATCAGGCCCATTGTCACTTGAAAACAGGAAGACAAGAAAAAAAACCAAATAGTGCAGTATGTCTCGTAAAAGATTATTTATTAACACACGACATACACTAAAAATAGGAAAGTATATAGCACAATCAAAAATAAAATAAAAATTATAGCTCAACAATTAACCCCCCTGCATACCAGATATCCCCAATGGGTGAAGCTCAGTTCTCCTTCTGAGGTCGGCCAGGGTTTCCGCTCCTTCAGACCAAAGTCACTAGGAAAATACCATACAGGAGTCGGGTGGCAGTGCAGTCTTCAGTGAAAGCTGGAGGATAGCTCATCTCTAACGTGTTCAAAAAAAATTCCCCAAAAAATGATAGAAAATAGAGTTCAAAATATATTAGAGAAACAAAATATTTAGAGTAACACTTTAGGAACTTTAACACCA
Source organism: Limnodynastes dumerilii (assembly GCA_011038615.1). NCBI lineage: Eukaryota > Metazoa > Chordata > Amphibia > Anura > Limnodynastidae > Limnodynastes > Limnodynastes dumerilii. The sequence continues at coordinate 108,154 of WWET01000756.1, read as the reverse complement.
TGGGATGAACTCTAATATATTTTGAAGTTCATAAAGTGTTGCTCAATATATTTTGTTTCTCTAATATATTTTGAACTCTATTTTCTATTATATTTTTTTCGGGCATTATTTTTGTTTGTATCACTGGGTTGCAGAAATAATTTTATTTTATTTTTTATTAGGTTTATTTTTATTTTTTTATTTTCTGTTACACACGCACAGGTGAGGACTTCTGTATTTTTTTTGTATTATTTGTGTAAGTGAAAGTTTACTTTCTAGGTGAAGTGGAAGACCTTGTAACAGCGGTCCTCCCAGCAGCAGTGTACAAATTCTTGTGCAGGCTGTGACTTACAATCTATTGAACATATATACTACCTACACACACACACACACGCACACGCACACGCACACACACCAAAATTCCAACCAGTTCACAACTGGCTGGGGAGAAAAAGGGCGATACGAAAATCGGCCGTTCGTACCAGAGCCCCACACCCCCCTCCCCTGCAGCCTGACCCTAACCCTCCCTACCTCGCATAGTTTACTCACTTGTTCCTGGTCTGGCGATAGCAGTGGCGGAGGGATATCGGTAAGTCCGATCGGCATACTCACCCATTCATAAAAAAAAAATTGAAAATCTGCTTTATTCAAAATAGGGACATCTGAAAAGGAACTTTCGGATGTTCCAATTTCGGAAACCAGATTTTCTTAGCGGGGATTGATAATGGAGAGAGGGTTAGGGTCAGGCTGCGGGACATGGTGGATTAGGGTCAGGCTGCCAGGAAAGGAGGGTCAGGGTTAGGGTAGTGAGAGGGGAGGGCTAGGGTAAGAATTAGGGAATGGTGGGGGACTATTTTTTTTTTACAACTTTTCGGACCACGGAGCAACTGGCTGGGGAGAAAACGGCCAATTCGAAAATCGGCCTTCCATACCGGACACCCACACACACATACATACATACATACATACATACATACGGTGCTGTAATACTCACTCTCTCTCTCTCTCTCTCTCTCAATCTAGTTGAAATACAAATATAGCTGCTACCTCCTTACAGTCACCCCGAGTACCACCAGACTAGTACCACTGATTTAGGACCCATGGGTTATGTAAGGGCTGAAACACACCACTACTGCACCATTTTAATATCACCCCCCGTCTATCTTTTGTTCACAACATATGCATCCCGCATCATCCTGCTGTTGGAAGACTAGATCAGGCTGTTTCAGATCCATAACAAAAGAAATCAATGGTTTCGTGTAAATCTGGATCCAGTTCTATGTTGCCAAATCTAGTTCTGATAAACAGACAAACATGAAACAAGATTGTAAGCAGTGTAATAAGTTGTATTGTTTTCTATTGTTCTTGGACTTCTTATCAATACCAGAAAACACAGTAGATATGACACAAATTATTTATTTGCACTTTATTGCTCTATACAGGAAAGACATTTATTTGGAAAATGACCACCAATCAGCAGATTATAGAATATATGCTCTGTAAACATCCCAATGCCTGATAGAACAATTCTACAGTCATTTCTGGGGGCTGAACCAATATCCTAAAATTTCAGCCTATTCATTCACTGGTAACTACTGACATAAGAAAATCTCATTCTTTCAGCACCTAGGGCTGGATCCAGACTTAAGTAAGTGCTTGAAATGAGTTACTCCTGGGCTAAACCATGTTGATTGCAGGGGAGTCATATTTCATCTGTTGCAAACAGTATTAGAGTTGAGAGGTGATGTTTCCTATCACAAGTCTAAATAACAGTGTGATAGTAAAGCTGGTCAGTATCTGTGTGCAGTAAGCAATTCAAAGATATATCTCTGCATGCAAAGAATACAATTACCTTGACTCCCCCTGAAATCAGCATGGTTTAGTCCAGGAGTAACAAATTTCAATCACTTAAGTCTGGATCCAGCCCCTAGCGGCTGTGCCCAGAAAATGTCTGCCTCTATTATGTGCACAGAATAATGCATTTTCAGTCCTTAACTGGTCTGGACATAATCCACAGTTATATTTATAAAATCTGCTGTGTTACTTATTCTTCCACTGAGCATAATAAGGTAAATTAGAAGCCCTGTCAGTGTCATTACTGAATGCAGTGCAGAATATTCTATTTTTTAATATTGCTTAGAAATGACAGATTGCTTAATCATTCACATTTTTCAGACGTTGCTTAGGACCCCAGACCTAGAGTCTTTCACCTCTTCTAAAAGGGATTTAATTGCCTTATCTTTTTGTCTCCCATTTCACACTGACCACAACCTCATTGCCAAAGGATTAATAGTTAAGAATGTTAAAATCATAAGGTGCCTGATACAGGCTGGATCCAGACTTAAGAAGGATCTTTAATTTAAGAGAGGAAAGTTACTCCTGGGCTAAACCATGTTGATTGCGGGGGAGTCATATTTCATCTGTTGCAAACAGTGTTAGAGATGAGAGGTGAGGTTTCCCATCACAAGTCTAAATAACAGTGTAATAGTAAAGCTGGTCAGTATGTGTGTGCAGTAAGCAATTCAAAGATATATCCCTGCATGCAAAGAATACAATAAACTTGACTCCCCTGCAATCAACATGGTTTAGCCCAGGAGTAACTAATTTCAAGCACTTGCTTAAGTCTGGATTCAGCCCATTATAGTTATATTTTTTTATGTTTTGTCACGGGACATAGTACATCAAACTGTATCTGAGTTAAACAAATAGATAAATCTCTTTAAATATTTACTATGAGAATAAAATATTTTTCACAGAATCAATATTTTATTTTTTATTTAAACTTTCAATACAACATGTTCTAACAATAAAATATTTGTATTGGATTATAGTTGGACTCCGAAGTACTCTGGGTGGTTTAAAAATAGAATAGAAATATGAATTTTCTGTTCAAGCATTTTTATTAAGAAAATAAAAACACTGTTGAATGAAATCAATACAATGTGTTTTAATGCCAGACTGAATGCATTTAGATCAATCTAGGCTGTAAGCTACATGCTCTAGAATGATCGCATTAAAGCTTTATTTATACAGATTCCTGGTTCAACGTTACAGTGAGGAACCGATCATTATTTCAGTCTGTACTGGAGATGCTTTCATTTCAAGTCACTTAGCTTGGAGAGAAACATCATAAAATGCAAAAAAATTGATTGGCTAAAGGGGTATTTTATTTATTTTTTGTCTCCGATGACTGAAGTGATGGTGTGAGAGGTCTGTCATCAAATCAGGGGTAATGCTCCCTACTGGGGTACAAATTGGAAAAGAATCAGATTTTACAGCATAGAATCTATCATAAACAAACTATGGACTAAAACATATATTTATTTGGGTGTGGTTTGCCGGTACAACGGTCTGTTTTGGGACAGAACGATGTATAGCAATTGAATAGGGACTGCCGTCAGTTTCCATTTCAGAGAGCAGTGCCCACAGGTAAGCCCTTCATCCTCACACTCCCATGTCACACAGTCCCTAACGTTCCCCTTCCTAATCCCTAACCCCTCATATCCCGCTGCCTAACCCTAACCTTCCCCTTCCTAAGCCCTAACCCTCCCTTCTTGAGGCTTAACCCAAGCCCTCCCTTCTTGAGGCCTAACAATAACCCTCCCTTCTTGAGGCCTAACCCAGACCCTCCAACATGACCCATACCATTAGGTACCATATACTCCGCACCTGAGCTTTCAACTGTCACTCACATAATGAAATGACAACAGATGTTTAAAAAACACTATAAACACTATTTGTCTCTTCAACAGTTGGCAAGTGGCTTTATCTTAAGCAACATAGAGACCCATTGGCCACTATAGGGAATGTGCTGTCAGTAATCACGGTTTATTTTTTTCAACTGTTTTGTCTAAACACCCAGGGACAATATGGCCAGTATCAGACCCTCCAACATGACCCATTCCATTAGGTACCATATACTCCGCACCTGAGCTTTCAACTGTCACTCACATGGTGAAATGACAACAGATGTTTAAAAAACACTATAAACACCATTTATCTCTTCAACAAAGGGGGGTTACCATAGTAAATGACAGATGTAAACTGAGGAGCAGAGTATTTTGTACCTGATGGAATAGGTCATGTTGGAGGGTATGCTAACCCTATTATAGCATCAGACCAAAAACCTCATCTCCTTTAATTCAGCCAATTTTCTGGGCTGTAGAACTGGGACAATGAACCGGATACAGTTTGAAAATGAGAGATAAACAGGAGGAAAGTTATACCTGGGCAAAACCAGGTAAAGTTTCAGGGGGAGTGTATTTAGTTGTATTCTATCAAAACATGGAGAATAATTTGTCATTTATTATTGCACACAGATATTGACCAGCTTTACTTTTAAAAGTAAAAAAAAAAGGATTCTATGGGTGCTACCGTTAAAATGCAACAACAACATTTGTTTAAGCTAGCTGCCATATTTGAGGTTTGTGCTACTCCCCCCAAAAAAGAACTCAAGTCCTCAAAGCAAATATAAGTACAAAGATATAGCGTTCATTATAATAAATTACGTATTGGTGTTAATGATAGAAAGGTACTGGTATTCCTATAATTAGTTACTTTATTGAAATCACAAAATAAAAATCATTATATAAGTCACCATAAAAGGACTGGGTATAATATTCATGGAATCAACCAATTTAGTTTTACACTGTTATTTATACTTAAGTTAGGAAACATCAACTTACAACTCTAATACTGTTTGCAGCAGATGAAATCTGCCTCCCCTGTAATTCAACGTGGTTTGGCCCAGGTATAAATTTTCAAGTTTTCCTTCCTTATTTTAAAATGTTGCATTTGGTTCACTGTGTGCAGAGGACCATCCAACCTTCCAGGTCACTGGATTTATGCTGAAACGGGTGTGGGTCCCCGCAAAGAAGGGCCCTATTTTGATAGGGCCGTTCTCTCCCAGCCAGCTTCGAACTGGCTAGGATATCTATTGCTTATGCCTCGAAGAGGCATAGCAATCGATCCCCAGGGCACTGAACACGGTACTCCAAAAGGTGAGTGGCTAAACTAACCCCAGCCCTTCCCCTAATTTTAACCCTCCCTTCCCCGTAGCCTGACCCTAACCCTCCCTTCTCCCTAGCCTGACCCTAATACTCCCTTCTCTATAGCCTAACCCTAAGACCCCGCCCCTCCCTGCAGCCTGACCCTAATTCTCCCCTTCTATGGTCCTAAGCTCCTAACCCTCCCCCACCAACACTAAAATGCCCCAGAGAGGTTACTCACCTCTCCAGAACTGTCAACGGCGGGTGGGTCTGCGAAATGAATGGGCACACTCACAAATTCATTAAAAAAAATTCTAAAATGGCCCCTTTTTCGAAATAGAACCAGCCAAAAAGGAACTTTCAGCTGTCTCTATTTCGGAAAGCAGGCCATCAGACCGGAGACTGCAACCGGCTCAAACGGAGCTGTCAAATTGGGCTGCCCAGCTAAAAGAACTTCATATAACACAAGTAAAGGGTATTATGCCAAATCTCCAAACTAGGCCTTAATATTACCAACTATTCGAGTCCAGGAGCGCTGCGTGAATTTCAGGGAGAATTGTCACATATGGTGTGGTCTAACTTGTTCTGGGAACGGTCAACGGCGAAAATGAATAGGCACACTCACCAATTCATAAAAAAAAATTTCTAAAATGGCCCCTTTTTCGAAATAGAACCAGCTAAAAAGGAACTTTCGGCTGTCTCTATTTCGCAAAGCAGGCCATCGGACCGGAGACTGCAACCGGCTCAAACAGAGCTGTCAAATTGGGCTGCCCTGCTAAAAGAACTTCATATAACACAAGTAAAAGGTATTATGCCAAATCTCAAACTAGGCCTTAATATTACCAACTATTCGAGTCCAGGAGCGCTGCGTGAATTTCAGGGAGAATTGTCACATATGGTGTGGTCTAACTTGTTCTGATATTCTAATAACTCCTCCTGTAAGCCATACAAGAGGCAATTATGATTAATGAAAAGAATAAATGTATTCCATGCAGAGAATGCTTGAAAATGTGTTACCACAATAAAATATGTTCTTTATAACAAAGAGACACTGTATACAACAATCCAATATTACATTAGTCCAAATAACATATGCCCTATTGTAGTGCCCCCAGACCTCTTCACACTTCAGTGCCAGAACAAAAAAGTTATTGTGTACTGCATAATGCAACTATATTACTGGGGTCTATCAGGGGTCAACATGATCATTAGCTATAGGGCCTAAGCAAAAGGTGTATGTGTGTTTACAGGTGTATGTGCTTATAAGTGTTATGTGTGTTTACAGGTGTGTGTGTGTTTACAGATATATGTGTTATGTGTGTTTACAGGTGTATGCTTACCGGTGTATGTGTGTTTACAGGTGTATGCTTACCGGTGTATGTGTGTTTACAGGTGTATGCTTACCGGTGTATGTGTGTTTACAGATATATTTGTTTAAAGGTATATGTGTTTACAGGTGTATGTGTGTTTACAGATATATGCGTTACATGCGTTTAAAGGTATATGTGTTTATAGGTGTTATGTGTGTTTACAGGTATATGTGGTGTGTGTTTAAAGGTATATGTGTTTATAGGTGTTTGTGTGTTTACATGTGTTTTGAAATAAACAAACTAACAACATAAGAAGAAAAAACTTAAATCAAAATTTCAAGACATAAAAAACTAAAATGTCATTATCAGACACCAAAAAACAATATTTTTTGTACAGCTAAAATGTGATAAAGGCTCAAAATAACCCATAGCAGAAGCATATGCTGATTTACCGGGATAAATAATAGGTGGTGTCTTAATACACGCAGATATTATATTAGAAATCAACAGCCTATTTTTGATTTGATCAGCATCTAAAAACTACACCTGAATATCCCTGAATATCCAAACTAAATAACAACCCATTGCAGGGACTTATTCACGTGTCAGTCAGACAGTCCCTCTGGCAGCCATTTTGTTATGGACAATAGTTCACTAGGGTGACCCAATGCAGATATTGGAAAGCACCACGAGAGGGTTAGGGTTCAGCAATGGCTAAAGACTCTGGACCAGCTGCAGACTTTCACAGTCCAAAAGATATTTCTATATTCACCATGTCAAAACCCTGGTCATTTCACGCTACATGTAAGGCTCTTTTATATAGTATCCCCTACCACAACAAAGAATACAAAAAGTCAAATCACATTTAAAGCTTCATGGAATATAATGGCACAATATAAATAAAATATCATTGTTTACTCATCATTAATTCTGCTGGTGGAGCAACATCTACAGAGTATTAATATGTCCCTATATTCCTCAGCAATCTTCCTTACACAAAGATATCTATTTAAAGGACCGTCGTCCTAATTAAAAGGAACAGTGAGCCGTATCCAGACCCAATAACGCAAAGGGACGTACGCAAGTCGCTTGCATGGAAGAGACCTGCCTGTCAGGGCGATGCGATCCCCAAGCCTAAACCCCACAACGGGGGCGGGATCTGGCATTCAAAATAGCTGTAGCGGGGCAACGACGTTTAGGAATTCTGTGTGAATCTGTGTGTGTATGGACACAGACCCACAAGAAAAACATAAGATTGCTCCATGGACACGGAAGTGGCTATAACTACGCATGACAGAGGGAAGTGACAAGGGAGTTAAACTCTCTCTTCTGTACCTAGTTCCAGACCTCTGTGCGAACGTATCAGGTGCAGAGGTATGAATACGGCCCAGTGTAAGCATGTACAATGTAAAAAAAAAAAAAAAGAATAATAAACAGGAAAATGAAGTTTTTGAACATTTTTAAGGTGCAAAAGTGACAGAGGGACACTTACTAGAAAATATAACTGGTTTACCCAATAGATTCTCTTTCTTAGCAGTGCCCAAGCACATGAGTTCCTATTCCCTTCGACTATGTTTGGAGCACACAGCACAAGCCGAGTCTCATCTAACATCCAGAAATAAATATTTAAGTATACCGTATTTTATAATCACTTTGCAGAACAGAGGCGGAACTAGTGAGTTGTGGGCCCAGGTGCAAAAAATATGCTTTGGTCCTAATGCTATCCCAGGTAACCCGGTGGGAGGCTTCAGCGGTGCGGTGACGACGGCTATGGAACCTTGTATCAGTATGGGCCCCGGCGCCGCTGCACCAATGCTAGTTCTGCCCCTATTGCAAAAGTTTGGCCACTGGTTTTCAGGCAACATACTCTGGAACCAGTGTGAAGATAATGGCTACTAAATGCAGTTGATGGTTCAAAAGCAAAACCAAAATAAAAACTAATTTTAGGTTTCTAAATAGAGAGAGTGTTTAAAAACCTCAACGAAGCATTAAATGCAACCTCTACAGGTATCAACCAGTGATGATGATGTTGAGCGATTTTGAGTTTATGAAGAGCTTGTGAGTCAGGTACATACATTTCCAGTGGATCGTTAACAAGAACTTGCTCCAGTGATGACAGTTTATATTGTTTTAGATTTAGTTTTCCAATACTTGACTCAAGCTTTCCAGTAATTGCTTACGGTTGTGCACAGAACGCTGAATGACAGACATCTGGGCCCCAGCGAGTGTGTTAATCCCTTATTGTTCGATGGACGGATAATGCTGATGTCTTAGAATTTGTGCTTCTTCTCTTACAAGGTAACAGTTGGGTTGCACGGCCCTTTCTAGGACCTGTTCTGGAGGAACACAGACAAAATGTGCTTTAGGTGAAAAAGTCTCTCCTTTAATGAGGTCATTGAGAGAATAAGCATCTGGTACGTTGGGTCCAACGGGAGTACCGACAAAAGCCACCAACACCAGGATGGGCCATCTGGCGATGCCTGCCAATGAGAAATCAAAAGTGACGGTAAAGAAACAATAAATTGAAGACATTACTTCATGGTACAGAATATAGAATGTGCAGCAAAGTAAATGTGAGGAACTCAGGAAGATACAGCTGGGCAAAACCTTGATGAATTATAGAGGAGGCAAATGTCACTTGTTGCAAACAGTATTAGAGTAAAGAGGTGACGTTTCCTAGTCCAAGTCTAAATAACACTTTAAACGTAAAGCTGGTCAGTATCTGTGTGCCATAAGCAAAGCATTGCAGTACAGGACACCCCGTGATTTCAACATTGTCCTGGCCAAGGTGTAAATTTCCACCTATTTTGCTCTGATTCTTAAACTCTGAAATTTGGTCACTAGAGATTTTTTAAGACCATGGGCCAGATTTACTAAACTGCGGGTTTGGAAAAGTGGAGATGCTGCCTATAGCAACCAATCACATTCTAGATCACATTTAACTATTACATACTAGAGAATGTCAGCTAGAATCTGATTGGTTGCTATGGGCAACATCTCCATTTTCCCAAACCCCACAGCTTAGTAAATCTGGACCCATGAATGCCTTAGGTATAAATCAGAGACCCTTTTGTTTATTTTGCAATAAGAATATGTAAAATGGGCGATTAGGAGTCGGTAGAAGGGTGTGCGCCAAGTGCCACCCCTCCCCCTGTATGGATCTCCTAGCGTATGGAACTCTGTAGCGACACATCTGGCATGCACAAATGGTACTCTCTAGGGGCCTGATCCAGACCTACGCCAATGCTCTGTGCTTACTAAAGCACAGCGTATCGGCTTTCACTTACCCCGACACTCCCCCTGTGCGGGCGTATGGCCCCTTCCTTACGTCGGCTGAAGGCTACCCTAAATTCAGCCGGCGTAAGGAAGGTGCCATACACTTGCACAGGAGCGTATGGCCGCCTAGGCCGCCTTCCCACCCTCATTTAACTACCTTCCCCCGCCCACCTACACTAACCTGAACGTAGGGACACTGGGGGATGTCCCCTCCAGCATCCCTAGGGCGCTGCTACGGACGCCCGATCCAGGATCGGGAGTTGCCGTAGCAACGCCGGGCAACATCTGCCCGGCGCATGTGCAGATCGGCTGAAAAGCCGATCTTACGCTTACGCCCGCCGTCCTAGCAACG
>WWET01000756.1:74403-96966 GCA_011038615.1 Limnodynastes dumerilii | reverse complement strand
GTCTTCGTTGCTATGCACCTCCCCCACAGCCTGCACAGTTCATCGCGGCACAGCTCTCTGCTGACAAAGTAAGTGTGTGTGTGTGTGTGTAGCTATATTTACCTGTGTGTGTTGTGTATGTATATATATATATATATATATATATATATATATATAAAAATATATATATTTGTATTTACCTATATGTGTGTTTGTAGATATATATAACTGTATTTACCTATATTTGTTTGTGTGCTTGGATATATATAGCTGTATTTACCTGTGTGTGTGTGTGGGGATATATATAGCTGTATTTACCTATATCTGTGTGTGTGTGTGTATGTATGTGTGTGTGTAGATATACAGCTTTATTTATGCAAGATATTTAAACATGGGGCTTATAATACAATAATACAATTTTGTGTCTTACGCCAGATGCCAGAAGCAAGAAAGAAGAAAACAAAAATGAATGAGAGGAAGCAGAGGTAAGTAAACTTATTATTATTATTTTTTTAATCTGTTTATTTTGATTTTTCCAAATTCCAAAAACAAGTATACAGAAATGACAGTGTACATATATGTAATAAATGTATACATTTCAATAGAGAACTCTCAGGTTGTGCATTGAGAGTGTAAACACATATAACACCATCAGATATTAAACAGTTTTAAATATAGTGCAGATCTCTCACAAGTATGTAGAAAGACAAAATGCAAGGAAAGATAAAGTAAATAAATAAAATAGGGAGAAGTAATGAATGGAGGTCATGTCATACATATATAATAGCTCTATGAATATAGAAGTGGATATAATACCTTAAGTTATTTTACAACAAGTATTAGTACATACCGTATTTCCCCATGTATAAGATGCACCCCATTTTCGGAGCCTAAATTTAAAAAAAAAAATGTTTTAATGTATTTTTTAAATACCTTACTTAATAAAAAAATTGGGTGCCTCTTATACAAGGGATCAGGGGATGCAACACTAAACTTACTTTTGCTGTCCCTCCGGCGGTATTAGACTCTCTCCCATGCAGCTCGGTCTCCTAGCAGTGTGATGATATTATTAAAATATGCTTGTGATTAACGATATTTATCCTTATTAATTCTCGTTGGGTATTTAACATATCTCTGATAGGCTTTAGTTAAACTCTTCTGCGCCTCAACATATGATTTAGTGTGAGTTTTGTTAAATTTCTTAACATATGAGATTAGTTCCCCTCTTATTACTGATTTCACGAATTGGCCAAATAAGAAGGGAACCGCCAGGGTCTATAACTTCCATTATCTCTATTAGAAGATAGACCATGCGGTCAACGCATGGTCTAATAAGCATATGGATTCTATATGGGAATCAATGACTCTTGGGTTGAAAGACTCAGACAGAAGAATATAATCCAACCGTGACAAAGTCTGAGATATAAGTATAGCTCCGATCTGTGGGGTGTCTAGATCTCCAGATGTCACACAGACGTAGTTGGCGTAAAAAGGTATTTATGCTTAATTTAGGTGTTTTTTCATGGGATCGACTAGTTTGTCTGTCAAGGGTTGGCAAAGCAACCATATTAAAGTCTCCCCCCAAAACAGTTTGCTGGTCACTAGACACAAGCAATTGGGTCAATGTTTGTTGATAGAAAGATTGATTATATGTCTTGGGGCCATATAAGTTGCAAATAATGTAACAGGAATAATTTATAGAAACGTCTGTTAGAGTATATCTCCCCTCCGAGTCTACAAAATTGGAATGTACATCCAAGTGAAGATGTTTTTGGAATAGTACCACAACTCCCTGTGCTTTGGAATTAAAGAAAGCTGAGGTTAAAACTGAATAACCCATCATATTTAACTTAGGAATCTCGGAATCTCTGAGGTGTGTTTCCTGAATCAGTGCAATATCTATTTTAAGTTTTTTAAGGTAAGTAAATATTTTTTTCCTTTTTATCGGGTATTGAATCCCACCCACATTCCAGGAGCATAGTTTAATGACAGACATGACTGATTGCTAGGTATCTTATACCTACTATATATACTTGTATATAAACAATAAAATGTACGACAATTTAAAGACAGATAAGCATTATAGATAGTAGTCAGGATTGTTGTACGGAAAATATGCTTGTACGTGCTTCAGGCACGTTACTTACGTAATTAAAGTTACTACGCATCCGCAGTTGATCCGAACCTAAAAATACACCCCGTGTAAACGGTTCTCTGAATACGGCCCTAAGAGAGGAAAGTTACCAAAACCATTTTGATTTCAGAGGGGCGTCAAGTTAATTGTATTCCTTGCATGCAAGGATATATTTTTTAATTGCTTACAGAACACAGATATTTCGCGAGCGGATGGCCCCTTCCTTACGTTGGCTGAAGTTAGGGTAGCCTTCAGCCGGCATAAGGAAGGGGCCATACGCCTGCACAGGGGGAGTGTCTTGGAAACGCTTTAGTAAGCACAGCGCATTGGCGTAGGTCTGGATCAGGCCCATTGGGCCTGATCCTGAGCTACGGCCGCCGTCGCTCTAATGCGCATGCGCCGGGCAGATGTTGGGGGGAGTGCCAGGGGGGAGTCAGCGATGTAACGCTGAGCGTTAGCACGCTCAGCACTACATCGTTGATCTGGATCAGGCCCATTGTCTCTTGAATGGCTTTCACCACATCTTTATAAGTAATTGGTGTGGGATCAGGTGTTTTTGACTGTGATTCTCTTGGATGGAGGGGATGACAAGGCTGAAGCAGGATGGCTAGATGAAGCATGCAATTCTGGAGCCTACCGTCGGCCATATTGGAAGGCACAGGCTGTTCCTCTGTGCGCGTATTTTGCTGCTTGGGCAGCATCATAAGTGGAAAATGCCTCTTCATTTGATTCAAGGTAGAAAGGAGAACAGTTCAGGTAAGTCTGGCTTCAATATTTGTAAATACCGCTGTTTAATTCAGCGTTATTGCCGCTGCGGAACCAGCCTCAAGTGAACTTATTTTTATATTTATAAAGGTATGTGTGTGTAGTGTGTGTGTTTGTGTGTGTGTGTGTGTGTGTGTGTGTGTCCTATCCCAAGTCTAAATAACAGTGTGATAGTAAAGCTGGTCAGTATCTGTGTGCAGTAAGCAATTCAAAGATATATGCCTGCATACAAAGTATACAATTAACTTGACTAACCCTGAAATCAACATGGTTTAGCCCAGGAGTAACTCATTTCAAACACTTACTTAAGTCTGGATCCAGTCCATTGGGCTGGATCCAGACTTAAAAAGGAGCTTGAAATTAGGAGAGGAAAGTTACACCTGGGTAAAACTATGTTGATTTCAGGGGGAGCCAAGTTAATTGTAATCTTGCATGCAGGGATATATCTTTGAATTGCTTACTGCACACAGATACTGACCAGCTTTACTATCACACTGTTATTTAGACTTGGAATAGGAAACATTATCTCTCAACTCTAATACTGTTTACAACAGATGAAATAGGACTCCCCTGCAATCAACATGGTTTAACCCAAGAGTAACTTTTCTCTCTTAATTTCAAGTTCCTTCTTAAGTCTGGATCCAGCACATTAACTGAGAAATTAGACCAAATATCATCCTGGGCACTCTGCTCTATGGATGAAGTATGTCCTAACATGGGGCCTAATCCAGCCTTCTATGTGTTTTGCATACACACGGAGGTCTGTAAGTCTGTGCGTACCGCCGCCCACTTACCTTCATCTGCATGCCTATATCCGCCTCCCATACGGGGGTTAGGCATGCGGATATCTTCTAGTATCCCATTGGATGAATCTCCTTAGGTACGGAATGGAGTTCTGTGCGCAAGGAGATCCATTACGGAACATTCGGCGCACGCGTGCGCAGTGCCTGAAAATCGTCTGACTTACTCAAGCAGCTTGCAAGTGACATACGGAGTTTAGGATTAGGTCTCTTATTTACTAAAAACTTCTAAAAAGGAAAAGTAGAGGTGTTGGGAGTAGTAACCAATTAGATTCCAGCTTTCTCTTTAGTACATTCTGGGAAATGAAAGCTAGAATATGATTGGTGGCTTACACATTGATTTAAACTAAACATATATTAAGGTCTATTTATAAAGAAAATTACCTCTGGGAAACATATAGGATTATAGTATTTGTTCTACAAAAATGATAGTTTTACAGCTGTATCCACATTCAGCTTGCACCAAAAAAATGGGAAAGTCCTTCCAAACATGGCATGGAATTGCTAAGAGTAGTGAGCCCACCCATTGGAGAAAGCTGTCATAAACACTTAGTTAAATGAAACAGTAAAAGCCTGTTTTACTTACCTTATAGCTAGCAGCACTGAATCCATTCATTTCAGCACTACATGGAGTCTCCCATTGTGAGTAATGAACGAGTGACCTTAGCTCCATACATTACTCACAGCGGGAACCGGGCGGAAAGTGCTAACATATATACATATAATGCCTGCAGCTAAAAGGTAAGTAACAGGCTTGTTGTTTTCTTTAAGCGTCTAAGTTTTATTAATGTGACCACATTTAACAATTTAGCTTTACTCTCCATGTTGTGAAAGTTGCGCCATGGAGTGTAGACCTGAATGTGGACACATCTGTACGTCAGACACCTTTCATTTGTTTAGCAGCATCTCGCTCTCCAACACTGACCTGAATGTTGTCCTCCTTCGGAGGTGGGCTGGAGTGATGCATGAAGAGACGTCGAGGGAGGCTAGAAGCGTGCTGCGAGAAGCATTCCTCCAACTCTTGGTACACCTCATCGTGTAATCTTTGCACCTCCTGCAGTTCCTCGCCTTCCAGCTTCTTGTCCACCAGATATTCTATCTCTGCTTTGTGGTATCCATCTATCTGACCCCTCTGTAATACCCGGAAACGTCTGCGACCAATGGTCTCCACCAGCGATCGCCCATCTGGCAGATAGTCCAAATGCAAGATCTCTAACATGCAACCATAGTCTGAAAAACTGATATTAAAACTTAAAGTTATAAGGCTCATACAAGTCTAGTGTGCGAAAAAGTCATCTTTAAAATAAAAAAAAATAAAACAAATTTACTTCATCCATCTTTTTTATATTTTATGTAAGTTTTTTTTTTTTAAACTTTCCTTTATAAAAAAAACTATAATAATTTATCTCCCAATTCAGTGCCTAGTAAAGTATTTTTAGAAAGCACTTGTCATTTATATACAATAGTCACTTTAACGGGCAAATCAATATTTCTAAGAATACAGAAACATCAGTAGGACGAAGATACAGAGTGAAGAGAAAGGTCATGGATATTGATTCAGTCCCCAAAATGTCTGCGTTCCCCGTATTAAGGACATGAGCGCACTTTAAGGGAGGGATGTGGAATAGATAGATATTTATTAATAATAAAGTGATACCTGATCAGTACCTCTTACCACTCTCATACAGGCACATCCCAAAGCTCTTGGTCCCAGTTTCAAGGCACCGGCGCATCATGAGGCGATAACGAGGCTCAAAAACATGGAGGGGGCAGGCAATGTTGGGAAAGGCGATAGTGCAGACAAAGATGGGCACATTGCTAACCAAACTGTAAGAAAAAAAAAAAAGTGTAAAAATAACACAAGCGCCAGTATCTTAGAAACAGAACAACACAAAATAAACAACTAAACCTAACTATTATGGGGGGAGGGGGGACAATTCAATTGTCCAAAAAGTCCGGAATCAGCACAAAGTGCGCCAATTGCAGTCCAATACAGCAGCTACAAAGTAATTAAAACGTAAGGGATGTGGTTCTTGCGACAGATTATTTTACGGCAGTAAGATGCCCCTTGCCGTCAGTTTTCTGACTGCCCTCATAAAAGGTGGGTCCCATGACTGTGGTTTGCGAACAGCCTTGTCCTAGCCTTAACCCTCTTCTAACCGCACCCCAACCCTAACCCTGGAGACATCTCTATGAGCCTGATTTGTTAGCCTCACCTCGCGTATTTTGCGGTGGGGGGGAGTTTATTCGTATATCATAGAGACGCATATAGAAATTAACCGTAATAGACGGGAAAAGGCGCACCGCAAACTTTTTCCCGTCTATTGCTGTGCAAATCTCTAATTAAGTTTTAACCTACCTTCCCTTTTATAACTATACCTAGCATGAATGAATGAATGAAAATCTCCCTAAATTCAGATATTAAAAAACACTATATACAGAAGATATATTTCTCTGACTCTCTCTGAAGCAAAAACATCAATTGACAACCGTGGATCAATGCAGATTGTACAGTACATACCTGCCCCACTTTACGTGGGAGTGGCGAGTGAGGTTTAAGGTAGGGGTTAGACCGCGGAATGCACGCACAGACTATAGAATCACCACACATAGGTCCGTTCTGTATAAATGGGCTTACTTGTGTGTCCATGTTATTAAATCAGTATCCAGTCCCTTCTCATTAATGGTCACAAGAAAGATTACTGAGAGAGAGAATAGTTATTGCGCAAAATAACCTTGTAAGTTCTAACGGGATGAATTAATCTTGCCAATAATGTTTTTGACCAATTCTGAAGAATTTCTACAAATAAACAATAGTCAAAGATATAGAAAAAAAAATGTAAGCAAATACTTTGCTACGGAAGGAGGCACCTGATATACCAAGTGCATCATAACCTACTTGGAAAGCTCTGCAATCTCAGAGAGATGAAGCTGTTTCCTTTCCGCCATCTCCGATGGAAAAATGGCCGTCATGAGGTTCTGCAGAAGGGCAGTGACTGGGTAACAGCCCACACTCAGGTACTGCAACAGAGGTTAAACTCATCCGTTACACTGCAGTTAAAAGCAGGAAGAAGAGAAGGATGGGGGTCAGCATTACCTCTCTTAAACTCTGCTTGCATAACGGGCAATACGGCTGGTGATCCATGCAGCGTTCCAAGCACTCCCTGCAGAAGGTGTGGCCACAAGGGGTGGTGACCGGCTCCATGAACATTCTACCAGATGGAAAAATTCAGAAGAAAACCAGGTCTTTAATATGGTAAACGATCATCATCATACACTGACCACAGAAAAGAGACAACTAACTCTGAAGGCAACTAACCATGAAAAACTTAAACCTTCTTGATTATATCAAGGTAAAGGAGGGTGGAAATAAAGGAAAACAAACCAAGGAGAATGGAAACTGAATGGAATGTTCTGAGATGATGCATTGTTGGAACACACCAAGAATAAGTAATACCAAAACAATACTAACATACTTATAATGGTCTAACATGTAGTGATGATCAACTGAAGTATACCATTGGTGCAGAAATGACAGATTGAATCAATATTCAGTCTATGTTATATCATCAACTACTAGCCTGAGTTCTACAATACTATGGTAGCTGGCATTTAGGAACAGCTTTTCGGTACTTCTGATGACACTTTCAGCCAATGAACTACAAGTGAAGCGATAATAGGTGGAAGCCAATTCAGATACCAGCCATGGTACTACTTTCCTTGGGCAATCAGTGGGCATAGAAGGTGGAGGCCCAGAAGCATGAGGAGCAACAGCCTATAGACAAAATGTTGCCTTAGACCAGATTAGCATTTATATAAAAACATAGGCCCAGATCCTGGGGCTACAGCCGGCAGGGAAATTATGTACATGTCGTATGTAATTCCCCTGTTTTGAAGGTTGTCGCATGCACACATCCTTTTTATGACACCGTAAGGGCCGGCGTATGTACGTACAACGAAATGGGGCTTTACCCCCATTACACGTCGTATCTCCACCGTAAAGGTGGAGATAGACATGCTAATTAGGGGACAGGGCGGGTGAAGCCCTGTTACGATCAGCTATGCGGCCAGATTTACATAGAAACATAGAAAGTGACGGCAGATAAGAGCCACATGGCCCATCCAGTCTGCCCATTTGTTTTAGTTTGATTTAGTGTCCAGATTTACCACCCATAGCGGGGAGTGCACGGGGCGTACTGACCTCGGGCGGCCATAAGGTGCCCTTAGGTCAGGATCCGGCCCATAGAGTGTGCTGGCAGAGTCACATGACCCATCCAGTTGTTTATTTAGAATTATACTGACCATAGACCTTATTTTATCCTAAATTTAGCTTGAGTGTTAGGACATCCTTCATTTATCTCAAACATGGTTAAACTGTTCTACTGTGTTAGTCTCTACCAACTCAGATGAAAATTTATTTCGCTTATCAACTCCCCGTACAGTGAATCCATTTTTTTTTTACAAACATTTCCTCTGCACCTACCACCCTCCAGTTTATATGCATGTCCTCGTGTTCTATTAGGTTACACCCCTTGATATGTATGAAAGCTGGTATCATATCCCTACTCTCCCTTCTCTGTTCCAAGCTATAAATGTTTAGTTCCTTTAGTGTTCCTTGGTATGTTTTGTGACATATGTAATTATTGTTACCCTTGTTTGCAGTCTCTAATATATTTATGTTCTTATGGAGTTATGGAATCCAAAACTGCACAGTATTCAAGATGAAGGCGTACCAATAAACTATAAAGTAACTCTCTTTCTGCTACTAATTCCTCTCCCTAGGCAATCAAGCATCTGACTTGCCTTCTCATTGTTTTGTTACATTTAAGTCCCATGTAATGGTTACTCCTACACCCTTAGTTTAAAATAATTTACAATATTAAAACAAGTCTTCGCTAGACTTCCATATTAGGGACATCGGTACAGACGTGGCCCTAAATCCAGCACAAGAAACAAGACTTAAACAAAAAAGTTGAAATAAATAGTGCCGGATGTAATCTGGTTGGAGCAATTCCATTTCTATATCTCACTTTCCTGTTTGCTGCTTCCTGGAAAAAATCCAATCAGCCATTTGTCCTTTTCACAACAGCTGGCAGCAAACTCTACACACAAATTAACTCCGAATGTGACCTTGGCGCTCAAGGGTTTTATGTACATCGCAAAACTTATGGCCAAAATCTCAAGACCCATGTACTTGCTGTTCGGTACTGACTTTCCACTGATCACATCAATTCATCTATATTCTAATTACTGCCAGATAGAGTCTCAGTTGGTGGCTGTCAAACAAGAGAAAATTGGGAGCATTTCAGAGAGGAACGAACATCTATTGACATAGCGTTATTTAGTGATTTTAAGCATTGTAAATGGCCCGAAAATTGGCACACGTAAATTAGTTAAACTGTCTAATTTTTTTACACGCTGTAGCCAAACTCCCA
Source organism: Limnodynastes dumerilii (assembly GCA_011038615.1). Lineage (NCBI taxonomy): Eukaryota > Metazoa > Chordata > Amphibia > Anura > Limnodynastidae > Limnodynastes > Limnodynastes dumerilii. The sequence continues at coordinate 87,853 of WWET01000756.1, read as the reverse complement.
AGGGAGTTGAAAGGGAGCTCAGGACCCTGCCTTAAGATTTTTACGCCATCCCCACTTCAAATAGCGACCACTCAGAAATCTGGATAGCACTGCCATTGCTGTACTAGTTGAATACCACCTACCATGTGCTGCTTGTTTCCCACCGTGCCCTTCAGTCGGAAAGATCCTGCACAGTAGTCCGAATCTTGTGATGGCAAAAGACATTCACGGTCTGAATAGTGAATCCGTAAAGAAAATCATATTTGCAAAATACAGACAGGCCAAAGCTCATTTTCGGCTGTTTGTATTTGAAAATATCACTACTTAGAAGTTTTTATTAATGAATGAGTAAGAATGCCAAAATTTCGTCAAAACCTACCCATTCATCATTTCCAAAACCCGGAGCCCCCTGCAGACGTGCTACAGCACTGGACAGGTTAGTGGGGACTCTTAGGGTTAGGCTGCAGGGAGGGGAGACTTAGGGTTAGGTTGTGGGTAGGAGGGGAATCTCAGGGATAGGCTGCAAGCAGGGTACTCTTTTGTGTATACTCTTACGGTCAGGCTGTGCGGAAGGGAGTCTTAGGGTCAGGCTGTGGGAGGGAGGGTTAGGGTTAGGGAATTGGAAGGAGAGGGTTAGGGTGAGGATTAGGATAAGGGTTGGGGTTAGATACATACTTAGCACTCTCCATTGCAGATTCGTTCTTGGGATCTTTGATTGCTTGTCCTCGGGAAGGGCAGAAGCAAGCGGTTAGAGCCAATTCAAAATTGGCTGGTAGAAAAAGGGCCGTTCTGACATTCAACAATCTGACATTTTTGTGTGGGTGTAGCAGTTCCTAATTGCAGTGATTAAGAAGCGTCTGCTTTTACCTGCAAATAATAATAAAGGACCTGATTCAGAGCTTGAATATAAGAGAGGAAAGTTACTCCTGGGCAAAACCATGTTGATTTCAGGGAGAGTCAAGTTAATTGTATTCTTTGCATGCAGGGATATATCTTTGAATTTCTTACTGCACACAGATACTGACCAGCTTTACTATCACACTGTTATTTAGACTTGGACTGAAAAATGCCACCTCTCAACTCTAATACTGTTTGCAACAGATGAAATTTGACTGGTTCATCCCAAGTATAACTTTCCTCTCTCAATTTTAATCACTGAATTAGGTCCAAAATTACTGCATTGTTGCCAACTTTTGCAATGAATATCAGAAGATTCTGATAGTGCTATCAAAAAAGTGTGTCCTGTACAGCCAAAGGGGGTGTTTCCAGTAAACAGCTCCACCCATGGGTGTGTCTAGCACTGAGAGGAAATGTATTTCTCAATAAAACTGGCAGCATCAGTATTTATTAACTGTGAATTGGAGATCTGCAGACTTCTTCGGGGCTAATTCAAAGCTGCACTTACACCTTTTGTAGATCTGAGCTATACCATGTTGAACTGCAAGGGGAGGCAAAACAGGAATTATTACCTGTTAATTTCATTTCCTTTACTCCGAAATGTCAGCACACCAATGGGTTAATACATCCCTTTTGGAGCCAGACAGGAAAAAAAGAAGACACCAGCATATATAGCCGCCCACTTCCTGTCTCCAGCGTCTTCCACTTTCCAAGCTTGTACTGTAACTTAATATGGTTAAACATGCAAAAAACAACAAGAAACCAACCAATAGTAACAATAAATGATAATAATGATAATAGTAATCAGGATAGGGAGATGTGTGCTGACATTTCGGAGTAAAGGAAATGAAATTAACAGGTAATAATTCCTGTTTTCCCTTTACTCCTCATGTCAGCACACCAATGGGTGGTACCCTAGCAGTTAATCTCACTGGGCGGGTATAAATAAACACAAATATATGGCTATCTGCCAGGTAACATTAATACTTATATTACCGCATTGAGGACTTTCTTGCCAAAGCTTGAGTCAGCTGCCGACAAGACATCTAATCTATAATGATTAGAAAAAGTGTGAATAGAGGACCATGTTGCTGCTTTACATAATTCCTCTACCGTAGCTGCTTCTTTTTCCACCCAAGAAGCTGCCACTGCTCTAGTTGAGTGTGCCTTTAATACATCCTATCTAGCTCCATGACAGGAAAAAAAGAAGACACTGGAGACAGGAAGTGGGCGGCTATATATGCTGGTGTCTTCTTTTTTTCCTGTCTGGCTCCAGAAGGGATGTATTAACCCATTGGTGTGCTGACATGAGGAGTAAAGGGAAATTTAAATTTTGAAAGCAAAATTAGAGTTGAGAGGTTTCTTAACTCAATTCTTATTTATTTATGGATTAAACAATATGCTATGCAGTAGTGATTTCTGTGTGCAAAAGTAAATTATTTTCCCTGCATGCAAAAGATTTAAAATTCAATTAGCCCCCCTCACATTGTAAAATGGTATAGCCGAGCTTGCACCTGTTTTGCCCTTACTTCCAAATACTGAATCAGCCCCTTCATCTTTATAGAAAAGCTAAAAGTAGGTGATGCTGCAGCTGATTAATAAGAGACCAAAGTGTTTCTTTCATTTCTGTCTCCATTATTGAAGAATTATTGAGCCAAGGTCGTTTAAATCAGTTAACCGTGGTAATAAATAAAAGAAACAATGAATATCTAAGTTTATTTAGTTCAAGTAATGAAACTTGTTCTGATATACTTTATATTTGTTACTCTTCGTTTTATTTGATGTGCAGACTTGTTATATTCCCAAAAAGTCTACTATGGAATTATACAGAACTTATTGTTGCAGGTCACAGACAGCTCTGTGCCGTATAAATGGTGATGTTCAGCGGGTGTTACTAAATATGAGAAACAACATCTCTCTCTTTCATTCTACAAGGACACAGTCTCCACAGTTTTGGCTTTTTGCATGAATTCCGGCTGAGTTTTATGCAACAATGGAACTCCTTCCTGCTTTTCTCGTTTCCAGGGAAACATGCCAACCTCTCCAAATCCCACTAAATGTGTCTCTAAATAGACTGAAGGACTGTACAGACGGTGCTCACACCATGTAAAAAGGATAGGTGAGAGACCGGGGGCGAGAGAACTATTAACATGGTGAAAGCAGAAACTCATTATCTGGGAAATGTCAATATTGAAATGAACTCATTTAATCATTTTAAAACTAAGAGTGGTGTTTAGTCACTAGAATATTAATCCAGCTAATTAAATAGTCACCTTTCATGTGCCAATAAAAACTGTATTTCCTTCTAAACAGTGTCCCTATAGAGGCACTGCCACGATCAAGACTACAGGAAGACAGGAGATGCATTAATATAAATTACTCTCCTGTGTCCGCTAATCCCTGTGTATTTCAAGATATAAATTTAATTTACTACACAGTATAAATCACCTAACACATACAATTATAATTAGCATTTAATGGGCTGACCTGATGCCCCCAACGAAATCTGTCCCCCAATTCCGCCATAAAGAATCATCAACATTCCACTGCTTTAGGCATTTTCTGACTTTCAGAATGTTTGGTAGTTACAAGTCACATGGCCAAGTAATTTAATATCAGAATCGCATCTGTTTAAATTAATCTGAATCACCTAAATAATATTAGGAGAATAACGATATATTTCATAATGCAATAGCTTTAGTTTACTCTAGCTTAAAGCAATCGCAGTGTGGCTTGTCACGCACGCATACTGGTCACTCTATTGTTTCAATTTGTTGTCTGATAACACTATTCTTTTTATCACCCAGCAGAATTGTGTACATATCACCTTAGGTTGACTAGACATCTGTTCAAATTACCGGCCACTGTCAGTTGTTCTGACTTGAAAGGAGTAAACTTTGGGAGCGAGCATCCCACTCACAGCGGGACACAGGACAGATCCAGTTATGTATCCTGAAGATGCTACTTCAAAGATATTCCCCCATCTCCTCATGGAAACCAGTTTTGACATATGATAGTCAATATGTTTGCAATTTATTTCTATCCCCCTTCTTCATGTATAAAACACCCTCACACAGTACACACAGTACAAGTATTTTAAAAACACTTCTGCCACTTAAAGATGCTGTATTGGTGATATTCTTAAACTTTTCTTCTCTTCTTTTTTCTCTTATTATTATTATTACAATGTTGCACTTTGATTATTGTTGCTTTTGGATTGTTCAGTTAAGTTACACTTTTTATTTTGTATTTTTGGTTTAATATCTTGTTATTTGATGGTGAATTTTTGTTATTAAATTGAGATCTGTTTTTCCATGACTGTTTATTAAATATTACTATTTTACCACAGTGATCGGATTGGACAATCATTTATTTTCACATTTACACACCCAGTACATAAGTAGACAGGTGAATATGGTAATAATGTCCAGTTACTCTTTCCAATAACAGGTCACAGTCCCCGTATATTCCTAAGCCACAAGACTCATTCCCTAAATCACTTCACACATCTTAAGACGCTAGGTCTTTTCCCAGAAGCCTGGAACAAAGTGGCAAATGTACCCCACAATCAAAATATGTGGTATGTCCTGTCAAATTAAAAACATTGGGGTAGATCTAGACAAGTGATGGCTAACCTGTGACACTCCAGGTGTTGTGAAACTACACTTCCCATCATGCTTTGTCAGGTATCCGCTATGCTTTTGCAGTCAAGGCATGCTGGGACTCGTAGTTTCACAACACCTGGAATGTAACAGGTTAGCCATCTAGACCTAAGTGCTTGTTATGTTTCATCGTGTAGCGTATTTACGTTAGCGTATTTTCTAGGCACTCCCCTTGCTCGTACGCACTTTGGTCATTTTTGTTTTTCCCGAACCCTACCTTAACTTTGCAAAGCGCAAGCACTGACGTACGTAATTGATTCAGGTACGCAACACCCTAACCTGACCCATACTGTACAATTTAAATTCCTCCCTCCACCTACAAAGCGTAAATACGGGCGTCGTATGGATGACCCGCCCCTTCGTTCGTAGTTACGCCGATGGTACGTACGTTCAGCGTTACGTGGTGTAACATCTGCCGTGCGCATGCGCAGTAAATACAAACAGGTGATTTTACATCAACGGCTAGCGTAAAAACCCTAGCGTACATGGCTCAGGATCTGGCCCCTTGACATAATGGCATTTGTATAAATGACAGTTAATGAAAACTGTTCATACCAAATATTATAAGTTAATGGTTTAAAATTCTATATACAAGACTGATGCAATACTGATGGCATTATCCCTGTTAAGCTTATTGCTAGGTCTGGTTTTCATTGGACGACATTCCATCTCAGTGTTCACCCCAGAAAATGTTGCCAGCCGGGTGGTATTAAATAGCAGCTGGGTGGGAGCCTGCACAAATTCCAGAGCTTTTCATTGTGGCTTACCATTTGTATTGTGCTGTATATATATGGTGTTACATTTCCAGCTGATACATTTAGAAACAGTATAGCGCTGAATATTGGACCTCCTCTATATATTCCACATTATAAGTTAATGGTTTAAAATTCTATATACAAGACTGATGCAATACTTATACTTTGTTAAGCTTATTGCCAGGTGTGGTTTTCATTGGACAACATTCCATCTACATGTAGGACATGGAGGTACAGTCCAGAAGATAACCAAAGAAATAATGAGCCGATATGAGTTTATATGTTTTATGTTTAGGAGAAAGGAGTTAAGGAGACAGAAAAAAATCTTATGTACTACCACACCAATTAAGTCATGAAAGGGAGAGTTTCTTATCGGTCATTGCCATACAGGTGGCAGACACACAGAGTAATGCTATTTTATAATAAATATATTTATGCTGCTTGACTGCCATCAAGAGGCTAATATAATTATTCACAATCACTGAAATGAACAATGATCATAAGCAGCTGAATTACTGCGATTGCGTTTTCTCTTTAGAATAATGAATGCTACTGTACATAGCTTAATGATATTTAAACATAAGGCATAATATTTTTACAGTCATGGACTTTTTGTTAAGAGGAACTACAGAGTCAAACAATGGATAACACCAATGAAGATATCATTCTTCTTTAGGTTACATATAGGGTCATAGCTGGTTTCTGAGGATTTTAAAGATATAAGAAGATTCTTGTATGGTGAAATCCTTGAACTCAATAGGCTATGGAGAACTAACACCTAGGACCAGAAAGGAAAAGTGGAGATGTTGGCCATAGCAACCAATCAGATTCTATCTCTCACTTTCCTATTACATATTAGAAAATGTTAACTAAAGTGAGAGCTAGAATCTGATTGGTTGCTATGGGCAACATCTCCATTTTTCCTTTCCCACAGCTTAGTAAATCTGACCCTTCATCATGTTTAGTTAGCTTTTTAATATGTTCAGAGATCTATTGTTCTTATGTTCATGCCTATCACTATGTTAAAAACAATATAATCTAATAATCTGAGGCTGGAGCCAGAGAGCAGTCAGGGTTGAGGCTATGAATAGACTGGAGACTGGAGTTTTGCAGTTTTGTTTTTTTTGGTAATTATTATTATTCTTTAACATTTTGTTTGAACAATCAGTTATTGTTCTTTATTATCCTCTTTTAATTTAATTCATTTTAGAGCAATTAAGTACAAAAAAAGGAAGCTAGCTAGCACTTTCTTAAATCCTTAGACAAATTCAAGATTGTGATTTTTAAGACATCGGACTGGATTTACGAAAAGGGGGCGTTTCTCAATCACTAGGAGGGATCTGAACATCTGAGTTTCCATCTTGTAACAATTCTAATGGTGTGGCAGTAAGGCGTGGGAAGCGGAAGCGCTATGTGGGGTGTGGGGTGTGTATTTAAATAGTACAATGAGGATGGTGAAGTAGCAGCCATTTCTGGCAATCAATATTTTGACAAAGAAACAGGGGACAGCCTTATGTCATTTATTCCCTTTAGATAGGATTCGGGTTTAGAAAAAATGGCTTTAAGCACAGGAACACTGCTTAAAGTTGGAATTTCGACAATGCCAAGCGCTGATTTAAGCGGTCAGCCTCTGACAGCTTCTATGAGGCAGCGGTCCTTCCCAACTCCGCCTCCGCCCCGCCTGTCTCCAACTAGTCCCACCTCCTCGCTATAGGGCCCACGTCTGTCACCTACTGCCCCTGGATCCAACTTTAGTAAAATAAAATAAAATTCCACATGGTTTTGCCGAGATGAATATTTGGGCCTGTATTCAGACTTGCGTTTTCTGTGCCCGTCCGTCCGTAAATAAGAGTTTGTAGTTACTGGGAATGCGTAGTCATTTTTGTACGCTATTTACGTAGCGTTTCGCTACGTAGCTTGCGTACACACGGTCTTAAAGACAAACTCGGACGGACGGGCACAGAAAACGCAAGTCTGAATACGGGCCTTGTTCCTTTTTTGCTGTTGTTTCCAATGTTCAGCCGCAACAAGTCTGGATTACATCCCCTTGCTTTGGATTCACAATTACCCCTCTAACAAGGGCTAACAGGTCAAAAAGAACCTTCCTTCTTCATATTTGGTTAAAAGGAGACCTGTGTCCACGGTTCCCTTTACTACCACCATTTGCAGTGTGGCTTGCCATTCCAATGATCTTATTTGCGACAGCTAACATGCAGTCAGTGGCTCACAGATCGGCAATTCTCTCTCGTTACAGGACAGTTGTATAATCAAATATCGCAATGGTGGCGTTTGAACAGCATTACAGTAATCCTGGACCAGATTATTGGTTAAGGGAGATAAGAACGATTAGGTTCTTAATTATACACATGGCAACTCCCTTGACTCGTTTTTGCTGTTCTTAAGTAACTTGAGAATGCCAAAGACTGACTCTCCCGCGCGTACGTATCTTCTTAAGTTGCTAAAGAACGAACGTACTTAAACTTTCTGCCCCATTTAAATGCCTTGGGCCTGATTCAGAGCTACGATGTTACACTGAGCGTTCTACCTTCCCAGCGTATTAACACTCGCTTACAGCGGCTGAAGGCTACCCTAACTTCAGCCGGTGTAAGCGACTGTAAATACGCTGGGACGGCGGCGTTGCAACACAAACGCCGCCCTCCCAACCTCATTATCCTCCCCCTTGCTTCACTACACTAACTGCAGCATAGTAACGCTGGGGGACGCCGCCTCCAGCGTCACTACGCTGCTGCTACGGACGCCCGATCCTGACGATCTTACGCTTAAGCCTGGCCTATTAACGCTGGGCGTCGTAGCTCTGAATCAGGCCCCTCCCCCTTAACTTTTCCTAGCATGCCCCCTTCTTACTTATCTCATTGTGAACGACTGCGAGAATAGCTCTTAAGGGATCGACGTTCTTAAAACCTACATAGATTGCGTACATTTAGGTACTTCACATGCGCAGTTTAAACGCTCCTAAAAATACGCACCAAAATAGCAACTTCTTAACCATGAATCTGGTCCACTGACCCCTACCCTAACCACAGAATAAATGTCGGGTTGTCTAAATTAAAACTTTCGTCAGTGAACCTGTGCCAATAAACATGATTTCTAAACTTGTTCATGTCTAAAATGATACAGCTGTATATAGATATAGGGCCGGATCGTTTCGATACGTAGATTGCGTATATGCGGTCTTTTAAAATTCCACATGGTTTTGCCGAGATGAATATTTGGGCCTGTATTCAGACTTGCGTTTTCTGTGCCCGTCCGTCAATAAGAGTTTGTAGTTACTGGGCATGCGTGGTCATTTTTGTACGCTATTTACGTTGCGTTTCGCTACGTAGCTTGCGTACACACGGTCTTAAAGACAAACTCGAACGGACGGGCACAGAAAACGCAAGTCTGAATACGGGTCCTGTTCCTTTTTTGCTGTTGTTTCCAATATTCAGCCGCAACGAGTCTGGATTACATCCCCTTGCTTTGGATTCACAATTACCCCTCTAAAAAGGGCTAGCAGGTCAAAAAGAACCTTCCTTCTTCATAATTGGTTAAAAGGAGGCATCCTGCGTCCACGGTTCCCTTTACCACCACCATTTGCAGTGTGGCTTGCCATTCCAAAGATCTCATTTGCCACAGCTAACATGCCGTCAGTGGCGCACAGATCGGCAATTCTCTCTCGTTACAGGACAGTTGTATAATCAAATATCGCAATGGTGACGTTTGAACAGCATTACAGTAATCCTGGACCAGATTATTGGTTAAGGGAGATGAGAACGGTTAGGTTCTTAATTATACGCATGGCAACTCCCTTGACTCGTTTTTGCTGTTCTTAAGTGACTTGAGAATGCCAAAGACTGCCTTATCTCCCGCGCGCACGTATCTTCTTAAGTTTCTAAAGAACGAACGTACTTAAACCGTGCCCTTTCTGCCCCATTTAAATGCCTTGGGCATGATTCAGAGCTACGATGTTACACTGAGCGTTCTACCTTCCCAGGCTACCCTAACTTCAGCCGGCGTAAGAGACTGTAAATTCGCTGGGACGGCGGCATTGCAACGCAAACGCCGCCCTCCCAGCCTCATTATCCTCCCTCCCCCTCGCTTCACTGCACTAACTGCAGCATAGTAACGCTAGGTTGACACCCCCTCCAGCATTACTATGCTGCTGCTACGGACGCCCGATCCTGACGATCTTACTCTTACGCCCGGCGTATTAACCCTGGGCTTCGTAACTTCTTTTTCAGGCCCCTCCCCCTTAACTTTTCCTAGCATGCCCCCTTCTTACTTATCTCATTGCAAATGACTGCGAGAATAGCTCTTAAGGGATCGACGTTCTTAAAACCTACATAGGTTGCGTAAATTTAGGTACTTCACATGCGCAGTTTAAACATTCTTAAAAATACGCACCAAAAGAGCAGCAACTTCTTAACCATGAATCAGGTCCACTGACCCGAACCCTAACCACAGAATAAATGTCGGGTCGTCTAAATTAAAACTTTCGTCAGTGTACCTGTGCCAATAAACATTAGGCCTGATCTAGAACAACGCATCGGAGCTAATTTACGCGTGGCGGATACGCAAAATAGCCTATTTCTAAGTACTGCGCATGCGCACCATAGAAAACACGCTCATTAGCGTAGCGTAATGGTGAACGTATGGGCCATTCACGTAATTGTCATGTAAATATTTACATGTGGGCGTGCCAATTTTACGTGAGTGAACAATACGTTCGTTTTACGTGAAGTAGGTGGAGGTTTGTATGTAAAGTGTACAGTATGGGCGTGCTAAGCGGCGTACGTTCACGTAGTCTATACGTCCGTTAGCGGATGTACGCTGTTACGCGAAAAAAAGTTAAGGTAGGGTTTGGGAAGCGGAACTCGGTGAATTACGTACATTCAAGGGGTGTGCCTAGGGGAGTGTATAGATCATACCCGTGCAAAAATACTTTACGCGAGGAAACGTATTGCACACGTAGTTCTGGATCTACTCCATTATTTCTAAACTTGTTCCTGTCTAAAATGATACAGCTTTATATAGATATAGGCTGTATCGGCTTTCAAAATAGTGATTTCCGGAATAGCAACTACTTCCTGTGTACAGTTTTTGGGAACCATGGGGTAAATCCAGTCCTAAGTGCTTGTTACATTTCATGGCATAGCGTATTTACGCTAGAGTATTTTCTATGCACTTCCCTGGCCACTCCCCTCGCTCGTACGTACTTTGGTCGTTTTACGCTTCCCAAACCCAACCTAACTTATCAAAGCATAAGTACTGACGTATGTAATGGATTCACGTGCGTAACGGCCTAACCCGGCCCATACTGTATGATTTAAATGCCTCCCTCTGCCTCCGTAGTGTAACTACGGGTGTCGTACGGACTACACGCCCAATCGTTCGTATTTACGTTGAAGGTACGTACGTTCAGAGTCCCGTGGCATAACATCTGTCACGCGCATGCACAGTAAATACAAATAGGCGATTTTACATCAGCGGCTAGTGTAAAAACGCTAGCGTATGTAGCTCAGGATCTGGCCCCATGTGAGGAGCATTTTGCAAAATAACGCTTTTATTTTAATAAAAATATTTCCTGTTTTTAATAAGCCTTAAACAGTCCTATAAATGACGATTCTGCACCCCTTCTCATATAAATTCACTCAAACCACAATATATAATCTCATTCTAGCTCTGCTGCCCTCTACAGGAACAAAAAGGGACACCTCTTTAGAAGCACGGAATTCTATATATCTTTTTAACTCACCGTATACACAGTGAACATTCTACATCAGAGAGGCTCAGGAGGTCTTTCAGGGATAAACTGAGTGGAGGGAAGCCCTTGAGCTCTTCCTCTTCTTCCTGAGAGTCTGCAAAAAAACATTTGAGGTTGTGGAAAATTTTACATCACAGATATAGTGATCGCTGATAGCACAGACGTTCAGAGAGAGGGCAGTTGTTACGTTTGCAAAATCTTTAGCTTGCTGGATAGGAATGAAAACAATTGATTGTACAAAGTGGAGATACTGATCCTTAACACATCATACTGTAACTTTGCAGGATTACTATGCACCCTTATCCAACAATCATGTTATTAAACAAAAAATATTGATGTAATATAAGTAATTAATTTTTTTTAGCTATACTAGAGAATCATATGCGAACAGAAAACTGAGACATATTACAAATGGAAGATGCGCTTATCCAGTATTCAAAACCAATAACCAAATATTTGCTACCTACTCTAGCAAAAGTATGTTAAGGGAAATGGATTCTGGGAATTACAAATGGGGCCAGATTTATTAAGCTGCAGAAAAGTAGAAGTGGAGATGTTGCCCAAGCCAACCAATCAGATTCTAACTGACATTTTCTAGTATGCAATAGGAGAGCGAGAGCTAGAACCTGATTAGTTGCCATGGGCAACATATCCACTTTTTCTTTCCCACAGCTTAGTAAATCTGACCCCTGAAGTGCCAAAGGTAGCCTGTATCTGCTTTATAACATTCTCCCTATTTTGTGCATTTTTGTCTCTTGTATTTTTAGTTAGCCTACAAACAATATGGACTCCCTAATGCTCTTTACAGATAGAGCTTTTACCTTGATTTTAGTTATTTATGTTATATGCCTATACTCAGATACTGTAATGAGGACCAAACTGATCGTTGGGTTTCTCTGAAATTAGCTATGATGTACAATGCTGCACAGCGAACCTATACGTAATGTATTTTCTTCCCAAAAACAACTTATTATTACCAATTTTGGATGCTTGAGCAGAATAGAGACTAGGCCTGAGAAAAGAGAAAAATAGGTTGGAAGTTACACCTGGGCAATGTTGAATAGCAGGGGAGGGAAATCTCCTCTGCTGCACACAGTACTAGAGTTTAAAGGTGATGCTTCCTAGCCCAAGTCTAAATAACCATTTCAAGGTATAGCTGGTCATTATCTGTGTGCAGTAAGCAAAAGCAAAGTATTCTCCCTGCGTGCATGAAAATCATTTTACCCCCCGAAATTCAACATGGTTTTGTCCAGGTGTAACTTTCCACCTGTTTACCACTTAATTTTCACACTCTGAATCTGGTCCACTGACATTAGATAAGGGGCAGTAAGAAAGTTATAATATATATATATATTTATTATAAGAGCATTTTTATTTTACGCCACTGCTTTTATGCAGATTGGATATAACAGAAGCAAAATGATTTTTTGCATTTTTTAGGACTATTATTCGTGATTCAGCAATAGAAAAAAAAGATGGCTGGAAATAAACTGTGAACATTATCATTATGACAAATTTGTCTGTTTTATGGAACCAAGCATACACACACTATCTACCAACAAATAATTGGACACCTGTGATAGCAAAGGAAAACAACGTTTATTCAACTTCAACACTTGGCTTGGAGAAGACAGGTCAGTTCCGTCACCGATGTCGGATGGTGGGGGCACCCTTTCAGCTGACGCTCTAACTCGTCCCAGAGGTGCTCCATAGGGTTAAGGTCCAGGCTCTGCGCAGGCCAGTCCAGTCGCTGGACCCCATTGTCACTTTACAAGCAATGGTGGCCCTCGAAACATGACAGGTGGCATTGTCATCCTGAAAGTAACATGGGTCCACCTCGTAAAACTGCCACAACGTAGGAAGCGCATGCTTATGTAAAATGGTGCCGTAGGTCTCGGCAGTGAGTCTGCCAGAAATTGCGACCAAGGGTCCCGTGCCATACCAGGAGAAAGACCCCCACTGCGTAACTCCACCTCCGCCGAGCTTCACAGTTGGCACAATACATTCTGGCAGTAGCCGTTCTCCAGGTAGACGCCAAACCCAGACCCTGCCATCCGAACGGTACAGGGTGAACCTTGATTCGTCGCTCCAGAGAACCCTTTTCCACTGTTCCACGGTCCACTGTCGCCGTTCTTTGCACTACGTTAGCCGAGCAGCGCTATTGAACTTGGTGATCATCGGCTTGTGGGCGGCAGCTCGTCCATGATAACCGAGCAGATGGGCTCCCTTACGGATGGTATTCATCGAAACAACACTCCTGGATGCCTGTTGAAACTGCTCGCGGATCTGGCCCATCGATTTGGTGCAGTTCTTCCGAATTTCTCTGGCCAGCACCCGTCGGTCTCTAACTCCCAGTTTTGTGGGTCTGCCAGGTCGGGGCACATTCCGACAGT
>WWET01000756.1:55522-71660 GCA_011038615.1 Limnodynastes dumerilii | reverse complement strand
TGCCTAAGTTAACAATTCAATAAAAACATGCAGGATGGAACTCAAAACGTCCTACCAGGGAAAGCCAAACCGATGATGGCTACCGCAAGATGAAAAAAACCCGGGTACGGTGTGCACATGCGGTCTTGCTAACGGGTCCCCTGCAGTGACGTAGAACTCATCTGGCCGGTTGACTGACGCGTTTCTGGCTGAACTCAGCCCTTCTTTACAGTCTTAAGTTAAGATCTTGCGGTAGCCATCATCGGTCTGGCTTTCCAGCTTTCCCTGGTAGGACGTTTTGAGTTCCATCCTGCATGTTTTTATTGAATTGTTAACTTAATAAATGTTTTCTGATTTTATTTTACATGCCTATCTTTATTGAGAGAAAAAGGATCCATTCACTTCCACATCGGCATCACGGACTGGGTATTCGTTTTTAGATGGAATCTTATAGACTTTTAGATTAGTCTTATTTTTCTGTTTTATTGTGAGATTTTATTATCCCATCCTTACTGGCACTCCCCTCCTAATGAGAGAACTCCAGCGCTATAACTTTGTTACCATTTGTTTTTAACCTGTGAACCAGGTCCACAATGAACGGCATTAAGCATATCTGTGACACAAATGCAGAAGATTTGCCTGGTCTCCTGAGATTCCGGAAGAGCTGCCCCAAATTTGTGAGTCTCCTGGGCATTCTGGGAGTATTGCCAAGTGTAACTAATTAGTATCGGAGGCTAAACGTCACTTGACTCAGACACAGAACATTGTGTGACAATTATTTATTCATTTCAATTAATCTGTATCACAAGGTCGAACGTTAATATGGGATTTTCAGTGAATTGATCAATACACAGAATTAACAGGACTGAGGCACTGGCTTGTACCACAGATATATATACCGGTATATATATAATACAGGCTGCTTTTTAGACACGTACTGTAAAGTGTAACTGTGCTTCACAAATTGTCTCAATACCCAAGCTGTCAGATTTCATTTATCAGCTGCCTACGGATAGCTGCACACACGGAGTCCCTTCATTTATTCCTTGGGAAAGTTGTAACAGAACTTTATGAAGTTGGAACATAAATCACTTATGTCAAATTATGCACCAAGGTCATGCTGAAGTGTTAGAGGTCTTCTATTCCTTTATTACACAGGAGCCTGTGCAGGTATTTGCGTTTTACTGTGTATTTTGCTTGAGTTTTTAGAAAACAAAGAGGAAAATCCAGCATTGCTAAGCACAAACAAATGGGATTAGCTGGGGCATATACAGAAATAAAAGGAGACAGTCGGGACTAAGCAAGCTCCATTAGCCAAAGCACAATGAGCACATAATAAAAACAATGTATACTGACGAATCCATCTTTATCGCAGCGTAAACGTGTTCGTTTGCTAGTAAGTTCTGTATCCAACGGGAAAGGCCACTGCCCCAGTCACGTACAGAGTTCTGGACACTTACAAGTCCAAATCCTTATGTTATCTTGTCCGCACATCAGTTTTAATGTGTGAACAAGATAATAGTACATAAAGGCTAAACCTTGGGCTAAAGGATTTAAATATGAACGCAGGCCCATCGTGCACATAAAGTATGCACAGAGGTCCAGAGCCGTCCCAGGTACGGAACTGCAGTACATACGGACTCAACCATACAGCCAGTGTTCCGCTGATTTACACTAACAGCTTGTATAAATCAGCTGCTGTACAGGAGTCTGGATCCGGTCCATTATTAATAATAATAATAATGGGGTAGATCCAGAACTCCGCTTGCAATCCGTTTACTAGCGTAGCGTATTTCCGCGTGCGTACCTTCTATACACTCCCCTAGGCACCCCCCCTGCATGTACATACTTTAACCGATTTCCGCTTTCCAAACCCTACCTTAACTTTTGGCCGTGTAACCGCCATCATCCGCATGTGTACGGATGGGCAACACGGACTTACGCAGCTCAGCACGCCCATACTGTACACTTTAAATGAAAACCCCCACCTACATGGCGTATTTTAGACGTACTTTTGGCACACCCACACGTATGAATTTAGGTAACTAATACGTGAATGGACCATACGCTCAGAGTTACATTATGTAGCGTGTCATCTGTCATGTGTATGCGCAGTACATACAAAACCACGTCAGGCGCAAATTCGCACAGAAGCGTAGTTCTGGATCTGGGCCAATAATAACAACAACAAAATTTTCAATCTTCTCTTTTCTTGAAATCACAGAACAGAAATGTGACAGTACCTCCAGGTTAGCAGAGTTTCCTTCAGTTTGTGCTTGGCGAGTAGAGGAGTCTTCGCTAGATAACTTCAAGTAACGAGACACCTCATCCAGTAGATCGTCCAAAGAAGAAGGCACAGGACGGCCGGAATCCTTCAACAACTAAGAAGAATTTGCAGTTGTATTTATGTTTTGTAGCAATGCTGAAGGCATTTAGGTCATTCAGGGTAAAGAAAACCCATACTGGCTGAATGGCATGTGTTTATTCTGGGGTTAGTGGCATTTGAATACACCAACAGCTTTAAATCTAGAGTGCCTACGCAAGAGGTGACCAAAGTGCGTCCATCTTGTGCCGATGCCACAGTTACACAAGGTAAAGGATGTGTTTAAAATCTACACATCTCTGCTGTGCTATGAACACCCCGAGTTTAAGGCGTTCCAGATAGCAAGACCAAGCGAGTGACCAAATGTAAAAACAAGCATACACACCAAGGATAGACATCTTACCAGCTCAACCTCTTGGCGGGCAGGAGAGAACTGGGAATCCAACGCTAGGCATTGCTGGAACTGCAGGAGAGCTTCTTCCTTTTTCTCCATATGGTTTAGAGCCAATCCCTTTCTGTAGAATCCCTGTGGAAAAAAAATCACAATGAGAAATACAGTATTTACATTGATGTAGAATACATAGAAGTCCAGTCATAATATAGGAGCAGATTAAGGCTTTCACAAAAAGGGTGTTTCAGGTAGCTATGATTGGAAAAGACTCATTCTGAGTCTACGCGGTACGTTTCCAGTACGGAGCTTAAGTGGGGTGGCGGAGGGATGTGGAAAGTGTTTCCGCTAAGTAGGAGGGAAGGGGGGAGTACGCAAAAGGTACAGTGAGTGTATGCCAAGTGTCCTCCACTGCATTTATACCTCTGAGCCGCAATTCTGTACATTCAGTTCCATACGTTTGGGTGACAGCCCCCCATATGTTCTAGTATATGCATTGTAGGCAGTGGGAGGCATTTAAGTTGTACATTATGGGCTGGGTTAGGCACTTCCATATGTCACAGAGAGACAGTGGGGCTATGGACACATAAGTCAGCTAAAATCCATGCATGAGGGGAGTGTCATGGGATCGCACTAGCCTCTTGCGTGTGGACTTGAGTAACGCCGTGCGTGTGAAAAGTCCTCTTCAGACCGTATACAGTCCACTGACACCGATAAAAACAAATGATCAAATGAACAAATTATTGTTATTATCTACCAAAATGCATGATATCTGATCAGCTCTTAATTGGTTTTATCTAATACAAGCATTGTTTATGGTCAGCGTTCCTCCATTTTATTACTTTTTTCTGTTGCTTTACCAGGGATTGATCATCCCTTAGGGAGCTGCCGGAATAAAAGTTTTACTATTAATCAGGGGCTGTGTGTAACAATCAGCTGATTTTCTTCAACAAAACACACCTTGACAGCGTAACGGCAGCGACCTGTTTCAAGCCTGAGTCATTGCAGCGCTTGGAGAATATTCTAAGAATTACAACCGCAACAGACACAGTAACCTTAACCCTTCCTGTGTCGTAGCCCAACCCTAGATTTCCCTTCTAACAAGCTAACCTTAACCCTTCCTAACCTTCCCCTCTAACAAGCTAACCGTAAGTCTCCCTGTCACGTTGCCTAACCCTAATTTCCCCTTATGGCAGCCTGACCTTAACCCACAATGTCCACAGCCTAACCCAAACTATCCCTGTCCCGCTGCCTAACTCTAACCTTCCCATTCTAGTAGCCTAACCTTAACTCTCCCTTTAACACAGCCTTACCCTAATCTTCCCCTTCTGGCAAGACAATCTTAACCCTCCATGTCTTGCAGACTAACTATAACCTTCCCCTATTAGCTGCCTAATCTTAACCTTCCATGTCCCGCTGCTTAACCCTAACCTACCTGCTATCAGGAACAGGTACTTGTAAAAATAAGGTCATTACCAGCTCCCTATAAAAAAATTATTATTATTATTGTATTACTACAATTTCTGGCCCCTCGATGCAGCCATGTTACAGGCGCCTGCATCCCTTATACGAGTATACTATTTCGAGCAATGAACAGCTAAACACGTACTGCAATTCATTTGCATTTTCTCTTCCTGTGTTATATAGTAGCAGCCATACAGGTCCCTTAGCATTTGCGCATGCTCCAAAATAAACACAGTAAGGAACAGAAAAGCCTTATACTGGCTAAACCTGTTCCAGAGAGAAAGCATTCCGAGTCTGACTGACCACACGTGACTTGCATTTATCACTTAAGATCGATGACAATAGCAGATACTGTTAGCAGGCCTCATTCGCTCCTTAGGCGACAGTAACACCTGATGTGTACTTACTTCTGGATTCTGCGGCTGCAGATTACAGATCACCTCCGCTTCTCGCAGCGATTCCGGGAACTGCTTCAATGACAGATACACCTGGGAGCGAAGTACTCTCAAGGGAACATCCTCTGGAGCTGCAGGAATAAGATGTATTCTGGAGTTCCGTAAATTGCATTTTAAGTGTTCTGTGAACGCTCATAAAACCTCCTGCAAATGCTTTAAACATTTTGTCAATTTCTCACAGATATTAAAGTCACTGTTTGAAGTTTCATTTACAGGTGGCTTTGAGCAAAGGAGGGCGAATTTTATGTGACCGGTAATACCTAGACACATTTTTCTGAACATAAGCTTCTTGGGCCAGATCCATAACAACGCTTGTGAGCGAATTTACGTGTGGCGGAGACATATGCGCACCATAGAAAATCCGCTCTGTAACGTAGCTTAAATGTGAACGTATGGGCCATTAACATATGTGTCGCGTAAATCCTTACGTGTGGGCGTGCCAATTTTACGGGAGTCAAAAATACGTTTGAAATTTGCTATGTAGGCGGAGGATTGTATTTAAAGTGTACAGTATGGGCGTGCTTAGCTGCGTAAATACGTGTTGCTCATACGTACGTGAGCGGATGACATAGTTACGTGGGCAAAAATTAAGGTAGGGTTTGGAACAAAATACGTACATTCAAGGGGTGTGCCAAGAGGAGTGTATAGAAGGTACGCACACGTAAATACGCTACGCGAGTAAACTTATTGCAAGCTGAGTTCTGGATCTACCCCCTTATTTGTAAATAATTTTCTTCTACTTCTCATTCTTTTTTATACCAAAAACGTCGGTCTTGGCTGACACCCGGGTGTGATGTGAGAGGTATCGGGTTCCTGGTTCCGAGTCTAATGACCTGGGATTCGGACACAGGAAAAAAAGAAACATTCTTCCTGTGTCCGACCCCGGTAAGTGGTGGTGTGAAAGGTGCGGACCAAGGTTTTTCAACCCAAGTCTTACCCAACACACCCGATTGGATATATTTGTTTATTGTTGGTATGGCAACTGTAAACAAATCTATCTCCAGGAGGCACACACAGCCCTTAATACTGTCAGGGCAGACCCGAAACCAGGAATTTCCCGAGTCTACCCTGCAGTGTTTTAAGGGACCCACCTGGGGTTTTTTTTTTTATTTTATTGACAGGGTGATGATGTGAAAGTGGCATTAGTGTATTATTGCAGCCCAACAATTAAATGAAAAATGTAGTATATCTGCTGGGAATTGGAGCAATAACTTCAGCAATTACAGCTGCAGACCCTCCAACATGATCCATTCCATTAGGTGCAATATTATCCGCACCTGAGCTTCCAACTGTCACTCACCTGGTGAAATGACTTAACTGATATTTAAAAAACTGTCTCTTCAGCAAAGAAGAAGGTTACCATAGTAACTGTCGGAAACTAAGGAGCAGAGTATTTTGTACCTAATGGAATGGGTCATGCTAGAGGGTATGTAGCTGCTTTACTTGGTGATAACGTCTATAAAGTATACATACCAATATTTAAATGATCAAACAGAATGGAATTAGTCAAATTCAAACGCGCCCCCAATCAATCCAAAATACAATCAATAACACCCACATTTTTGGGACAAACTTCACCTACCTCATCATCAGCCAGTCCCTGACTCACACTTAAAAAGAAGCTGAATCTCTGCGCGTATTTTTAGGAATGGATAAACGGCACATGCCTAGAACACAAAGTTCCGCATGGGATCCAGATGTTACGCACGGGAATCCGTTAAGCACAGACTTCAACGTTGTTCTTAGCAATAAGGGGCGGGGCCAGTCCTCCGTAAGAAGGAAGTTAAGAAAAGTGGGTGGGGGGAGGTATTTAAATGGGGCGTTAAGGGTGCGGTATGCCAAATACGCACGTACTTAAACTTAAGCACAGACATACGCACGGAGAGTTAAGATGGCCTTATGAAGGCGGAAGTCAGCTAAATTCCGTAGGAGTTGCCTTGCCACTTAGGTGCGTATTTTTTGCGAATCCGCATGCACTTATTTAATTCTAATTTGTGAATCCGGTCCATAGTGTAAAAAAAAATGAATAAAAAAATGAAAATGAATCATTCAAAGAAATAACAAATTTTCCGGTCGTTTTCTGTTCTCACCATGTTGGGTGTCTCTGCATGGGGTATGCAGTTGCAGGTCATAGAGGCCGTATTTCGAACATGACAGAGCTGGCAGCTGAATGGCGGCTATATAGAGGTAGATCCAGACCTACGGGTTAGTTACGTTACAACGCGTAGCATTTTTACGCTAGCGCAATTACTAGGCACTCACATCACTCGTACGTACTTTGGCCATTTTACGCTGCCCAAACCCTACCTTAACTTTTCCTAGCGTAAGTACTGACGTATGTAAAGGATTTACATACGTGACGGCCAAACCCAGCCCATACTGTCCAATTTACATGTCTCCCTCCGCCTCCAAAGCGTAATTACGGGTGTCGTATTGATGCCTCCGCCCCTTCGTTCGTATTTACGCTGATGGTACGTACGTTAGGAGTTACGCGACATAACATCTGCCACGCGCAGTAAATACTAATGGGTGAAATGACGTCATCGGCTAGCGTAAATACGCCAACGTATCTGGCCCATTGTGAACACAAACCTATTTCCAAGTTCCCAATGGCGGGAGGCTGCAGTGGTTGCGACGAGTAGAAGAGGGTTAGGCTGTGGGGCATAGAAGATTAGGGTTAGGCTACGGGAAAGGGAAGTTTAGGATTAGAAAAGGGTTAAGGGCAGGGTCAGGTTAAACGCTTACCTTTCGGCAAACGTCTCTTCTCAACTCTAAGAGATGCAGCAAAAAATGCAGACTGACGACAATCTGCATACAGCTGTAGTACGATGGTCTTTGGAAGAAAACCGCTGTTAAACCTGTCATGTTTCCGGTGAATACCTTTCACAGACAAAAATACCCATTTTCCCTGCCCATGGCTATCCTCTTATAACAAATGGTTGCACAGCCGCACAAGACAGCTAATGCCCTGTAACTTTCACATGCTATTTAGTAACAGAGTTGACCAGAATTCACTGCTGGCAGTGATACATGACCTCAGTAAGACCTGAGGCTATTTTCTGTCACAACCAGTGGAATACAGAATGACTAAAATAAAACACACTGAAGGTGATATATCAAGATTTCTGACAACAGTGATGTCATTCCCTAAGAGGGGAGAAGCAGAGAAATTGAGAGTCATATATAAAAATATAACTCTGATGTAATTCACCATAACACAAGGTGTACACGATCACACCTAACTGTATGAAAAACCGCACCTGCACTGAGCATGTGCAAGGTTCATCGATGCTGCTATTGCATGTGCACACTGCAGAATGAAAAGTAGTGTTCCACAGAGCATCAACACAAAGCATCTAAACCTCTATAACCATTGCCCAGGACACCATAACGTATAGAATTCTGAGGTCATCTATGGATTCTAAAAGGACTTCTCATGTGGTGGTGTGGGAACATTTAATTGTGTTCCAAACTAGACTGGTGTCCCAGCCTGCAATAATCGGAGAGTACAGACCATGGATCTCTTGATATTGAAAGTTGACTTCCCTGAGCCTTCTATAGGAAGTAAGCCGGTCACTTTTGAAATTCAGACCAGCAAACGAGTCCCACTTCTACACAACTAAGTGTTCAAGGCTACAAGAATTTGCAAATCCTCTTGGTGACCCTGGCCAAGAACTGCCATTCATCCCTTACACCCCTCAAAATGCCCACTAACCAAAACACATCTACCTCCAATGGGATCTGAGGGACAGATTTACTAAACTTATCAAAATGGAAAATGGAGACGCTTCCTATAGCAACCAATTAAATTCTAGCTCTCACTTTGCTATTATATACCAACGAAAGTCAGCTAGAACCTGATTGGCTGCTATAGACAACATCTCCCTTTTTCCTTTTAAGAAGTTTAGTAAATTTAGGCCTGAGACTTCAATTTAACTATTCCCTGAACCTCTCCACACCCATACCTCACAAACAGTATAACCCCGATTACCATATAACAAACTGCCACCAAGAACAGTTCAGATAAATCCAATTGAACATGTATGAAATGATGTATCTGATTTTAAATTTTTATACATGTCACAAAATATCAAATGATCAGAAATAAAATAAGGACAAAGGGCTGGATCCAGACCTTGTTAAGTGCATGAACTTAGTTACACTTGGGCTAAACCATGTTGATTTCAGGGGGAGTCAAGGTAATTGTATTCTTTGCATGCAGCGATATATCTTTGAATTGCTTACTGCACACAGATACTGACCAGCGTTACTATCACACTGTTATTTAGACTTGGGATAGGAAACATCACCTCTCAACTCTAATACTGTTTGCAGCCGATGAAATATGACTCCCATGCAATCAACATGGTTTAGACCAGGTGTAACTAAGTTCATGAACTTAACAAGGTCTGGATCCAGCCCAAAGGCTTTATTTTCCACTATTTTCTTAAAATCTAAAGGGTTATTTCACAGTTAGCAATATTTTTGGTCTATAAAAAACTATACAACACATTACAGTGCAAACAAGTCATTATTTTTTGCTTTTTTTAATAAGATGACATGGTTCACAAGATCTTTATTGGATAACGGTTGTTTTTGTTAATTGGCTAATAGAGGATCCACTGTATTTAATAAGAGTTGGTGCAGGTAGTTTTGTGGATCAACAAGTAAAAGAACCGGAACCAACATGGTTTGAGGAGAAAAGAAACGTTAGGCCAAAGCTTATTGGCAAGGGGTCAGGTGACCTATGACCATAACCCACCAGGCCAATTGATGCACATAACTTGCATTAAGGGTTCCGGCAATCGCTATTACGAAAGTGATACAGATACTAAAGTGATACAGACGACTGCCAAAAGTTTGAATTTGGAAAACCTGACCTTTGCTCACCCCTGCTGTGATATTTACTGTTCCTAATACTTGTACCGGTTCCTAGCATCCATGTGCTGTGCTCTGCTGTTAGTGGTTAGGAATTAGGGTTTGCATTAGGGTTGAGATTAGGAATTCTAGTTAGGATTAGGTTCAGGATTATTGCATTGCAAACAAACATGTTGCCGTTACAATACGCAAAAGACTTTGAAAGAAAATCGTTGATCCGTGAACACGGACAGCATTTCAGCGTCGCCATGTTCACGGACAAAAAAGGGAGTTTACACTGCAAACTTTTATAAGAGTAGTTCTCCAGGACATCACCGGGCAGCAGCTCAATGTTATTTTATAAGACACACTGGGCCTGATCTAGACTTCTGTACTTACAGAATGTACACACGTAAGGAAGTTCCTAACTTGCGCACACTGTTCATTTAAATGCCCACCATCCACCCCCCACTTTAAGGATACTCTGACATATGGAGTGTTGAGACACCCTAAAGTAGGAATCCCTGGATGTACGGAAATGGGTTTCGTATGTTCAGATATCCAATGCATAACAAATTGCGCATACATACGCTGATCAACCAATCTTTTTCCAAAGGGCCGTTTCATACCACTGAATGGAAAATAGGTTCGGAATTTGATTGCTTCTGACTCGAGGAGAATCCATTGATATTCCCGGAAGCGAAAGCCTGCGTGCTGAATGGCAGGTTTTTTCTATCCTAAACCTTATCCTTATTCTTACCCTAACCCTCTACTTCTACTACCCTGATCCTCTCTTAACCACAGCCTGACCCTAGGCCTCCCTTCCCTGCAGAACATCCCTAAGACTCTCCTCCCAATAGATTAAACCTAAGACTCCCCTCACCGTAGCCTGACCCTAACCCTCTCCTTCCATTACTCCAACCCTCCCTTCCGGGTGTGGGACCCGCTTAGAAAGTCTGATTTTCCAAGAAAAGTTGTGAACTGGCTGGGATTTTGTAGGCATAGCAATCGATCCACGGAGCTCCGGAAGCTCTGTTCAGCTAAATGGTAAGTAAAAATAGTCCCTTCCCTAATTCTAACCCTAACCCTCCTTTCCTGGCAGCCTGACACTAACTCTCCCTCACCTGCAGACTGACCCTAACCTTCCCTCCCCTGCAGCCTGACCCTAATCCTAACCCGCACAGATAGTTTACTCACCTGTTTCTGGTCCGGCGATAGCAGCAGCGGAGGTACGGCGGAGGGATATCGCAGACATCGGAAGGACAATGGTAATTGCCAAAGTGAATAGGTAAAATGTGCCGAACGGCATACTCACCCATTCACCAAAAAAGTAGAAAGCGGTAAGTATTCGAAACTTGGACTTTTTGAAGAGAAACTTTCAGAAGTTCCATTTTCGGCAATTAGACTCTCGTACCGGAGAGTGTAACTGCTCCCTTCCCCAGTGCCTAACCAAAAAAGTCCCCAGAGAGACTGTTACTCACCTTTTCGGTCAGTCGTGTGGTGGGTGTGATGGCTTTCAAAAAATAAATGGGTAAGTATGCCGATCGGCATACTTACCCAATCTTAGAAAAGTTAGAATATGGCTGCCTTTCAAAATAGAGACAGCCGAAAAGGACCATTTCGTGTCAGCAACTACGTCCTCTGCAAGGGAAGGCAAATTTAAGCTGTGAAAGTATAATTAGAGTTGGGAGGTGATGTTTCATAGCTTAACTTTCTATTCTACAGATTAATAGGAGGCCTATGTGCAGAAGCAAAGTATGTTCACTGCAAAATAATTAAAATGCATTTGCATTGTTCACATTGCAAAATGGTTTCTCTTTAGTGAGTGTTTCCACTAGTTTTACCCTTACTAGCAAACTCTGGATCAACCCCCACAGTGTGCACAAACTACATGGCCAGGAACAGGATCCTCATAGCTCCTGTTTGCAATCTATGTCAAGAACAAGGCATTTTTTTTTATTCGTTGCATAACAAACACCGTGAGCTAAGCAATAAACACATTCAGACTAAAGATCACACTAATGACTTTGTTGTTGATGCAGACAAGGAGTTTCATAACTAAACACGTACTTGTCACTGACAGATGAAAATCTAGATATACAGAATCTATTAAATAACCTGTTTACAGAGCCACACAATAAATTATTCTAGAACTTAGGCTGTCCAGACATAAAGGAAATTTTCTGAAACTTTTTAGCTGCTCCTAAATCTATTTTGTGAAGATCTGTCATCAACTACCAACCAAAGATCTCAGTAGAGGTCATAATCATTTTACCAGCTTTTAGACAGGGAATCAAAATCATAATACAAGGCATAAGGCTCCTTTAAAAAAAAAAAAATACAAAGCATTACTGATGTTTAGCAGAATCACTGGACAACTGCATACAGTAAGTAAAAGTTCACTTGCTTATGGCTCACTTTTATAATATAAAGACTTTAAGAATTACTTGCATTTATGACAATTTGCAGTTTGCTTTCCCTTCAAAACATAGCATAAAATTACTGCATATCTGATTAAATATTTAACCCTGGTAGTAGCCTGGGTTACTGACAATTCTAGTTTTGCAATTTTATACTACGGTAGATATTAAGTTTTTCCACTTAAAATAAAAATAGACTATGCATAACCCCAAACCACCACAAGACATGTCCTCATTTACTCTTTGGGGGGTTTCTTACCCATGACAATTCCTTTGCAGGCTACCTTCCCAGCTTCTTCATACTGCTGCAGGGAGATCAGGTCCTCCAGGTCCCTTGTGATCTTGGTGACTTTAGTTTTCGTGTTCAGGCACTTCTCCAGCAGGCTGGACAGAAGGGTGTTACACCTCAAATCCTGGGAACCCCTGATCTTTAACCTTTGCTTGCAGACATGGCACCTGTTTAGAGCTGACCCTTTCAGGCATCTCTTACAGAAACTGTGCCCACAAGTTACAGTCACTGGGTCCCAGAGGGGCTGCTGACAGCATGGGCAATTAAAAATCTCCATTGGAGAGGACTTCAAGGGGGGAGTACAATAAAGATAGAAAACCCTGAGTAAATCCTTCCAGCAGGTAGATCTAGAGCTGGCAAGGGTGCATCCGAGTCTATACAGCTGGTAAAGGGGGTGTTCCTCAGCACTGGCATCCAGTACAAAGAACAGCTGATAGCATCCTGATGTGGCAGCAGAAGTCACAATGAAAATAAATATATATATATATAAGTACCAGCCTAAGCTGGCACTGAACGCTAACTACACTCTTACATAAGAAGTCATTTTGTGAGACATCGTAACACAAAAAGCACAACACTGTCTCATTGCAATACCCTACTGTGTAAAGCACATTAAAAAGAAACCCCCCACACAGACACACAAAGCATAAAGCTCTGACATAACATGTGCAGCTACATTACATAAAGTCTGCCGTCACGTGACGCAGCCCGGCGGCCTCTCATTGGCTGCGGCGCGGCTCCCCGCCCTTGTTGTGAAACAGGCAGCAGCCCGTGTTTCATAATGGTCACAAATTGGAGAGGGGGAGAGGATGGCTTATTACCAAGGGGTGGTCTGTGTGGATACAGCTAAACAAAGATATGATTACATGTGTGGGGTGTCATAACACAGCCAGGCATAAGCAGCTTGCAGCTTTGCAGTAGCTTTAGTCTTATTGGTGTTTTACAGGAGCATGTGGCTGCTTCATTGTATAACTTCTAAGAGGAAACACCAGCTCCTATACAACCTGCAACAACGCTGTCATGTAAAAATCCATCTATTTGTTGGTTATTGTGCTAGATAATTATGGTCATTTATTATTATTTATCATTAGTAGTAATCATGGAGCAGATCCAGACTCCACTACGCTCTCCTTATGTGTGGGAGTCTGTCCCTCCGACAGAGAGGGGAGTGAAGCCCCCTGTCACTCTCCTCTCTCATGCGGGGCTTCTGCCATAAGCCTGCCTTAAGTAAAGCGTGCGGATTAGCGGTCTGAACAACCGCTGATCCACACGAGTGTGGGAACCCACTCCCACACTGTACCGTTACCATGTTCTCCCGCCCGCTAAAGTGGGGAAGCGCAACCCATTTCTTTGGAAATGGCATCATACGGAACTAAATCCATAACACTAGCATAACATCTGCAACATACTCTTCTCTGGCCTCCCTCTGGTCGATCTCGCTCCCTTGCAATCCATACTAAATGCCGCAGTCAGACTCATCTTCTTTAAAGGCACTACTTCCACCTCCCCTCTCTGTCTATCTCTACACTGGCTTCCTGTCCCTTTCAGAATTCTCTTCAAAGATCCTCACCTCAACTTACAAGACTCTCTCCTCCACCCCCTACCTCTCCTCCCTTACCTCTATCCACACTCCCACCCGACCCCTTCGGTCTGCTGGTGACCACCGCCTCAACTCCAGCCTGATAACTACCTCTCACTCCCGCATCCAAAACTTCATCTCTGCACTAAAACAACCTACCATCAGGTAATCCAACACCCTCCAAACCTACAAACACTCCCTCAAAACCCACTTCTTCAGGCTACCCTGCCCTTCCTCCACCTAAGCTTTCCTGCTTCTTCATGCCTGTGTCTCCTGTTTGTTCACCCCCTTCCACTTAGCATGTTGGCTCTTATGAGCAGGATCTTAAATAAAAGATCTAAAATTCTTGTTCATATTTTCTACCATAATAATTTATTAGTCCATAAACACTTAGGCCCGTATTCAGACCTTCGTTTTCTGTGCCCGTATGTCCGTATATAAGTGATTGTAGTTACTGGGCATGCGTAGTAATTTTTGTGTGCTATTTAGGTTGCGTTTCGCTACGTAAATTGCGCACACGTGGTCTTTAAGACCTACTTTAATTACTACTGTTTCCCAGTAACTACAATCGCTTAATTACGGAAGAACGGGCACAGAAAATGGAGGTCTTAATACGGGCCTTAGGGTATTAAGTGGAAATGAGTGATATATGATGGTTACTGTAAAAACTACTGGACACTTTATGTAATGTAAAGAGAAATCTTATATATAAAATTACAGTTATATAAGAGGCCTTATTTGGCTCCCCCCACATCATATTATTTCAGTAATTTTCTCACATTGGGCCTGATCCAGAACAACGCTTTGGAGCGAATTCACGCGTGGCGGAGACGTAAAATCGTGGTTTTGTACGTACTGCGCATGCGCACCATAGAAAATACGCACATTAACGTAGCGTAATTGTGAACGTATGGGCCATTCACGTATGTGTCACGTAAATACTTACGTGTGGGCGTGCCAATTTTACGTGCGTCCAAAATACGTCTGAAATACGTGAAGTAGGCGGGGGGTTGTATTTAAAGTGTACAGTATGGGCGTGCTTAGCTGCGGAAATTCGTCTAGCCCATACGTACGTGTGCATATCACTGCGGTTACGTTGGAAAAAGTTAAGGTAGGGTTTGGAAAGCGTATCTTGACAAAATATGTACTTTCAAGGGGTGTGCCGAGGGGAGTTTAGCGAATTTATGCGCACGAAAATACGCTACGCGAATAAACGTACGGCAAACGTAGTTCTGGATCTACTCCATTGTCTTGTTAATTATCACATTTGTTATTTAAGTTTTCTGTATGTCTTATAACTTATTTCGCTGGCATCCTTGAGTGATCCTTGAGTTGACAAATAATAAACAATACAATATATATATGGTGTTTAATTAATAAATAATAAAAGTTGAGTTTTATTTTCTATTGCCTTTATTGGGTCTATTGGTGCAGGGCAACCAGCCATGCATACAGCGAGGATATTAAAATAGGGTCCTCTTAAATAGTTAGCTCTTACCCAGTAGCCACAATTAAATTCTACATTGATCTGGCATTCAAACGATAATCCGCTGAGTAGCCAAATGGGCTTGACATGACTGCATAAGGGATTTTTGGTTGAGGGATTAGAGAAATGCCATATTAGAGTGTTAAGCTTCTTAATATTTCATTCAGCAAAAGAAATACTACAGAATGTAATGCAGTTGGAGATTGAGCAAGATTTGACTGGTAAAACCCTTAGCTGCAATGAAACCTAGTTCATACCTTAATGTACAATACCATAATGTAATGTAACCATAATGTAAAGCAGGCATTTCAAACTCAAGCCGCATGCGGCCCAAAAGTTTTTATTTTGCGGCCCCATCTCACACAGGGAGGTACGGTGATCGTTGCTGAAAGTTACGGACGCCAGATCCATGGCACCCAGAGCTGTGGATTACGCCGGGCAACATTTGCCCGGCGCATGTGCAGAATGGCAGAAATGCCGTTCTTACGTATACGGCCGCCGTAAAAATGACGGCAGCCGTAGATCTGGATCTGCCCCATGATGAGGGATACTGGGAGCTGAAAAGACATGACGAGGGATACTGGGAGCTGGAGAGACATGATGAGGGATACTGGGAGCTGGAGAGACATGAGGGATACTGGGAACTGGAGACACATGGCAGGGATTCTGGGAGCTAGAGACATATGATGAGGAATACTGGGAGCTAGAGACATATGATGGGGAATACTGGGAGCTAGAGAGACTTGATGGGGATAGTGGAAGCTGCAGACATATGAATGGGAAATTACTGGGAGCTGGGGACATATGAATGGGAAATTACTGGGAGCTGGAGACATATGAATGGGAAATTACTGGGAGCTGGAGACATATGAATGGGGAATTACTGGGAGCTGGAGAC
>WWET01000756.1:37884-49608 GCA_011038615.1 Limnodynastes dumerilii | reverse complement strand
TAGGGAAGGGAAGTTTCTTCATGCACAAGAACTACTACTAGTAAAGTGTTATGTTTGCCTGGATAGGGGGATGGATACCCACAGTAGGGAATATCTCACTCAAAGTTACATGCCGCTGCGGCATGTAACTTCTTACCTGTCCCACCGTGATCTCCCCTTGACCTGTAACCCTGCTGACAGTTTGCAGACATGTCACAGGCTGGTGACAACATGCATATCCTCCCATGGGGGCGCCACCACTGCAGTCTATTCAGCAGGCGCACGCCACCGCCGTCTGTCTTATGGCCATTTTGGCTGTCAATCTCAGCCAGAATGTCAGCCAATAGGATTAAGGTGTGTGAGGGCTGCTGATCAATCAGATGTCAGCAACCCTTATATAGAACAGGCAGTGGCCTTTTCCACTATCTACTTGGCACATGGTGTGACCCTGCTACACACCCCTCCTGTACATGCTCCTGCAGGATTTAGAGCAGTTACTCCTTAATCTTTATTGCTGGGCACGTCTGTTCTAAACTATTGCTACTACCTTTGACAGCAAGTGTCCATTGCTACTGAAGCCCTGGGTTCAATGTCAGGGGCTGCGACCTGCAGGGTTTCAGCAGCCCAGACTATCCCCATCATTAGTGGCTCTGGTGAAGACCTGATGCAGGTTAGACTCAGTGCCCTGGCATGTAGTACCCTAAGGTAGTGTAACACCCAAATCCTGACAGGTGGGAAGAATGGATCTGTATTCCTTTACACCATTTCCATGCTGACTCCTACATCATATGCTGTGTGCTGAGAGGGTATAAAGCTTAGAGGACCATTTAAGAAGATATGAAGCAAAAAGCCCTATAGCAAATTTCTGGTGGGGGAGGGGAGACCCACTAGTTCACTTCTGCGCTTCTGTCCACTCTGCTTTGCTCTGTGTATCTCAGAGTGGTTACAGGAGTAGCGATTGCTTTGGGCTAACTTATTTCTGGGCATCTAAAACTGGCTTCTCCTAAGCCAAGGAACAAGAGACGCAGAGGGTATAGAAAGAGGAGGAATAGAGGGGACACGAGACAGCCAAGGAACAAGAGAGGGAGAGGGTGTAGAAAGAGGAGGAATAGAGGGGGGGGAATAGAGAGGGCAAGAGAGAGGGGTAGAGATACAGCCGCTGATTGGGTACTGCCTAAGAGGATGCGTAAACGCTCCAATCACCCACCTCTTAATGGCTTAAGCTTCATTCAATACTTTCACACCTAGTATCTCAATTAAGTTTCATTAGTTTCATAATCGATCTGCCACTGTCTGCTAAACATTACCGAAGCTAAGTAGCATTCATGTATTTTGCATAATTATTAATAAAATATTATAGTTAATTTGGAATGATGTTGTGCCTTCTCCTTTAACTTTGCTGAAACCACTCCTGTTTAATATATTTTTTTATGACATTGGTGATGGTTTAGAGAGCAAAGTTTTGATTTTTGCATCGGACACTAAAATACAAAAGCTAATTAAATCAGAGCAAATGTAGTTTCTCTACAGAGGGTCTTGAATAAACTGGAGGATTGGGCACGATGGGGTTTAACATAGATAAATGTAAGATTATGCATTTAGAGATCAAAAACAAACATGCAATCTATACATTAAATAGAATAAATTTAATGGAGAAGGATTTGGGAGTGCTCGTAAACAACAGACTTAGCAGTAGTGCTCAATGTTAAGCAGCAGCTGCAAGGGCCAATAAAGCATTAGCATACATAAAAGGGGGCATAGATGTAAGAGAAGACAGTGTCATTTTGCCACTGTATACCTATAAATCCTAAGTAAGGTGTCATCTTGAATATAGAGTTCAGATCTGGAAACCACTCCATAAAAAAGACATTTTGGAACTAGAAAGGGCGACAAAATTGATAAAGGGTATGGAGTCATTAAGCTATGAGGACCGGCTAGCCAGTTTAGGCATGTTCACTGTAGAAAAGAGGCATCTAAGAGGAGATATGATTGCTATATACAAATACATCAAGGGTCAATAGAGAGAACTTTTTACCCTAAGGACTGTACTCAGGACACAGGGTCACCCACTAAGCTTAGAGGAAAACAAATTTCACAGCCAGCAAAGGAAGGGCAGTCAGAATGTGGAGTTCACTGCCAGAGCAGGTTGTGATGGCAGAATTACTTGATATGTTTATGAAAGGGTTAGACAATATTTTTGCAGAGAATGACATCCAGGGTTACCTGCACCATTAATTAAAATGAAGAATAGTAGTGGATCCAGGGAATTATCTTGGTTCAGGGTGAATTTTCCAGATTGAAACAGATTGGAGGTTGATTCATCTGGGTCAATTTCAATTTTAAGATAGGGATCACAGGGAATCCATAGTAGGATGAACTTGATGGACTGGTGTCTTTTTTCAGCCTCATCGGCTATGTTACTATGTAACTCCTAATATTTAAGGAAATCTCAAGTTCCACCTGAAACACTACAGTAGCAAATAAGATTTTCTGTGATCTAGAGGTAAATGAGAAGCTTCAAGGCTGTATGTGGCCAGAGTTTATCTCCTACATTGTGATACCAGGTTTGTAAAGAGAATGGTAATTATTATTATTATTATTATTATTATTAATAATGCTTATTTATATAGCACCACAAATAGGCCGCAGCGATTTACAGAGATTACATTAGACCTTCACATCAGTCCCTACCCCTATTGGAGCTACATACTAAGGCTCCTAACACATACATACACACACTATTGCCCAGGGATGCCTTCAGAATTGGTGGGGTACAGGACACACCAGTGAGCTCCGCCTCCTATCTGACGTCATCGGTGACATCACATGGGCGGGGCCCTGCAGACCTTCGCTACCATTTGCCCTGTGCCCAGGTAAATTCTTCCCTTTGCATTGGCCCTGTAACAATGGCGGGCCCCCATCATCTGCGGGCCCACGACAGTAGTTGTAGTTGGTGGCCCTGCTATTGCCAATTGCCTAAATGTATTTGTGACTTCCCAAAGTAGAGAAAGACCACTAAGCCGTCTGAGAGAAGACTGATACATTATACACACACAACATAAAATGTAATTTAACTGGGAATTTTTTCTGGCACCAGTAAGTCTTGTCCACCACTTCATCCACAGGGGGGTGGCATGAAAATTAGTCAACTATGAATACAAAAAAACATGATCGCTGGTTGATGCAGAAAGAATCATTTACTGTTGTTATGATATATGACTTATTAAACATAATGTAAAGTAGATAGTATAGATATGTCCTGAAGAAACCACGTTGCAGTTTCTGCATCATCAGATCTTTGTTGCTCCTCAACTTTCTAAAAACAAAAAAAAATACAGATCAGAAAATATCCAGTGTTATTCTAAGCACTGTTACTGCAAGAACATTAACAACACATCATTGGCATTATGGGTTTATGTGCTCATTATTGCTCTTTATCTACTTCCTTAATGTCATACCAACGATCTTACAACAGTGAGATTCCAAACACACAAACACAGCTTTGGCAAATCCCACTTGCCTGTGCTGTCCATATATAGTGATTGATATAAATCAAAAGTAGGAAAAAAGTGAATGAGAGTACTGAGTATTGAGTCATTCATTCTTAAATACTGAGGACCGGATTCAGACTACCGGATGTATAACATATATGTACGTAGTTCACCGTGTATTACTACTGTGCATGCGTAGTAAATTTTTTATGTAATCTACGTATCTTTTCGTTACGTAGACTGCGGTCTTTAAGAATCCCATACAGGCGGGGATTCAGCATGCATAAGTGTAGGACCAGCCCTTCATCGGAAATTCTAACATATGGAACTGAGTTCCGTACGCTAGAAGTTACACTAGCGTAACATCTAGCACATTCATGGGCCGATGTTATTTGTCAAGGGGCTTACACAAGTTACTTGCGTAAGTCTCTTGACTCACTTAATTGTGACCATATATGGCCCAGTGACCATATATGGTTCTATCATTAGAGAGTGGGAATATTGTTTGTCAAATTAATGTATTTTGTGAATTAGTTTTAATGGATCGGATCCAGATTTAATTACACTTTGTGAGCGGAACTCCACCGCAGCAAAAGCGAAGTTACACCAGTGTGACCCTAAATTTCATAAGTGTTTGGGTTTTAAATTCCTTCTGTACAAATGGCCCTACCTTTAATTTTCATGCATCTGCCCCGTTTTACGTGTGATGAAGGATCATACACAAGGGCTTAACCAAGGCCTTACTGTACGATTTAAATGCCTGCTCCTGCCCACCAGCGGAAGCCCGCCCTCGGAAAAGGTTTCCGATCCAGGATTGTTTGCAGTACGTTCCAATACATAACCAACATGTGCACACAAACACACGTAGCACTTAAGCATTCAGAATGCATAAATCAGCTGCTTTATGCATAATTCTGGATCCGGTCCAATATGTACGTATACCCGAAAATAAATTCTCACCTTCTAAAGAGACTTGAGGGTCATTGGTCACTGGAAATTCATCATCCACTTTTTCTTTCTGGATAAATGGTTCATTTTTTTTCACACTCCTTTTCACCATGTCTGCCACTTCATTAATAATAAAAAATATATATTATTATAATAATATTTTTTGAATGGG
The DNA here is from genome assembly GCA_011038615.1 of Limnodynastes dumerilii. NCBI lineage: Eukaryota > Metazoa > Chordata > Amphibia > Anura > Limnodynastidae > Limnodynastes > Limnodynastes dumerilii. Next base: position 45,018 of record WWET01000756.1, on the reverse strand, counting down.
CAAATCACATTTCAGTGGGGCTTTTATGTCTTTTCTACTTTTGCTATAATGAAAATCACTTTGACATTGTAGTTCCACTTCAATGGGAAAGACATTTTGGACGCACCAACAAAATCATGCCACAGGTATAAGAATCATGGGGTATCCTGATTACCTAATGATTGTTTTATGTAAAACTTGAGGCTAAATTAAGTTAAATATTTATAAAAGTATTCAAATAAATAATGTTAGCGTTAATTTGCTGGATCTTTAAAGGCCTATATATTAAAATGCACGAAAAGATAGTGTGATGCAGTCTGCAGGGGGATGCATCGCAGATTGGCGCCAGGCTTATCCCCAGCTGCACTCCCTTTACCATAACGTTGTCACCCTCAGGATAAAAGGGTCAATTGCAAATACAGAGAGGAGAGGGCTCAAGGGTCAACCTTGTCTGAATCCACATAACATACTAAAAGTAGGGCCCATCCAACAATTCACAAGAGGGAAACTCTCAGTGTGCCTATATACGGTAAACAACCAATCAACCACCCTCACTGGCAGACCATAGCTCTGGTATTCATGATAGACATGATCAAAGGCCTTAGACTGATCCAGCACCAGAAGGTATTTCCCCCACTTCTCAGCTTTGCACTACTCAGTGGTCTCCCGAATGCCAAGGACAACAGTGCTTTGAAGTGGAAAGCAACAGGTCTAAAACTTACATAATTCTGTTAAAAATTTCTTTTGCCAGAATCTTCCTATCAGTTTTAAGAAGGGCGATGGGGCACTAATTCTCAATCCTAGATGTGTCCTTCTCTTTGGATAATGAAACAAGAGCGGACTTCCTCATGAAGGGAGGGAGAAGCTCATGTTAAACACCTCCACCAGGTGCGGGGCCAAAAAGTCTACAAGGGTTTTATAAAATTCATACGGGCCTAGGCTTTTTTTATTGGATAAACAATCAATCACCCTTTTGACCTCGTCCACCGTTAATTATCTCAATATCCAAGAGATCAAGAGAAGCCTGATAGCCACCCAGGTCATGCACTCCCCTCGGAAACTGCTCCATCATCTCTCTTATAAGTACCTTCCCAGACAAAATGCTTGAGTAGAATGAGTGCACAACTGACAAGATACATCCTTGATCTTTGCGCAGTTCTCTTATCTCCTTTACATCAACCGACCTCTTACAGTTAAGGTAGAGATCCGGAGAGTGGTACTTACTGTAGTCCTTATCCAAAACCAAAGAGACATACCGGTCATACTGGCACTCCTTTATCTGGGGTCTTACCCGGGAGATTTCCCCACTATCTCCACCCTCAGGGATTCGGAAATCTAGATTATGGACTTTGAAGCGGTGCTATCTTTTCCTTTACTCTCAATGCACCGATACCTTTTGATTTTGGGGATTTAATCACCTTTTTTTCACATGTTCAGGCTGAGCTTTTCCTTAAGGCTTTACCTCCCCAGATTTGGGGGGCTTCTTGCAAGTCCCTAATATACCTTCAGCTGTCTTTTTCCTACCCTGTGTGGGGTAACCTCGAACAGGCTTGTCACCAGGTCACACTCCCTGGTTGCTGGTACTCACTGGTGGTTCTGTGAGTAGGCCTAGACTAGGCCCAGGGAGGATTCCCAAAACTGGGTAAACTGTAAGTGGCTTTTGGAAGTCAGGCGCTTAAAGCACACATCTATTTAATGGCCTTTACACTGTTATTTAGCCTTTGGCTAGGAAGCATCACCAGTCAACTTTAATACTGTTTTGCAACAGATAAAAATTTCCTGCCCTACATTTCAACATGGTTTTGCCCAGAAGAAAGTTATTCTCCTCATAGACTATGATCAACTAAATACAATGGTGTAGATCCAGACCTACATGATTGTTACGTTTGTTAGTGTAGCGTGTATACGCTATCGTAAGTACTATGCAATCCCCCTGGCACTCCCAGACGTACTTTTGCTGATTTACGTCTCCCAAACCCTACCTCAGCTTTTCCAAACATAACCGCACTCGTACGTACCAGTGCGTAGTTGGAGCATAGATACGGCTAGCGTATTTTTTGCACGCCCCTTCATATGTGGTTACTACATTGGGGTAGATCCAGAACTACGTTTGCCGTACGTTTACTCGCAAAGCGTATTTACCCGTGCGTACCTTCTATACACTCCCCTTGGCACACCCCTTGAATGTACGTATTTTGTCAAGATACGCTTTCCAAACCCTACCTTAACTTTTGCCAACGTAACCGCAGTGATCGTATTTACGCAGCTAAGCACGCCCATACTGTACACTTTAAATACAAACCCCGCCTACTTAACGTATTTCAGTCGTATTTTGGACTCACGCAAAATTGGCACGCCCACACGTAAGTATTTACGTGACACATACGTGAATGGCCCATACGTTCACAATTTCGCTATGTTACTGAGCTTATTTTCTATGGTGCGCATGCGCAGTACTTACTAAAAGGCGATTTTATGTCTCCGCCTCGCGTAAATTCGCTCACAAGCGTTGTTCTGGATCTGGCCCATTGTTACGGACGCCCAGAGTTACGTGTCGTAACATCTGCCATGCACATGCGCAGAACGTACAAACGGCCAAAATAACGCTAGCAGCTAGCAGCTGTCGTACGTAGTTCTGTATCTGGCCCAATGAGCTGAATCCTGAATTAAGTATGCACTGCGCTTGATTCCTGGCAGTCAGGAGCTGATTGCTGTCACTTTTCATCAACCTGTACTGAGAAGAGATGATGATTTTCAAATAGCTGAACGCCAAAAGGTAAATTTAATTAATCCTAACCTACCCTTCACAAGCCCTGAACTTAACTCTCCGCCCTCCACAGCCTAACTCTAACCCTCCCTTAACCCTAACTCAAACCTTAACTCTTTAACCTCCACAGCTTAACCCCAACCCTTCCCTAACCCTTACCATAATTGTCCCACAGCCTAACCCTAACCCCTTCCCTTGGAGCCTAACCTTGCTTTTAATATTTAAAATGTAATCATGAATGGTGCAGCTGAAGTTAAGCTTTCAACTGCATCATTCTCGAAAGTCTGTCCTTTGTGACGGCAACTACATCCCCTAATCTTTTATGCTTCTGCCCCATATAAAATGGGGCTGGGGTGTAATAATAGACTGAACTTAACCAATCACTGAATGAACGATTTAATCGTTGTTGTACGCATGCCTGGGTCATCAAGACTGCGTAAATAAGCTGCATAATTCTGGATCAGGTCCCGTGAGGGATACATTTTGTTGTAGCCAATATGCAAGAAAAAACAGCCTATCACATCATGGTCAGACTTCAAGACACTGGTTATTTGCGATTTGAAAAGTTGTATTCCCATGAATATTAAGTTACCCTCAAAATTATAATGACTAATTAGTAATATTATGTATTCAAATTTTTGTGAGAAAAATTATTAAGTACTTACATGTGTGGATAATCTGGATTTTATTTATTTTTTGTGGAGTCTGAATGTAGGTGTCATCCTCTACTTAAAAACATATTTCTGAATGTCATTTAAACTGTATTTAAGTAAAAATTGTATTTGCAGATAATACGACACACAAAAGTAATTAGTAAAACAATTACATTATAACCAAAAATACAAAACTTGCTTTACGTACAATCAAAAATGGCAGCTCTTTTCCCAATAAAGCCCTCATATCCGTTATTGTCGTTATTGTCGTTATTGTCGTTATTTTCATTACTGTCAGACATTTTATTGAATTTGAAACAGGTTTCCAAGCTGCAAAAAAAAAGAAGAAGATTTTAAATATATTTTAAACTCGGCATTGTTCCTCTGAGCTTTTTTTTTTACTGTTATTCTATTCCTTTTTTTACATAGAAACAGAAAGTGACGGCAGATAAGAGCCACATGGCCCATCCAGTCTGCCCAGTTGTTTATTGACTTTTATTTTTCCAATTGATTGTCAGTAAATACAATACCTTATTCAAGCTAATTTTGGCAAAATGTAACCTCCATGTCAGGCATAGATAACCTTAATCTAAATCGTGCAGATCACGCAATCAAACAATAGTTTCAGTAGACATCTTTCCAGTGTGTACGGGCACAGTGTGTACATCCACTAATGCTGTAAAATCATCTGAAACAACATCTGATCATGTGATCATTTGATTTTTGGGAGCTCACAGCTGTCACGATCAACAATGCCCGATGACTTCTTCTTTCTTCAGAGTGTACTGTCAAGTACTGAACGAATCAGCAGGACAGTACAAAGATCAGCTACAGAATCTTGAGTAATCACAGTAACGATGTTCAATTATTACAAAAAATCCCAGTGTGTATTATTATTATTATCATTAATTTATAAGGCGCCACAAGGTGTCCGCAGCGCCATACAAAATACAACAACAAAATACAGTACAGACATACAGGGCAGGGATGGACAGGTGTGGGTACCCGCAAAGAATGGCCCTATTTCAATATTTCGAACTGGCTGGGATATCGATTGCTTGTGGCTCCCCTTTTATGGTCTTAACCCTAAGCCTCCCTTCCCAAGCACCTAACCCTAACCAAAAATCGCGTCTGCGAAAATGAATGGGTGAGTATGCTGATTGACACACTGACCCATTCATAAAATAACTTCTAAAATGACCCCCTATTCGAAATAGAGACAGCCAAAAAGTAACTTTGGACAGCATAGTACATAATACAAATACATAAAATGCAATATAAACATAAAAATATCACAAAAATACAATAAAGTGAAGCAAGCACAGACAGAAAGGCATAATGCGAGCTGTCAAGCTTGACAGATCAGGGAGGAGGGGATAGAGCGCAGTTAGAGGTTGAGAGGGAGCCACCATGTGGGGATGGGGTAAAAGGGTAGCAGAGGGGGACAAGATGGTACGAAGTGAGGGATTAGTGGTGGAGGAGGGAACAACATTAGAATGGAGGGTCCTGCTCACGTGAGCTAACACACTAGTGGGAGGGATGGACTTACAGAAGACTGCTGGTGTGAGCAGAGGAGAGGGGGTGGAAGGAGAAGAAGGGACATATGTAGGATACAGTGAGGAAGTGAAGGAGGGGTAGGCTAGCCTGAACAGGTTCGTTTTGAGTGAGCACTTGAATACCTGCAATGTGGGGGAGAGTCTGACTGAAGAATGGAGGTCATTTTCAGTGCAGAAGTGCAGCATGGGAGAAGTCCTGGACACGGGTGTGAGCAGAACAGAGAGGACGGGAAGGGGTGAGCATGGTGATGAGAGAAGAGAGGCAGGGAGCAGTGAATGAGGAGATAGCCTTAAAGGTGAAAGTAAGGAGTTTTAAGAGAGGTCTGAAGCGGACAGGGAGCCAGTGGATGGTTTGAAGCCAGGGTAGGATGGCATGAGAGGAATATGAGCCTGGAAGCAACATTGATTATAGATTGAAGGGGGACAAGACTGGTGAGCGGGAGACCAATGAGGTGGAGGTCAAAGTAGTCGATACGTGATATGACTAGAGAGTGGATGAGGGTTTTGGTAGTTTCATTGGTGAGGAAGGGATGGGTGCATAGATCGAAACGGCAAAAATGAGTGAGGGCACGTATATGAAGTATAAAGGAAAGTGAGGAGTCAAGGATGACACCTAGGCAGCGAACTTGAGGGGAGGAGGAGACAGAGGTATCACCAATCCCCTCCTATGAATAGCAGCCTTGATTAGGCAGTGCATAAATCACACCCTTAAGCCGCCCCCCCCCCTCCTGCCCATGCTGTCGTCCCTTGTTTTGGCGACTATTGTCAATAGGAATCTTATTGGGACCACTGATGGCTGGTGAACAGAAAATAACTGAAATCCCAATCCCCTCCTCCATAAAAAAAATATGTTATGGTTGCAGCAGACCAGGGTTCACAGTCTAACTAGGAGTCTGGACTTCACTAGAACCTCTGATGTTGGAGATAGGCTGGGCTGCTGATACCCAGCAGGTCGCGACCCCTGTTGGGGTTGTTTATCTCTAACACACCAACACCCAGAGATAAGTGGCTAGCTGCAGGGCAGGAACAGAGACAAGGATCAAGGAGGCAGGATAAATGGAGAGGCAAGGCAAAGGAATGAAACATGGCACTCACAGAGAAAATCACCAGCAGCAAGAAGCACAGGAGACCTAATGCTATAACCGGCGATGTGGGACACACGCTGCTTGCTATTTAAAGTTTCAGCCTCCAATCAACTCCTGCAACCAGACACACCACCAGATGATTAAGGTCCCCCCCCCCCCCAGGCTAAAGGAGGTGTGTACTGATTGCAGGCCAGCTGAAGGCAACTACAGAGAAAGAGACAAGGTATGTAAACAGCCACATGCTACCATGATTAGCTTGACAGCGAGTAACACAAAAAAAATTCTGCAAACAAACATTTTAATTAAATAGAATAAAGAAATTGATTAGACACTAAATTAAAATAATTTGTAATTTACCAAAACTTCATCATTTACAAAAAAAAAAAAATTTTTTAAAGCTGATTCAGGGTTGTGTACACAATCATACAAAATCTAGTTTGTTAACACCACATATTTGAAGGGGCATTAAGGTTGTTTCAATGTTAGACTAAGTACAAGGCTGTTTGCTGGCACATCTTGCAACTGAGTTGACAAAAAATTCACAAAAAATTGTTGGAGAAAACACATTTGTGACAGTTTTACAGCTACTGATTTGTATTTAATAATGATGCTGATGATATTAAAGAAAATGTGCTGGATCCAGACTTAGTTAAGTGCTTGAACTTAGTTACTCCTGGGCTAAACCATGTTGATTGCAGGGGGAGTTAATTATATTCTTTGCATGCAGGGATATATCGTCGTGTAAATAGAATGATAGTTATGAGAAAAACATGTAGGGGCTGATCCAGAGGAAACCATAGTGCCACGTGCTCAATGTAAATGTGGTGAGTGTACAACGCTAGCTCTGGATAGCACATGGCGTATGGGTGGACACAAAGCAGACAAGCTCAGTACAGCGACCTGATCATATATACTACACAAGTCCAGGGTACATGGACTGTTTTTTATGATGGAAATAAATGTTATGAATAGTGCGACCAGTTGGAAAGCAACGTGACCACATTAAAACAATAGAAAATAATGATTCTATAAAAGAAAATAATAATAATGTGTTATTGCTGTATATATGAACAGCACAATACTACATCAGCAGG
>WWET01000756.1:19663-30563 GCA_011038615.1 Limnodynastes dumerilii | reverse complement strand
AGAGAGAGAGAGAGAGAGAAAAGAGCTCTTCTGTAGATTATCATTTACACAATTGCACTATTAAGGTTCTGTTGATGCTGACAATGTACAATTCTTTTTGTAGGAGGCAAACAGTAAGAAAGTGGATCATAATATCATACCTTGTATTTATGATTTTACTATAAAAAAAACATTATTAAAATAAACATGTCAATATTTGGCTTTTAGGACAATGTTTTTGAATATACTTTGTATATTGCCACTGTACCTGATTCTTAATTTTGAAACATAAATGTTATAATTGGTTATATAAGACCATAACAGACCATCGCTGGGAACATCAGTAATTTATTTTCTGCAGCTTACTACAGTATATGAAATGGATAGATAGAAAGATCTCATAAAGTAAAAGCAGCAATGTAGACGTGAGGGGTATAGACTATAGGATCACACTGGCATAACTTTGCTTCTGTGCTTAATTCTGGATCTGGCCCAAAATGCATAATGTAAATATGCATCATAAAGATGGAGCAAAACTCAGGACAAGTCCTGCTTGTGAGGCAATGCTAACCACTTCCTTTTGTTACGTGTCTATATATTTTAAAAACAGAAGATGGCGCTGTACTCCATTTTGGACAGCAACGATGTTGCGACTCCCGCAGTGAAGTGATTCTCTTTTTCAGACTTCTTATTTTATTGGAACTGGACCCGTGCATGTATCATAGTACACATGTGAACCACACAGGAGTCCATATACTGGGTATGAGAGTATCTGCAATAGTGGTTGGTGTTAGAGCATATTTGACGTTTTTTTTATTATTGAATTGTGGCAAAATAAATGTGTTTACTATTATTAGAGCTTTCACTTGCCATTATTAAACTACAGTGTGAGTCTGTGTTTATGTTTGATATTTTATCAGTCTATGATTGCTTTATTGGGATTATATCTTTTTAGTTCTATATAATGCAGAGTGTTTTGCTACACGCTCCTGAATAGCAGCTGCATTAAAGATTTGTATAAAGAGATTTTTGTATAAATAAGGTTTTTGGGAGTTTTGTGACCAGCAGCTTGATAATTATCTATAGTCTATAAGCACTTGCATGCTAACCCTAACCTTAACCCTAACCCACCCCTCACCCTCTGTTTCCCACAGCCTAACCCTTATCTTCCCCTTCTCGGGCCTTAACTCGACACCCACCTTGTCCTACAACTTACCCATAACCTTCCCTTTAAGCCCTAGCCCTAACTCTCATTTCTTAATGCCTAACCTTCCTTTCTCTAGGCCTAACCCTAACCTGAGTCCACCGCAGCCGCTGCATCTGCAGCCTGACGCTATTAGGAATGGGTCGAAATAAGTACTCGTTCTCAATAGCAATTTTCGATTTGCCGAGATTTTCTACAATGATATAGCCACTATTTAGCGGGTGACCTTACCATTGTTGAAATAGACGTCTTGACTGTCAATCGCAACCCACACGAGGCACCAAAGAAAAAGAGAAGGAGAGGGAAGAGAGGGAATAGAGCGGGTAAGAAAGAAAGATAGGGAGGGTGAGAGAGGGGGTAGAGATACAGTCACTGATTGGGCACTGCCTAGGGGGTTACATAATAGCTCCTATTAGCCTTGTTCCCCAGCTCCCCCTGAGTCAATGGCATTTGCCTGAATGACCTCTGCCAGGGATGTATTTCTACCAACAGTGCAGCTCCCTTCAGTTCCTATAGGGGGCAGTATGTCTGTAGAATTCATTAAGCAGTGATCTTCACAGACATGCATTTATATGTTATATATTATAATTATATATATATAATTATAGTTTAAAAATCATTTGACCCGACCAGGAAATTAGGAAATTCTTATATGGGACATTATATTGGACATTTTGGTGTGTTACTACATGTGTCTGCATTTTTATATGTTCTTATATGCGGACGTGTTATTAATAATGTGTAGAACCAGATGTTACAAGCCCAAGATATGCCAATAAGGTACCCTCTGGTACGAACAGAGGGTATGTGATACTAACTTTATGCCATGCTGGCTTATACTGCGCATATGTAGAATGTAGAAATTTATTAGAGAAGAAGTATCAATTAATGTACTTAAAACATGATTATAATCTAATAAGGAAGGGAGTTCTGGCTATGTTGCTGCTGGGGTGTATAGATCTTAGCACAAGGTCAGCTCCCCAGCCTCGCCTGCACGACTGACTGCAGTAGTGCCCACTTGACCTGTCCAGTTTGACCACAATTGAGGGGCTCCAGGACAAGTGCTGAACGTTACTGTAGCATTCATGAATGTTGCTTAATACTTAATAAAATATTATAGTAAGTTAATAATTGTGTTGTGCTTTCTCCTTTAACTCCTGGGCCTAAACTTTCTTTTGTTTTTATTTGATTTTGTTAAAATCGCCAGTGTTTGCTTGTTTTTTCCGTCAATATTGAAATCTCTCATTTACTATTGTCAATACGACAATTAAATCGCCGAAGATTTTAAAATGGCGAGTTGCGAAGTCGCTGGAGATTGGGCCCAAAATCGCCAGAGATAATAGAAGAGGGTGTGAGTGGAGAGTTTGGTCAAATCGCTGACAATTGGTCTGCAAGTTATCCTGGTGCCAGAAGGGCTAACAGCTGATGATTTTGGCTTGTGTTTCATATATGTGTGCTTTCGTAAATGTGCTGCATACAACATATTACATGCGTTCTGTGGCCAAACTTAAGGCCACAGAAATGGGTCATTCAAGTATAATAAAAAGGAGAATATTCACTAACATATTTGTGCTCACAAACATTAGTCAAAATAAAATGACAACAAAATATACAAACATGCAATAAAATAAACCTTTAATGCTGGTAATTACAAGAAGAGAATTTAGCAGCAAATGCAAGCAAAAACAAGGCAAAACTCAATAATATCATAGTTGATCAGTCACCAAAGTAGCCACAGTCCAACAAACATCACTAACGCCAAGCAGGAAGCCCCCTATGTTTTATAAAGGCAGGAAGCCCCCTATGTTTTATAAAGGCTGGGAGATGAACTCTCACAATATTTCAGTGAACTCCGTCGATTTTGATGCAATTTCTGTCAATTTTGGAAATCCAAAGCATAACATGTAAAAGATAGAAATCGCTGCCAACACACATCGCCGGAGTTTGAAAATCGCTCAGCAAACACGCCCCTTAGTAAATTCAGGAGAATAATGAAAAAAATCTCTTGACAACTACGGCTATTTACTCCGTCAATTTAAATCCCCCTTAGTAAATTTAGGCCCCGGTATTTAAGAAAACCTCAAGTAGGAAATAATATTTTCTATATTATTAAATGTAATTTAACTGGGAAATTTTTCTGGCTGATTTAAACATCTCGGACCGTATTCAGAGATCCGTTTTTTAAAACGACGCAATTATATGCACGCACGTAGCGAGGCACCACCATGACACTTTTTGAATAAGCCATTAGTTATCGGCCACTGCTGTGGGCTTGCACCCCAAGCTAAAATTTGCCAACCAGACCCTGCATATCACCTGTTGCGCTAATAGCAAGTGTTTTAGCTGTGGTCTGCAGCTGATTGGGGGCTCGAGTCTGTAAATAGCCAGCAGTCGGTATCCAGGCTGCCAGTTACAGCGTTGGTCTCCTGCGTATTACCAGCTGCTTACTCTTTGCATTTGCCTTGTGCATTCGTATTTCTTGTCAGTCCCTGTTTGTACCTGTGTCTCTCCTATTGTTCTTCCACTGCTTGCCTTGCCTACTGCAGTCCGTTCCTCTGGTTCCTGGTCTCCATTGTCTGTCCACCCCTGTCGGTTGTGTCCTCCAGTGTGTGTGTGTGCTGCAGGTGCAGCTTGCTGCATTTGCTCACTGCTATGGGTTACCTTTCTCTCTGTTTGCTTGTAGAGGGCTCTGTGTGTTTTCCATCTCACACTGTTTCTGAGTTGACATCTTGCTCACTATGCACCTGATTCACACTTAAGAAGGCTTTAGGTTCTTAATTATATGCAAAAAGTAGCAAGGCCACTCCCCTGACACGCCACAGGTTTCTAGCTTCTTAACCGAATTAAAAATGCTATAGAGTTACCTTATCTTTAGGTTCTTGGTTGTGTGCGCAGGGCGGCTAATTAAGGTTTCTGCCTAACCACACCCAGATTTCCTAATTTATATGCCTCCCTCCACCCAATCTTCTTATCTTCGTTCTTAAGTTTTTCTGACACGCCTCTTCCTTCTTAAGTCACTAGGAACCTAGAAGAAATAGGTTCATAATGGCGATTTAGAGCCGTCCCGTTCTTAAGTCCTACTTAAATTGTGTATATTAGGTTACTATGCATGCGCAGTATATACCTTTTTAAATATACGCATCTAAAATTCACAGATTCTTAAGTGTGAATCAGGTCCAATGTTGTTTAATTTCCACTGTGCATTATCTCTCCTTTCAGTGTGTTACTGTCCTCTGAGTCTATAATGAATCGTACTTAACCAAGCCCTTAATGAATTATATAAATACCCCCCTGTCCACCAAGGATACACGTTTTATACATGACAGGTATTCGCATGAATATTGAGTTACCCTTAATAATGACAAACGAGGAATATGACCTAATCAAATTATTGGTGTTTGTAAGTGTATGAATAAATGTCATGTGTGGACCTGTATTACCTGCTAATGCCTTGAGGATAATCTGGATGTGTTTTATTTTTTTTTTTTCACTTTACTTTTTAATTATTTGTTTTGGAGTCTGAATGCAGGTGTCAGCCTCTACTTAAAGACATAGGGCCTGATTCAGAGGCTGAAAATAAGAACTTAAAGTTACACCTGGGCTAAACCATGTTGATTTCAGGGGAGTCAAATTTCATTTGTTGCAACAGTATTATAGTTAAAAGGTGATGTTTCCCAGCTCAAGTCTAATTAGCAGTTAGCTGATCAGGTATCTGTGTGTAAGTAAAAGCAAAGCATTCTCCCTGCATGCATAGAATAAAATTAACTTGACTCCCCCTGAAATCAACATGGTTTTGCCCAGGTGTAACTTGAAGTTCTTATTTTCAGCCTCTGAATCAGGCCCATAGGGCCGTATTCAGAGAACCGTCAGCGAAAGGTTCGCAATTATACGCACGGACGTTGCAAGACAACACCCATGACGCTCCCCTCACACGGACGGGTTTTCTGTGACTTAAGAGACCATAAAGCACCTCTAACCATACGTGTGCACTTACATGCGTATAATACTTCCGTACGTGCGTATCTAACTAACCGCGCCCTCATAGCGCCCTCAAACAGTTATTTAAATGCCTCCCCCCACCCACTTTCAAGTATCTGTCTCCAGACGGATTATAGCCACGCTCCTCCGTACGTATTTCCCCACATGCGCTTCACACGTCCTCGCCTAATGGACTTCCCTGCGTAAAATCAACGTAGATTGCGTAAATTTAGTTACTACGCATGCGCAGTTCATCAGATCGTAAAAATACGCACGGAACTTCTCGCAAAAATGGATCTCTGAATACGGCCCATAATACTTTTTAAAAACTGCATTTAAGTAAAAATTACTGTACACAAAAATCATTAGTAAAACAAATTATGTACATTCAGAAGATGGCGTTAAGGTGAGTATTCCAGTGGTCTCCCCATGTAAACCCCTTTTCCTCCCCCTAATAGCTGTTATTGGGGGGGGAGGGGGGTACATATCGGGAGGCTTCTGGAATCCAGTTAACTAAAAAAAAAACCATTAAAAAACCCAGGTAAAAAATAAAAAAATAAAAAATATTAACAAATTTTAATAAAATATTATATAAGAAACCTATTAAGTTTAAAAAAAAAAACACACAAAAAAATACAGCTTTAAAACTTACCTGACCGGGCGCCCGTCTGGCTCTGATCCTGGTGCATGCGCAGTGATTTCGCCTTTTGAGACTTAACATTTTTAAAGTCTACTGCGCATGTGCCGGGACTCAAGAGCCGGGCGATGTCAGCTAAAGGCTCGTTGACCGTCGTGGGACTTCCCGCGGTCCTGCTAGGCTCGCTGTGAGGCGCATCGAGCCTATTTGCTATCATTAGTGCTCAGTGCGCTAACGATAGTAAATAGAGCCCCAAAAAACTACAAAAGTTAAAACATTTTAAACTTAAAAAAAACCCTTAGCAAAAAACTCAAAAAAAAACTAATTAAGGTCAATTAACAAATATGTCATTCATTAATATCTAGTGTAAAATAATGCAGAAGTAAAAAAGGTTTTTATGTGCAAATTATATTTTATTTAGTGAGATTTAGGAATAAAAGGATCATAATAACATAATCTTATATAAATTATTATTAAAAATAAAATTACTGATGATAATTACAACAATAATATTAATATACCAATAATATTAATAGTAATCATCATAATAAAGACAAAGTATTCTAATAATAATAATATACCAATAATATTAATAGTAATCATCATAATAAAGACAAAGTATTCTAAGATAGAGGAAAGCTGAGAAGGTGATGTTACCTGTGAATGAAGTTCAGAGATTATGATAATTGCTGCAGCTCCTGTGTCCTCTTCTCCATAAACGAATAATGAGAAATAGAGAAAGGAATTTAAAGACATGGAAATGAGCGGATGCAATATGTGTTATAAATCCAGTCATTCCTATGGCTTGAGGCATTGCTTAAAGTTAACGTCTGGCACAGTATTCACTAGAAAATACATGTTCTTCAAATTCATAAGCGTCTAGCAGAAATATTTGAGTTGTGGAATATTGTTACATAGAATTCTTAATAAAAACAAAGAATAAATAAGTGGCTGAAAAAGCTAGCCACACACTAGAACCAGTGGAGTAAGTTCTTTGCTGGTGCCCGGAGGCAAGGAAGTGGGGCATGGCATTGCGGAGCGCATTCCTGGGAGCCAGTAAGTAAAATTCCTTTAACGGAGCCCACAGCCTGTAATAGCTAATTACTGGCTTGGGCCCATTATCGTTTATAAGGTAAGTGCAGGATAGGACGCTGTAAAGGAGGACAATGGAAGTGCCCCCCTCCGGTCACAGTGCTTCCATTGCCTCGGGTACTTCCGCCATTGACTAGAACGATTAATGGTCACAGCAGGAAGTATCCGACAAGTTTTCCCCTAGTGAAATATCCTGATATCGGCACCTCAGTCTACTTCCTGCTGTGAATGATATTGTTTTACTGTATGGCTGGCTTGTGTTTGAAAGCACTGTGCTCAGGCCCAAATGGTTCCAGCAAATGGAAGTGCACAGTGAGGGCAGTGGCACTGTCGGGATTGAAAGGGTTGCTCGGATTTGCAGGAGGCCCGTGCAGCTGATTGGTTAGTTGTCAGGCCACCATTCAGCAGGGATGCACTCACATGCTCACAGCCTGCATTCCTCTCCTGAAAGTGGTACTTGGAGAAAGTGATCCCAACAAGCAGGAACAAGGGAGCTGCATGATCCGTGCAGGGATACGTTTCAATACAATCAGCTTTGCTAAAGTCTAAAGTTTTGTTAATTAGTTGGCATTACAGAAGGATGGAAGTCAGTGAGACGGGGAAGCTTTGACCAGGAGGTGGAGGTTCAGGGTCTGATTATTTGATATGCCCACACACTACAGGATATGATAACTTTGTAGACGATAACCCGTATTTTGTGAATATCAAAAGATAAAATTATTTGACCCAAACTTTTTAGGACCGTTTTATGGGCATATGCACAAACCATCTTCCCTTCACATTACGACGATTACTGGTCTGATCTCTCGATAACTGAATGATCGGACTCTACTGTATGGACACCTTAACTATGTTCTTGGAGTGTAACTGGAAAAACTAGTCTATAAGAAACAAAATCATTGCCTCATAGAGTATCAGGAAAATACATACATTTTATCTGTGTAGTTCTAACACAGTAAAGATTTTCATAGACAGAAGGCTTTCATATTCTCTAGGTCTTTGAGGAAGCCAATTTACATGCCTTGGCAGCTAGACTATATCTTGTGTATATGATATAGGAAAATCCCAATGTGGACTGTGTCAGATGAGTATAGTAGAGTCATCTGTCATTGCTGTGGATAAAGCCCCTTCTTTGTTGCAGTTACTACCTTATTGGTCGAAAGGATTTGAAACAAGCAAAGGCAACCTGCGGCAATCCAAATGTTGTGAGTCTGAATGTCCTATCATGCTTTGTTAAGTATCATCAACGAGGGATGCATTCTCCATAAAGAAAATGCTATTTCCGAAAATAGCACTAATTAGAAGATGTTATTAATGAATGGGAGAGTATGCTGAATTTATTTGTCTTAGGGTCAGGCTGTGGGGAAGGGAGTCTTAGGGTCAGACTGCAGGGAACGGAGTCTTAGGGTCAGGCTGCAGGGAAGGGAATCTTAGGGTCAGACTGCAGTCAAGGGAGTCTTAGTTTCAGGCTACAGGGAAAAAAGTCTTAGGGTCAGACTGCAGGGAAGGGTGTCTTAGGGTCAGGCTGCAGGGAAGGGAGTCTTAGGGTCAGACTGCAGGGAAGGGAGTCTTAGGGTCAGACTGCAGGGAAGGGTGTCTTAGGATCAGGCTGTGGGGAAGTAAGGATTAGGATATAGAAGGGGAGTGTTTGGGTGAGAATTAGGATAAGGGTTGGGGTAGGATAAATACTCACCTTTCTGCGGATTCATCCTCGGGAATTTCGATTGCTTATCCTCGGCGGGACAAGAGCAATCGATACCAAAGACTTTTGGAAAAGGGACATACTTGCTGTTGACACACCCCATCAACGCTTATACTGCTGGAAGATATTGGGAATTGTAGCTTCACAGCATCTGGAGTACGAAAGGTTGGCTTGCCTGTTTTAAGATGTATAAGGCTCCACTGTTACATGTCCCTGTAGCAAAATCACCTTCATACAAAGCTAGAGAAATGCGAGTCTGAAGTTGATCAGTTAACTTTCTGGTATATGTAATATCTCTCAAACGCTTTTCTATGGATCCAGAGAAGGTGAAAGCAATATTTAAGTGGGTCCAACCTCGGCCTCTGCCTTTAGGGAGGAGATAAGGGCCATTGGGCTGACTGTTAACATTAGAAGCTGCCACCAATGGGAAACGCCTAGACCAGACAGGTATGGAAGAGGTCTACAGACCCTATTACTGTGCCATAGAATTGGTTCCAGGGGTAAAACTTCCTGATGAGGTTATTCTCACTCTCACAGCATTTTTATGGCTGGCAACAAGGTTTGGCTGGCCACAAAGAATATCTGTATTCGTCAACACTGCAGGAAATTAGGTCCACAGTGCATTGGTCCTTTTTCCAATATCCAAAGGAATATCCCAGCGGCCTTGACACTGAAAATCCCTAGAAGCCTTAGAATTCCCAGCACCTTCCATGCATTTGGCCCTTCCTCCATACCACATCACCATAACCATAACGTCCTGTGTCAAATGCTGGATTTTAAAGGAGGTATCCAAATGGTTGTAATACATGTGTATATCCAGGGGTCTGGGAATGGTACACTATATAAAGTACATGTGGGGTTAATCAGTGGGTCTGGGAATGCCACCAGGGCCGCCATCAGGGGGAAACAGCCGGGCCTAGTGTCCTGGGCCCGGACAGAGAGGGGGCCCGGGATAGCCCCAGGCCTCCTTTCTGTCCTGCCCAGGACACCAGGGCCGTTACTAGGGTGGTGCAAGCGGTGCCGCTGCCCAAAGCGAGAGGAGCGGGTGAGTGCAGGGACACTATCAGCTGATGAATCTCCTGCTGCTCAAAGATTTAAACAGTGCCTGACAGGTTGACCAATCAGGGAGTAGCTAAGATCATTGGCCCAGATCCAGAACAACGCTTGTGAGCGAATTTACGCGTGGCGGAGACGTAAAATCGCCTTTTGGTAAGTACTGCGCATGCGCACCATAGAAAATAAGCTCCGTAACGTAGCGTAATTGTGAACGTATGGGCCATTCACGTATGTGTCACGTAAATACTTACGTGTGGGCGTGCCAATTTTACGTGAGTCCAAAATACGTCTGAAATACGTTAAGTAGGCAGGGGGTTTGTATTTAAAGTGTACAGTATGGGCGTGCTTAGCTGCGTAAATACGTGTTGCCCATACGTACGTGTGCGGATCACTGCGGTTACATTGGCAAAAGTTAAGGTAGGGTTTGGAAAGCGTATCTTGACAAAATACGTACGTTCAAGAGGTGTGCCTAGGGGAGTGTATAGAATGTACGCACACGAAAATACGCTACGAGAAAAAACGTACGGCAAACGTAGTTCTGGATCTACCCCATTGTGTTAATCCCTCATTGGCTGCTGCAGCTATGCATCGCCCCCACTTTCTCCATTTCCTCCTTCCAGTCCACCTCAGCGTCTGCAGTGTGCATAGCTCTGCTAAAAAGTAAGTGCACAGCCATGCTAAAATGTGTGTGTGTGTGTGTGTGTAAGTATTGTGTGCACAGCTCAGCTAAAAAGTAAGTGTGTATTATGCATGCATACATGGTGTGTGATATTATGCATGCATGGTGTGTATGTGTGTGTGTGTGTGTGTGATATTATGCATGCATGGTGGGTTTGATATTATTTTGCATGGTGTGTGATATTATGCATGCATGGTGTGTGTGATATTATGCATGTATGGTGTGGGATATTATGCATTGTGTGATATGCATGCATGGTGTGTGTGTGTGTTTGTTATAATGCATGTATGTAGTGTGTGTTCTCTTATGTATGTTATGTGTGTTTATGTGATATTATGCGTGTGTGTGTGTGTTTGTGAATCTAATGCATGCATGCAACTATATTTATGTGTGTAGTTATATATCTAAATATTTGATATATCTATGTGTTTGTGTGTGTATATGTAGAAAAATGTTTTGTGTTGATGGGGGGGGGGCATATTAGTTACAATTTTGTGTCCTCCTCCAGACGCCTGAAGGAAGGAAGAAAGAAGGAAAAGTGAGAATCAGCAAAGAGGTAAGTGACCCTATTTA
>WWET01000756.1:0-11768 GCA_011038615.1 Limnodynastes dumerilii | reverse complement strand
GTATTGAGTCATCTTTGCATGTCATGTTTAGGGTTGAGGGCTGAAGGTAATATCAACAACCCTGAGGTACTTAGTGCCCATGCTAGGTTAGCTCTGATGTGAGTGTCCAAGGACATTGTAAAGCTGGTTTGTGGATGCAACTAAATAGGTGATTATTGATGGAAAATGTAAGTGTTCGGAATCCTTAATTAGAATCTAAAATGAATCTCTGTCCTTTGCTGTAGATTTAATTTAAATTTCCTGGTCATATGAAACCCTAAAAACGTACAAATCCTGGCACAAATTCTTAACATTTCAGACACAATCATATGATTTTATGATCCGATTTGTATTTGAAATGTTACACTACCTACAATAATACTTTATTTCTACAAATCAACATATTGGGTACTATTTAGCAGGTACTGTTTATTGATAGAATATATTTGTACTAATTGGGGCTGATTCAGAGCTGTGCATTTATCTGTTTTGGTTTAATAAATAAAGATTAAAATATTTTTCCTTTTTAATAAAAAAAATATATATATATTTTTATTTAAATTTTTTTGCATTATGGCATTAATGTACATGCTCCACAAAGCACTTAAATGGGGTTTTAAATGCTGTAAACGCAAGGCTTCGGCAATTCCTCTACAGCTGAACTGATCCACAGCAGAACTCCTCCGCAGCACAACTCCTGCACAGCACAACTCCTGCACAGCACAACTCCTCCACAACACAACTCCTTCACAACACAACTCCTCCACAGCACAACTCCTTCACAACACTACTCCTCCACAGCACAATTCCTCCACAATACAAATCCTCCACAGCACAACTCCTCCACAACACAACTCCTCCACAGCAGAAGTGAAGTACAATAGTTTGATCCTTATTTCCTTAAGTGCGTTTGTAGTACACTCCCTTACACATGCGACACTTCTGTATGAAGAACCCTATCTTTAATTTTACACACTTGCCTTAAGTAAAATTGGGCTGGTACATAATGAAGGATCACGCAGAATACCACTACTATGTTCGGTATTAATGTACATGATCCACAAAGCATTTAAATTGTGTTTTAAACGCTGTAAATGCAAGCATTAAAAACCCATTTAAATGCATTGGTAAATGGCAGAGGCTTCGGCAACTCCTACGCAGCGGAACTCCTACACAGCGGAACACCTCAACATCGGAACTCCTCTGCAGCAGCAGCACGCCACAGCAGCAGAACTGTTCCACAACAAAACTCCACTGCAGTAGAACTCCTCCACAGCAGAACTGAAGGTGCAACAGTGCGATCTTTAATTTCATAAGTGCGTGGGTAGTACACTCGCTTACACATGGGGCACTTCCATATAATGGACCCTATCTTTAATTTTATGAGCCCGCCCCATGTAAAATGGGGATGGTGCATAATGAAGGTTTGGACACAAGGGCTTCACCAATTTATTTTCATTTATTTTTATACACCTGCAAAATGGGTTGTTCTAGCCCCACCTCTGCAGAACACACACACACAAAGTACTAAAGCAATCGGAATGCGTAAATCGTCTGTTTTTAATTCTGGATCCGGTCCAATATTCCCATATCTGTATATACCTGAACATAAATTCTCACCTTTTAGGTCTTAGTCTTTAGGTGCATTTGTCACTGGTAATTTGCCATCCACTTGATCTGCTTCCTTGAGTGAGGGTTCGCGTCTTTTTACACTCTTTTGCACGGCATGCATAACTTCTTCAATAAAGAAAAACATATATTATTATATTGTTTTTTATAATGGGTAAATCACATTTCAGTGGGACTTTTGTGACTTTTCTACTTTTGCTATAATGAAAATCACTTTGACGTTGCAGTTCTTTTTCTGTTAAAAAGACATTTTGGATTCACCAACAAAATCATGCCACAGGTATAAGATTCATGCTGTATCCTGATAGGTGAGCTTAATCCAATATAGCTATATTGTGGACTAAACCTCCTTTTTTTTTTTATAATTCTTTATTTATTGGTTTTAACAAATAAATAACGGAACAGGGGTACAATGCACATGCAAAAGCACAGCCAGCACAAAGAAAAAGAACAGTTAGGCATACAACTAGGCATGTAACAATTCAAAGGCAGCTTGTGCACGGAGCAGAACGTCGTACCCTCAGAGGGAAAATTAAAACAATAACCAAAGCACATAATCGCAATTTGTGGGAGAGGAAGCGGGAAGAAGAGGAACAAAAAAAAAAAGGGAAGGGTTGGGAACGTTATCAAAGACTAGGAAACTAAGTGACTCATCCAGTCAGTTTTGCCAATGGGCACCGAGAGCCGTAGAACGGGACGCAAAACGAGGGGGTAGACGGACCGGAAGGGGGCCATTACAGAGAAAGGAGGTTATGTCGTAATGATGGATTTATACGTGTCTGAGTCTTTGAAAAAGTACCATTGGACCCACGTGACACGATATGTCTCATAGGAATCTGTGTCAGTGGAATGGATATCATCTACATACCAATAGAACTCGATTTTGCGAAACCAGCCCAAAATTGTGGGGGGCAGGGGGGATTTCCACCACACGGGGATAACAGCCTTAGCTGCATTACTAAGTTGACATAATAGTGACTTCTTAAAAGTCGAGGGAGAGGCAGGGGACCATCCCAGGATCCAGAAAAGGGGGGTGGAGGGAACCTCCTCACCTAATATGTCTTTAGAGAGCTGTAGGACCGAGTCCCAGAAGTTACGTAGGCTAGGGCAGGATCACCAAATAGGCAGCATTGAGCCAACCGCACTCCGACACCGCCAGCAGCTATCAGAGATCTCGGGGTAGAACGAGTGTAGGAGTTCTGGAGTTCTGTACCACCTGGAGAGGATCTTATAGGACCGTTCCGTAATCTCGACACTTGGAGAGCAGGAGGACGTCACGCGGAAAATTTTATCCCACTCGTCCTCATCCAAAGCCTGCCCTAGCTCCCTCTCCCAGGCTGCGATAAAGGGGGGGAGAATCAAAAAGGTCCTGAAGAAGGAGCTTATAGATACGGGACAGAGGGTGGGCCGGGCGCTCTGCCGTCTGGCACATGTTCTCATATAGCGTGGGACGGCTAAGAGGGAGAGCCCGAGCAGTCCCGGACCGTAGATAGTAACGGACCTGGACATACTTCCAAAAGTCTGTCTCCGGGAGGTGCCACCTGCTCTGTAGATCGGCAAAAGACACCATCACCCCAGCCTGGAACATTTGCCCAAACCGAGTAAGTCCAGCTGCTAACCAACTCTTAAATGAGGCCAGATCTCTACCAGGCGGGAACACTGGGTTTGCCAGAAATGACCGGAGGGGCGAGGACTTTGACGAGATAGAGGGGGGACTTCTAAGAGCCTGCCAGATCCTTAGCGTCGGGGAGATGGTCAGGTGAGTGATCCGCGGGAGCGGGGAGATCCAAGGTGTGAGAGTAACTGGGATGCCCAAAGTATGGCCCTCTATAACTACCCATTGCTTAGTTGGTAGATTCTGGGTCCATTCTATAACCCTGGTTAATAGGGCTGCTCGGTAATAAGTGTACAGGTGGGGGAGTTGGAGTCCACCCTGGGCCTTAGGTTTACATAGGACCTCAAATTTCACCCTTGGTTTTTTGCCCTGCCAGATGAAATGTCGAATGACTGTCTGAAGGTCTGTGAACCAACGAATTGGGATCTTAATGGGCAATGTTTGTAGCAGATACAGAATTTTCGGCAGGGAATTCATTTTAAAAATATTTATTCTCCCCACCCAGGAAAACATACCCGAGGACCACTTCTGAAGGTCTACCTTAATTTTTGCCAGTAAGGGAGTGAAATTGAGCGGGAACAGGAGAGAGGTGCTTGCAGAGAGGAAGACGCCCAGGTATTTAATGTGGGATGAACTCCACTTAAAGGGAAAGGCAGACTGTAACCCTGCAATAGTAGACAGCTGGGCTGTTAAATTAAGAGCCACAGACTTCGAGAAGTTAATCCTAAAGTTCGAGAGTTTCCCGAACAAAGCGAACTCCAGCATCAGGTTGGGAAGTGTGGTGACGGGGTTGGTCAGAATTGCTAACAGGTCGTCCGCAAAGAGGGCAAGTTTGTATACCGCCCCCCCCAGGGAAATGCCGGAGATATCTGGGTTTTCTCTGATCGCCTGCGCCAGGGCCTCCATGCATAGCACGAAGAGCAGGGGTGAAAGGGGGCAGCCCTGGCGAGTGCCGTTGCGAATACGCACCGGTTCCGAAAGAGTGCCGTTAGTTTTTATGCGGGACGACGGATCTGCATAAAGTGCTAGTATTTTTGCTCTACAGCTGGGGCCCAGGTTGATGCGCACTAGGATCTCCGACAGGAACGCCCAGTCAATCCTGTCGAAGGCCTTCTCCGCGTCGGTAGACAGGAGAATGGTCTGAGCCTCCAACTGCGGAGCCAAGTGAATCAGATCAATTACTTTCGTGGTGTTGTCCCTGGCTTCTCTTCCAGGAACAAATCCCACCTGATCGGTGTGAATCAAGTCTGGGAGATAGATCCTAAGCCTGTTTGCCAGTATCTTGGCATACAGCTTTAGGTCCACATTTAAAAGGGAGATTGGGCGGTAGCTAGGGCAGAGTGCTGGGTCTTTACCCTCCTTGTGGACGACCGCGATATGTGCTGCAAGGGTTTGTGTTGGAAAGTGGAGCTCATCCGAGATAGCATTGAACGCTTTAAGCATCAGAAAGGACAGTTTATCCCTAAAACATTTGTAATAACTGGCAGTAAAACCATCGGGGCCCGGGCTTTTACCCGATGGCATTTCTTTAATGGCCGCGGCTAATTCCTCTGCTTCAAACGGCCTGTCTAGGACTGCCGCATCACTATCAGACAAAGTGGGAAGATGAAGTCTAGCCAAGTAATCCCGGATGTCCTTCCGGAGGTGAGCATGGGCATTGGGATCAGTGGAATCTCGCAAGTTATAGAGGCTAGCCTCACGGAGTAAGTGCAAATGTCTGTGGCTAAGGAACAGGTAATCTATCCTTGAGTAGGTGGCACACGGGACAGAGTAAAAGGTGAAATCCCTGCCTGTAGGGTTGTGTAGTCTCCAAGTGTCGGACAACTGGTGGTCATGAAATAACTTACGCACAACGCGATGATCTCTCTCCAGGTGGCTCATCTTACCAGAAGAGGTGTCCTGCTGGGGGATCATGGCCCAATTGAGATCGCCGCCTAAGATGACCACGCCCTCCTGCCACTCCGCAACCTCTCGGAAGACGTCCTTGAGGAATCTGGCCCTGATTTGGAGAGTAAAGGTTGATAAATGTGAAAGGCTGGTCAAAGATTTTACAGATAACAACGATACCCCTGCCTGTTTGGAGTCTATGAATTTGGGTGTCTTTAAGCGGTAATCTTTTGGAGAAGAGGATTGCAACACCTAACGTCTTCCCCCCAGGGTTATTGTTTGTGAAACATGTGGGGTAGTGGGGACTCAACAATCTAGGAATAGAAGCCCCTTGTCTAAAATGAGTCTCTTGTATAAATGCCACGTCCGCTCTCGCGGACTTAAGGGAATGGAATAATTTAGATCTTTTTTCGGGGATATTTAATCCCTTGGCATTTATAGAGACTATTCTAAGCAAGTCACCCATTATCATTTAATTTGGATAGGGCCCTAAGCATACTAACGGCGCTCCGCTCGTGAGCTATTTTTTGAAAACAAGAGAGTGGAAGAGAAACAGATAACTGGATGGTTCCCGATAGGGAGTGGGAGGGGGTGGAGAGGGATGGCCCTGGGAAGGGCAGGGGGGTAAGCATGCTCCAAAACATCGTGGCAAAGTAATGGGAGCAGATAGAGGGGGATAAATATAACAACCGCGGCCGGGGCACTAAGGGAATGGGCAGTACCGCCGGGGTAAATTGTGCGGTGGGGGGCGGACAGTGGTGCGGACGTCCGACCTACCGGATCCACCCGCATTGGCTAAATGTGAGAAACATCTTTTTAAACAATGCAAAAAATAACATACAAACGCTAAGTAAAGTGACACTGATGAGAGAATAACTTTTATCGAGCTAAAACTATATAAGTCAAAAAGTGCTCCATGCCAAGGAGAGGAAAGCAGGCACAGGAACCCTTCCAGAAATAGGTGCAGACAACGCACAGCTAAAAGATGCAATAGTGCGTTGAGGACATCCATATACATACGAATAGGAGGGGTCAGATCCACACACCGCTCCAGTCATAAAGAGCACCCCACCAATATTGGAAAGATTTAAATTATTATTATTATTGTTTTCCCCCCTTTAGCCCAAAGGTAACAACAAGGTAATAATTCTAGCAACAGAGATATAGGTCTAACAGGGGGAACCCAACCAAGGTAGTGTACAAAGAAGGCTAAGCTAAGAAGCTTTACGTAAAGACTGTAGCGCACGGAAAAGAGAGAAGAAAAAAGCTAGCACTTCTTATAAACAGAAATACAATTGGAACTATAGCTTAAACCAGCATATACGACCTGCGCTTTCAAGTCCCAGAAGAGCCCGGAAGAGGAGAGTTTTGAGAGGCTCTATGTCTGCCCCCCTTTGCCTTTTGCCAGAGTTCCCGCTGAGGGGCGGCCATGGGGATCTCAGGGGGACTGTCAAGATCCAACCAGTTGGGCAGAGAGACAGGGACCAGTTCCAAGGCGGTGCAGAAGGCCTCCACATCTCCCGGAGTCTTGAGTGAAATAAGTCTCCCACCGCGCTGTACCTGAAGGGATAGGGGGAACCCCCATCTATATTTAATTTCCTTCTTCCGCAACTCATTCGTGAGAGGTTTCAGCAGACGACGTTGTTGGAGGGTTCTCCATGAGAGGTCTGGGAACACCTGTAGTCGCATCCCCTGGAACTCCAGATCGCGTTGGTCTCTAAGCTTTCGAAGGATGTCTTCTTTTTGGGCAAAGTAATGCAATCTACAAATCACATCTCGTGCCTTTTCGGACGGCGGACCTTTAGGTCGGAGCGCCCTGTGAGCCCTATCGAATTCGACACACTCGTCAGGATGTAGTCCCAGGATCTCCTCAAATACTTTATTGAGGACGTCAGGTAGCTGCTGCTGTGTAATATCTTCTGGGAGGCCGCGGATACGCAGGTTATTGCGCCGACCCCTATTGTCCAAGTCGTCGATTTTCATGTGCAAGGTGCTAATCTGAAGGGACTGGCAGGAAACTACCTCTTTGAGCGCTGTGAAGTGATCCTCAGCGGACTCTTGGGCAGCTTCTAAATCGTCAATTCTGGATGACATCTGGGTGAGATCTTTCTGGAGGGTGGTAACTTCATGACGAATAGAGTCCTGGAGGCGTTGCTCTATATTTGCCAGGTCTTGTTTAGTAGGTGGGGCTTTTACATGCGCCAGGATTTCACCAATTTCAAGCTTAAGTTGACCCAGCGAGGGATCCGGCTGGCTATCTGCCATTATGGCTTGCTCAATGTCCCCCGGTGTGGTTGAGGATGACAAGCCCGCAGAGGATCGCAAGGTGTGTCTGGAAGGAGTGCGAAGAAAGGACCGAAGATCTTTTTGCGGGTTTTTGTCGCTCTGTGAACTGTTATCTTTCTGCTTATGGTTTTGCCGTTTGTCTTTCCCCATTGGTGGGAGGGGAGGGTAGCTCAGACAGCATTAGCGTTTGTGGTCTAGTGCCATGCGGGCACCGTAAAGTTACATATCACAGACTTGCATTACCTGGTTGTAGTTATATAAAAAAAGGGAAACTTTGATAAGCAGCAGATCTCTAGTGGGCCACCGGGCGGCAGCAGTGTGATAGTAGTAAAGTCCAGAAAGCAAGCCAGCCACCTAATTCTTTCCAGAAGGAGACTGATGTGTAGAAAATTGTAGCAGGATGAGAAGAAACTACAGGTTGCAGGGCCACAGTGGTCTCACAGGCTGTAAAACTCTGGAGGTAGGTGTATCAGGTAGAGTTCAAATTACCAGAGGCTTCTGTTAGGATTTGTGACCCAAATTGGTGTCCACTGATGTCTGTGGGAAATAGGGTGTCAATGGAGGCACAATATGACAGAGTTCAGCTTACCCCATAACAGGAGGGGTATGGGTGTGTGAGGGAGGGGTGTATTGTAGCTCCCTAGCTATTGCCTCAAGCTCTTCTCCAGACCCAGCAATAATTAAGGCACTTCTGTGTAGTGGGGGAGATCAGCAGCTCCCTGCAGCTTGCACAGAACTATTATTAAGGCCCAGAGTAAGGATGGCTCCCCAAGCTGGATTGACACTTACAGGCCTGAAGTGCAAGATGGCGGCTGGGGCAAGGGTCCCCTGACCGCAGGCCCTCCGAACCAGCAGGTAACCACCACAGCCTGCACCAGTCAGGCCAATTCTTCCCAACGGAGCCGCAAGCAGCCGGGGCCGTAGGGTACAGCACCTAAGGATGCAGGAGGGAGCTGAGAGGTAAGATGGCGGCCGTACACTACCGCAACGCCAGAGCAGCTTCTGGGCCTCACTTTAGTCCGGGCAGAAGACAGGTGAGTGGTGGCCAGCTGCAGGGAATCTCCGCACCTCAACCCCAACTGGGGACCGCAGACAGCACTACCCCCACCAGGGGACCCTCCGGATCCACGAGGCTCAAGAGTCCTGCACCCGCCCGGGGGGGTACCCGGCCGCGGGCCTCACCGCAGGCAGCGGGGTCACTGCCGTCCGAAGCTTTAGGGAGCCGGAGGACAGCCACTGGGACCAGGAAGGCTAGAAGGTGGGTGAGTAAAAAGAGGTAGGGAAAAAAAAAAGGGGAAAAAAGGGCCTTTTTAGGTGCCTTCTGGAGGAGCTCCGACGCTGCATGTCCGCTCGCTCCGGTGGTCAAGCCACGCCCCCCCGAATGATTTTTTTATGTCAAAATGTTAATAAAATTTTGAAAAGTTCGAACAAATAAAGTAGTGTTAGTGGGGTACATCCAGAGCTACGCTTCTAATACGTTTCCTAGCGTAGCGTATTTAAGCCAACGTACATTCTAAGCACTCCCCTAGGCACTCCCCTTGCATGTACGTTTAACGCTTTCCAAACCCTACCTTAACTTTTGTTCACATCACCGCTCACATATGTAGAGCCCTCGCATAGTAACGCCACTAGGCACGCCCAACCTGTACAATTTAAATGCCCCACCCAGCCTTCGAAGCACAATTACAGAAGACGTATATTTGGCAAGCCCCAACGTAAGGAGATACGCTACTGATACGTGAAAGGCCCTTACGCTATGAGTTACATGGCGTAACATCTGCCCCAGGCATGCGCAGTAAGTACTAATGAGTGGATTTACGCTAGCGGCAAGCGTAATTTCCCTCCCAGACGTTGTTCTGGATCTGCCCCAGTGTGTTGGATCTTTAAGGCCTGATTTTACATCATTTGACTTTTGCCCGGATGTAACAACTTATTTTCAAACTCTTTTGGCTCTTATCCTGTTCTTAATGTGTATAAACATCCATGAAGGGGGTCTATTAATGCTGCTGTAATGGGCGGCCCAAATACTCCTCAGAGACTTTGATCAACTAAAGAAAATGTGTAGGACTTAAGTAAGTGTTTGAAATGAGCTGGGCTAAACCATGTTGATTACAGGGGGAGTCAAGTTAATTGTATTCTTTGCATGCAGGAATATATCTTTGAATTGCATACTGCACACAGATATTGACCAGCTTTACTATCACATTGTTATTTAGCCTTTTGAAACATAAAATCAACTCTCAACTCTAATACTGTTTGCAACAGATGAAATATGACTCCCTTGCAATCAACATGGTTTAGCCCAGGAGTAACTAAATTCAAGCACTTACTTAAGTCTGGATCCAGCCCATAGTAACTTTTTCTTGCCTATTTCTACAAGTGTTGTACTGTCCCCTGTTATGTCAAAGGAGGGCTTGTAGAGAAACACTAATGGCGCCATATAAAGAAATAGTCAGAGAGAAGGCAAAGCTATGGATTAATCCGTGCTCCGGATCCACTAATTTTGGCTAAGCTTTGCCCCTTTTTCGGGCTGCAGGCTGAGACTGCCCTGTGATGAGCATGACACGTGGGTGCTATAATTTCAGGTGTAAAGTAGCTCTAATCTGCCTCCCCTAAACCTAACCTTAACCCTCCACTATCTGCAGCCTAACCTTAATAATTCTCTAACCCTAACCTTAACCCTCCCCTAATCACCCCGCAACTAAACCTTAACCCTCCCCTAATCCTTACATTAACCCTCCGCTTTCTGCAGCCTAACCGTAATAATTCTCTAACCCTAATCTTAACCCTCCCCTTACTTAACCCTCCCCTCTCTGTAGCCTAACTTTAACTGTTACCTTAACCCTAAACTTAACCCACCCCTAACTATACCACAACCTCACCTTAACCATCCCCTAACCCTTACCTTAACCCTCCACTCTCCACAGCCTCACCTAAACCATCCCCTAACCCTTACCTTAACCCTCCACTCTCCACAGCCTCACCTTAACCATCCCCTAACCCTTAACCCTCCACTCTCCACAGTCTCACCTTACCATCCCCTAACCGTAACCATCCCCTTTCCACAGCCTAACCTTAACCCTAACCTTAACCCTCAAACCTCTGCAACCAAACCCTAACCCCTCCCCCCTTCTGGAACCAAACCCCTTCCTGTCTGGCAACCTAACACTAACCAAAAGTTTTCAGCTGCATCATTTTCGAAAGCCGGCCCGCTGTGCCGGCAACTTGATCCCCTAATCTCTTATGTACCCACCTCACGTAAAATGGGGCTGGTGCACAATAATGGATTGAAATTAACCAAGCCCTGAAGGATTAATGAAATGCCTCTCCCGGCCCTCTATGTCTACACGTTGTATGCATGATGGGTTGTCATACTTTTCCTTCTGAAAGTCATAAAGTGCGTGATCCACAACAATTCGTGGTGTTTAGCAATACGTAACCGCCTTGTGAACGCATGTACAGAACACTTGCACATTCGAAATGCGTAAATAAGCTGTTTTTCATTTTTCAGCATCCGGAACACATTTTATTAGTTGAGCGAATAGGTAAGAAAAATCAGCCTATCACATCATGGTCAGACTTCAAGACACTGGTTATTTGCGATTTGAAAAGTTGTATTCCCATGAATATTGAGCTACCCGTAAAATGATAAATAATGACAGATGAGAAATATTACGTAATCCAATTTTTGGAGTTTGTAAAATGTCATGTGTGGACCTGTATGACTTGTAATGCCTTGAGGATAATATGGATTGTGGATATCTGAATAAAGTTATATACATAAATAACATAATAATATATGTCTAAACTGCCCATGTGTAATGTGTGCTAACAGGTTACCCTTCATAGACAAATATACATATTTCTTAACTATAATAAATACACAGACACCGCTGTTGGGAATTCTATAAATTTTATTGATTACTAATTAAATGTTAGTGGTGGTCACTAACCTGCTCCTAAGCGAAACTTATGAATATATATAACAACATTTTTGATGGGGCCAAGAAAGCAAGTGCATATAAACAAGTGAACAATGGACACATGTAAAACGTCATCAACATCCTTAAATAATCAACCTTAAACCTGTAAGGAAAACAACATAGCGCACAGCTCCTGCCTTCGGCTAAACACCTCCTTTAAGTGTTACGCGAGACCGTCCACCCAGGCGGATCTACGACCTTAGGCACCTCCACCTCAAGCAGTCACGTCAAAGATAGTTACCCCCCCAGTAGCTACCAGTCACACCGCTTGATTGCGCTAACTCTATAACTGTAAAATAACAAGCAACTTGCTTTCCGCTCAAACTCCACCAATCCCATAAATGGCCCTAATCATACCGGGCCTGATTCAGAGATACGATTTCCACGGC